>JAMZAV010000619.1:0-399632 GCA_024449915.1 Sweltsa coloradensis
AAATTCAAAATCGATTGTACCCAAAAAACGTGGCACGTCTAAGTTTAGAAATTTCGAAGGTCCCCTCCAATTTTCATCAAGATCGCAGGTGCCGTTTGCCCGGTAGAGTGGAACAAACAGAAAAAAAAAAAAAAAAAAACACCCGAGCTAAATTTTTTAGTGGGGCAGTGAAATTGAAGTCTTCGCTTCGCTCATCAAAATATAGCCTCCCGCCTCCTGGGGGGGGGAGGGGAAGCCTCCCGCCTCCTGGTTATTCCACTGTGGTTCCGTATGAAGAATGAATCAAGAAAGAATACCAAGAAGAGAATTTGAACGTATATAGAGGGAGTTGGGGGAGGGGTACGTTGAGGAAATACCGCGGGGTGAGTGAAAAATGTAGAAAACTTTTAGAATGCCTTTCTTAAGACAGTGCAGAAGGGGAGGGGGTAGAGGGGTCTGAGCCCACACTAGCAACAGCAGCACACTTGCAAATCCTTAAGGTCCATGTACCCTGAATGATACGTGAAGCCTCGTTCTCGGCCATCCTTCCATCTATAACCATAATTATTGGGGTTACTTATACCGTTGAGTGACTAATATATATTAGTCACTCAACGCTTATACCCTTATACCTTATATACTTATAATATAATTTACAATGGTGTTATGAATATGCGTATTTATAGTAAGTAAGTAAGTAGTAGTAAGTAAAAAAGTAAATAAATAATATTAGTAGAAGAAGTAACAAAAAAATAAAAAGTGAAATCTGAGGGGCGAAGTAACCTATTGTGTGGGGTAGAAAGGAGGGGCGAAGTAACCTATTGTGTGGGGTAGATTTCCCAACCAAATGAAACCTGTTGCAATACAAGTTGTACTATTTCACAAAAGCAACGTTTGTGACGTGTATGTGACATAACATAACGTAAGTGACTTGGACTTTGGGCTAGGGGTGAGGTAGTCGAGAAAAATACAAGCCACAAAAATTATTAGTCTTTTCGTCGTTTAAATTAGTATGATTTAATTCTTTCATTCATTCATTTCATTCATTCAATTCAGCAAATCCAGCTATTTTCAAAACTCTTCATTCTCGCATATTTCACAAATCACTTTTTAAAGTTTACAGTACATTACAAATGACATCATTCAATATTAATAACAAAATTGCAAATTTAACATTTTATTTAAATTAGAAAACGTAATATTGCACAGTGAGCAATTTGGCTGTAGTGGAACTGGGTGTATGCTGGAATTAAAGTGGCGCTGGCGGTGGTTCGATAAATGTCGCGCGCACCGCGCCAGCTTCTAAATCCACTAAATCTGTAATTGTCCTCGCAATATTACCGAGTACACTCTACTCTTCGTAAGAACGGACAATGTAACATGTTTTACTACTAGGAAAACGCTAAAGTCCCGTCGCGTTGATGGATGAGCTTTTTTGTAAGTTTTTAATTTTGCATGGGATCTATTCACTTATCAAGTGCCATTTGAACGCAATGGTTGGTGATTGTTGTCAAGTTTCTTTTGTTACTAGTAAATTATTATTTTAAACCTAAAAAAACTCATATTAAAACCTTTATTCTATGGATTAGGGCTAACTTTTTCAACTTTTTCTTTCAAAAAGCAATACATCACCTTTATTTTAATGTCTATGTGAAATATGACCGTTGTAGCCCCACCCGTTTGGTCAAAATCGGACCAAATGTCACGAAAATATCGCACTAAAAATCGAAAAAAGTCGTAAAAGTACGATATTCATGAGAAATATTTCTTCGATTGTACCCCAAAACAATACACCTCTAAGTTCAGAGATTTCGAAGGTGCCCTCCAATTTTCATCAAGATCCGATATGCCGTTTGCCTTGTAGAGACTTAACAAACAGACAGAAAAAAAACAAAAAAAACAAAAACACTTGAGCTAAATTTTTTGGGGGTCAGTGAAATTGAAGTCTTCGCTTCGCTCATCCAATAATCGAATCAACATATTATATAGTCAATCGCACGTGTACGTTTACCATCGGTAATTAAAGCAAGACTAATCAACTCAATTTACGTACGTATTTACGTAGCGTGTGCTGTACACTGCTTATTCGAACACTTATAAGACCGTTGGCTGAGCTCGAGAAAACCAGACTTTGACGCAGGACGCAGAGGTAAAGTCATGATCACTTAGAAGCTCTATCGTTTGTTCTATCGGGTTGTAGTTAGCACCAAATGCTAAGTAAGAATGTGTTATATACGGTATAAAAATATATTTTTCAAATATTGATTACTTTTTCTTATAAGCTGACCATAAATATGACACCAAAAAGTTAATTTGTAATTAATTCCCAATTTTATTTTGTAGGAGACATTTATTTAAAATGTCAAAATTTGCTTTGATAGCAACATGCGATCATTCTTTCTGAACAACCTCCCAATCAAAAATGCAGATTTTTTTTATGAATATTAAAGGTAAAAAGCGTTCCAGGCTGAATGTGAAATTAGCTGGATTTGACGATCAAGCGTAGTTTTAAATGGGCATTTATCAATGTAAAAAAAGTTGGCCCGAGCTTGGCTTTATTTATATTTTTTTACTTTATTCCTAGATAACGCATTTTTTTACACGATTATAACGGCTATCCGCATTCAAAGGAACCCCAATGCGATCTAGCAGATAAAAGAAGAAGCTTCTCATTTGGTTTGTTTAAGTTACTAGCGCAAAAGCACTGTAGCTCAAGGCCCTAGCACTCCATGGCGGCAGTCCACGGAAACTTATTTGTAATTTAAACACGAGAACGGCGGCCATTTTGGGGGGATTCAAAGTCAAATCAAAGACACGCCAATCAAGGATAATTTGCAATCATGGTTGCACCATGTTGTATAAATAATACTTACTTATAACGTTACTTATAAAAAAAACTTATAAGTAACGTAATATATACGCAACATGATGCAATCATGATTACAAATTATCCTTGATTGGCGTGTCTTTGATTTGACTTTGAATCCCCTCAAAATGGCCGCCGGGCGCCGAAAAATTAGCAATAGATACAGCAGCGCTCAAGCGTCATATAGACCAACTATATACTATTCAAATTTCCAACATCTTTGCTGTAGCTAAAAAAAAAAAAATCGCATCGTTATTTTTAACACTATGTCTACTGGATATTTATCTTGTTTTTACGATCTTTGTGGAGATGATTGCTACAGTGCTGCTCCTGCTACAATTCGCAAAAATACCTATCTGGGTCATATTTGCCTCGCGGATAGCTTTCCTCCCCCCATTGTCGAGCCGCGAAGGAACGATGCGATGTCTATCGACGTCAAAGGCGGGCTTAGAAAAATCGCGTCTACTGCCCTCGGACCACTGAGCTCTATATACTTACGTGGAGATCTGATATATACCGGGCAAATGTTGAGATGTGAAGTTGGCGGAAATTTGCCGTCTGCCATTTTGTTAGGTCCCTAATCAGAGGCAGATTTAAAAGAACTAAACATAATAGATTCGTTCACCTGTGTCACAGGCCTGTGTTTATCAGTTTATTTAGTGTAACACTGCAGTAAACACTAATCCAAGGCATCTTAAGTGTCCCTGATAACAGACCACTGTAATGAAGGTCTATACTAGTCAACATAACCTCAAAATAAGCTAGCCACAAACCGCCATCTTGACGTTAAGATTTACATCTAGACGGCGGTGCAATCGCAATGCAATCAAAATATAATCGAGGGACGTCGATAATAGGCCCATCGGGTTAAACCTTGTAGACCCATCGCTTTAGGCCCATGTAGGCCTCAAGGTTATAGCATTGCATGCGCCCTCCACGTAAGTATATAGAGCTCAGTGCCTCGGCCCAGTGCAGCGCTCGTTCTAATGCACCGCCAATGGTGTCCGTGTACTTGCACCGAGTTCGCACTCGAATTCCAAATGGATGATGTTCAAATGTTGTTCGCTTTCAGTGCGCACTAGTGCGGCTAATGAAAAACGTCATTAAACACATCAAAATGCCGTCGCTTGGAGTACTCAAAACACAAGCTCTTCAACTAAGCCCGCCAGATTCAAATCGTATGACATGGTTCGTTAGATGTAAATGCTAGGTTACATGTGGGTGTATTTGAAAAGCTTTTCCGGTTCGCTTGACATAAACGTTGCACGTGGTGTGGTATGTAAGCCAGCAAACGCATAGGGGAGTTATTTGCCACAAACATGATATATCTATATACTCTGTGGTTAGAGGCTTGGTTTTAACATCGGATGGTCTCAAGTTTGTCCGTTCTTGGCTTAGGAATGTTGTATAACCGGTTACTTTGGATCGGTGCTAGCAACGAGGCACATAATCAATTCTAAGGTTTTTTCGACTTACAGCCTTATTGATTCGGGCGCTGTCCGGGGGTGGAATCGTGTCCAGCTTGATAGTTTGGTGTTTCCGACTTGGTGTGACTGAGTGGGTACACTCTAAATACGATTTTTTAAAAACATTTTATATAATATATTCAACATTGGTTAAACGGGTGTATACATCAACAAAAGATTTAAGAGGCGATTATATAATACTAAGAAAATTTTTTTTTTGGAAAATTATCAGTTCTATGTATAGCAATAGTATTTCATTATCTAGCTGGAATACAATAATACAAAAAAGAATGTGTCTATGATCACTGATTGTGTGTAACAAGAGTCGCTGAGTTTAGCGTGGGAAAAGTGCACCCTCTCAGATTTTTATGATTGTAGCGAAACGAGTTTTAACTCGGTGAAAATAATAGCTATAAACAATCTTTGAGAGAGGTTAGCATAAAAGTCGAAAATATAAAAATCTCAGACATTACCTCAATTCCTTGAAATTCCCATGAAAGCGTTACTTTACTGTTCACAAAATCAACATGGGTAATCAAGTTGAATTAAAACTGTTGGCTAAGCTCGAGAAAACCAGGCTTTGACGCAGAACGCAGAGGTATATTCAGGACCACTTGGAAGCTCTATCATTTGTCCTATCGGGTTGTGGTTTGCACCAAAATGTTATGTAAGAATGTGTAATAGTTGGTATCAAGGCATATTTTCAAAACTGCTCATTTTTCTTATTAACTGACCGTAAATATGACACCAAACTGTTAATTTGTAGTAATTTCCCAATTTTGTGTACTACGAGACAATCATTTGAAATTTCAAAATCGGCTTTGATAGAGACACGCCCTCATCTTTTGTGATTAGCCTTAAAAAAATTCACATTTTTTTTATGAACATTAAAGGTCAAAAAGCGGTATGTGAAATTAGTTCGATTTGACGCTCGAGCGTTTTTAATAGGCATTAAAAATTGTAAAAAAAGTAGGTCCGATCTTGGCAAACAGTCTTAAGTGAAGAGTTATTTAATTTTGTGTTCTCGTGGCGATTTTTTCAGTACAACAGGGTTGTGTTTTGTTTTTAAAATACAAGTTATATACTGGGTGTTTGACGTGTTGTACATCACGAACAAAGTAACTCCAATGAATCGTCGACCGTTGAGGAGCCTCATCTAAAGTAGAAATCCCCGTATGGAGAGTTGAAAACATGAAATTAAGAAGATATAGGACATGCGTTTTTAAGCAAATTTATGTTTGATCGGCCGACTGACTTTACAGATGATTAAAATTAATATAATACAAAAATAGGATGGGTTTGAGGATTTTTATTGTTAAAAAGTTCAAAATCGGCCATATTCGTGGATTGATCCTGACTGATTTACGTAAAATATTGATTATCTGCGACTGTGCTGTATATGCACGCTTAATTGATAATTATGTCAAGTTTCATATACGCCGGATTCTTCATTGCCGAGGGAATAGCTATTTGCCAACTGTCAGCGTGTGTACTATTCCCTCTTAAAAAAATTCTAATGGCTTTTCGAAAAGATTTCCCTGGGGTTATCTTTAGTTCGTCTTGCTCGTATAGCGACGTCATTCCCTGCAAGATACGAGCAGCAGAAACTACAGAGAGGAGCACTTTACTTATTATCTATTCGAGGATTACCGGCGCAAGGTTGCGCTCGTTAAAAATGGCGTACTTGGGCAAATACATAATAATATAAATATGTTGAATCATGGGGAGAAAAAAGACAAATTACGCTAGATGTACGCTAGAGTACGCTAGATTCGTTGGTAAAATTGCGGCTCTCCTGAATGTGCAGCAAAATATGTCGACCCTCAGTTTATTTGTATAAAAAAAATAATACTAAAACGTAAAAATATAAGTGCCTTCATTATAGAGAGGCAGTCAAGAAACATGAAATATTGAGAAAATATTTGCACAAACGTTTTTTTTTAAATTAAGATAGTTTTGAATCAGTTACCTAATGCATAGAATTGCCTCTCGAGAACCACTACTCCAAAGCTAAACCGATCGGCGATAAATATTGAGAATTTTGACCACTTCATACGTTGCAGGTTTACAAAAAACTTATTATTTAATTAAAGTTTGCTGTTTCCTGTCCAGTAATACTGTTTTATTACTTTAACTTATTCGTGTCATTTGGGACCGGTTTTTACATGCAATTTGTTTCCGAGGATCTCCAATCGATGGTGTCGGCCCCAACATGGTTGGCTTGGTCTGCTATAAATTTGATTTCACCAACCGGAAATTAGTTATTAAACTGAGTGGGAAGACTCTTTGTATGAATGTGTTTTTATTTTTTTATTCACAGTTACATTAGAGAAAAATGTAACAATGGTCTTCATTCCTTAGATATTCCCCTATATGAAAATCCTGATTGATGATGACATCAAATCAAAGATATAATTTATTTCAAATGTTGCACAAACCACTTTGGAATAAGTGGAACGTCGAAGTTGTAGAGCCCTTACGAGTGGGAGTCACTATACGAGTAAGAGTCACTAAATAGCAATATCCAGTAAAATTATTTGTTTAAAATTTTAATGAAAAAGCAAATTTATTTATTGTTCACTAACTATTATTTTACGGTAAATGTTTCGATGTAAAATGAATATTTTTTCCTCTTTTTTTTTTATACAATTGGGCCCTACTTAAAATAATTATTTTTTTTTTTATTTAATATTTTTTAAACAAAGGAGGTTTTTTTCCCTAACTTGCTCCAACGAAAAAATGCAGAGCTTTTAAGTGGGGGGGGAAAGAACAAATAAGAGGAAAAAGGAATGTGCCTTTGTGTATAAAAGAAAATTTTTTCCAACGCAAGCAAAATTTTTGTGCTAATCACAGATTTCCCTCCTTTTGGGAAGATTACAATGAGCTAGCGTGAATAGGTTGACAAATTTGTTATTTTGAGAAAAAAATTTTCGAGCCATCTCATTCTTTCGTTGGGACACTTACAATTTAAATACTGCAGAAGTTGCGTTTTTGAAAAGAGATTATTTTTTAAGATAAAAATTGTGTTTCAGTACAACTTAGTGACCCTTCAGCCACGGTTTTAATTTATTTCTGTCTTTGACTAACCCAAGTATATTCCGTGTTTTTTTACGATTAAAGTTCATTCACAAATTAAAAAGAAATAATACAAGTTTATGTACGGTTTGAAAAACCGAAAAGGGAAATTAAAAAAAGGAGGAAATCTCCATCGAAAAACCGGGGACGTTTTTAAAGCCCACGAATCATAAAATTTTCTTCCCTGCATTGCTGTGATAGAGCCGGGCTCCGAGGCTTTAAACCTGCTTTTCAATGTCAACCCGACACCCAAAAACATTTAATTGCTTTCCGCAAACCCCGCTTTTTGGGTTTTTGCTCCCCCCGGTGAAGCTTTGCGACGCAATAGCCGAAATAGTGGGAAAGGGGTGAGAGTCAAAAGCCCCCATTCAAGCTAAACGGGAGGCAGGAAGAGATTAGCTCAGTAGGGGAAAATGTTTCCCCACATTTCCCCCCACTCTTATCCACTGGGGAAACAACAAAAAAGCCACCATATATTTTGATTTTTACAAAACATCGACAGTGAGATGAGAGTACAAATGTAAAAAAAGAAAACTGATACCTCAAATTTTTGTATACCCCAAAAAATAAAAATTTTATTTACTCTGCTGTACTACGTAAAAGGAACATTGACAGGGGGCTTTGAATTTTAAAAGGTTAAATTATATTAAAAATAACACTTTAATAGCGTATGGTTTTTAACCATCCGTATTTTTTATTTAAGTAATAAAATCGTGGCAAAAGGGAGGAAAAAATAATTCACTATTGTGCACAAAAATAGCTTTTACACTTTTAAAGCCTACTGTCAATGTTCCTTTCACGAATCACACTATATACAGATAAGTAAATGATTATTTTTTTTTTAATGATAAAAATTTGAGTGGCAGTTATTTTTTTGTTAAAATTTTGTCTCACTCACTGTCAATCGGCAACGAAACTTTAGTAAAAAGACCCACAAAACTATAGGCTCAGGTAATCCCACCATGGGACTATAATTTTTATCTCAAAATAAATGAAAATTTAAAATGGGACATTCCATTTGCGACTCCCCTGATCCGACTTTTTGCTTTAACGCATAATAGTTTTCACTATTAGAATAAAATGTGATGATAATTTGAATTATTCACAAGAAGTATAAATTTTTTATATAAATAAATTCAGAAATTTAAAAAAAATCCTCTCAGGGGGGTATCGAACCCCACCCCCCGATCACAGGTCGAGTGCTAAAACCCAAAGCTAGGGAGGGTTAACTTCTAACATCTGGATTTTTGGGTTCATTGAAATTTTAAATGTGAATGGTTTGGATTTGGAAATTTCTGGATTGTTTTTAAAATAAAATCTATTACACCTACGGGGGGTTTTTTCTCGATAAATTTAAAATTGAGAAATAAACCCTCGCTCATACCTGCTTTAGGTAATGACATGAAAAATCGTAGATCTTTTTTTGGTACTATTTATAATTTCAATTCATGACAGTTGATTTTTTTTTTCAACCGTCATTAAAAAAACCTGATGAAGCGGGTTTGTTAACCTTTAAAATATCGAAAATCTTTTTTTTTTTTTTGGAGAAGTGTTAGCCCTAAAAATCATGATCTTAAACCTTACATACTCAAAAAGTGTTTTCATTATTGTAAATCATTATAAATGGGTTTTTTGGCGTTCAAATGCAGCGAATCTTTTGCAGTACTGTTCCAATCTATTGATCTACAATGCACCAAAAAATTCGATTTATAAATTAAACCGTCTGGGTAGTTTGGGGTAAAGCACTCGACCGGCAACGCCAGCCCGGGGGCTCGATACGCGCTGAGATGATTTTGAATTTTCTGGATTGATTTACTAAAATCTATTACCTTACGGGAGTGTTTCCCCAAATTTAGTGAAATTTAGAAAGTACCTCTTCATCTTTCAACCCTTGCATCCTGCGCTGCTTGCAAATGCGATCTCAAATTTTCGACTTTGTGGTGGGATACAAGTTCGTTTTTACCAAAAAATAACCCAGCATGTCCTTGGGTTAAATTCATCGAAATAGTTTTTGATAAACGTTTTATTTTACATCCTGATTACCAAATTACCCTAAATCAAACCCAAGCCTTTATATGAGCGAGACTAGCAAATAGGTACAGACACGCAATCAAGGGGGCTTGTGATCAGATTGACGAATTAAATCGTCGTAATCCGTCAAGTAATGACAAATTCCCCTTTTTTTAAAGGTTTTATCAAAATAACAGTTCAATCGTGTCTGAAAATGTTAACAAACAAAAAAACATTTTTTTAATTTAAAATGTTATTTTTAATCATTATTCCTAGTTATCGTGTCATTTCTCTTTATTCATGCCCTATCCGCTTCAGTAATAAAACAAATAATTTTAAAAGGGGAAATATTCGTTCTAAGAATACGGGTCTTTAAAAAATTTTAATTGCTCATGTTATTCCAAGGGGAAGTTTTAAATAGTTTAGGCTAAACCATGATAAATGGAACTTATATTAATTTGTTTTTTGTTTGGGGGTCAAAAAACTTCGATTCGAAAAATTTTAAACGATTTTAAACGATGAATGATCAAAATCTTTCGGGCTTGAACTATGGGCCAATCGATTGATGAATACTAAACCCTTTTAAATTAAAATCTTTAAAATTAAATGTCATTACTATCAAACGGGTCCAAAATATCAGTAGAACTAAATTTTGAGATATCAACGAACAGATAATTTATCATCATAAAACAGATTAATCAGTAACATCAAACATTGAATGATGTCTCCATGTTATTGGTCCTAATATACGGAAGAACTTATATGGGGTATCACCCGCTAAACCACAACAAATAAATTTCACATGCTTATGAGTTATGAATTTACTGATTAACAATAAAAATTTGGGTTCACCATACATTTTCTACAGCTTCTACAGCCAAAATCTCCCATAGGGCCTAAGGTATAACATATACCATCAAGAGGTGTTGAAATAGATATTTAAGGAAATAGTTGATCCCAGCTAGGTCTTAGCTCTCCTACTTTAAATTCCATTCCTCGATTCAACCATTTGGTAATTGTACTTTTTGCTGATAAACAACGGTTTTTATGCAATATTAAACATCCTACAATGTCCTCCTATCGTCCTCCCATCTTCGGACCAGAAACAATATCTTACGAGTAACAACAAATTTAAAAAAAAAATACATCACTAAAAAACATCCAAAAAGAAAACTCAGCCAAAAAAAACATATTCTGACGTGGGGATTTTTCCCCACAAGTCTGCATTGTGACGCTGTATTTCCCAGGCCACAACCTGAGAGATGCGACTAACGATTTGGGGTTACCCAAGACACAGAATGCTTTGACACCCCCCAATCCACACAGCCCATACAAAACTCCCAAAAAGACAAACTCAACCTATAAAACATATTCAATGACGTTGTGGTATTTGTCCCCCACACAGTCTGTCATTGTGACGCTGTATTGCCGAGGTTCCACTAAGCCGTGAGAGATGCGACTAACGAGTTTTTGGGATTACCCCAAAAAACAGCATGCTTTACCAACCCCACAACCACACAGCCATCACTACAAAACATCCAACTAACAAACTCAGCCTATAAAAAAATATTCAAGACTGGATTTGTCCCCCCCACAGTCTGTCATTGTGCGCTGTATTCCGAGGGTTCCACTAAGCCGTGAGAGATGCGACTAACGAGTTTGGGATTACCCAAGACACAGCATGCTTCGACAACCCCACATCCACACAGCCATCACTACAAAACATCCAACTAGACAAACTCAAACCTATAAAACATATTCAATGACGTGGTATTTGTCCCCCACACAGTATGTGACGCTGTATTGCCGGGGGTTTCCCCTAACCGTGAGAGATGCGACTAACGAGTTTGGGATTACCCAAGACACAGCATGCTTTCGACAACCCCACATCCACACAGCCATCACTACAAAAAACCCCCTAGACAAACCAAACCCATAAAACATATTCAAAGACGTTGGGTATTTTCCCCCCCAAAATCTGTCATTGGACGCTGTATTCCCAGGTTTCCCCTAAGCCCCTAAAAAGTTGCGACTAAAACCCATTAGGGATTACCCAAGACACAGCATGCTTTGACAACCCCCCATCCCCCCGCCATCACTACAAAAAATCCAACTAACAAAAAACCCATAAAAAAATTTTATGACGTGGTATTTTCCCCCACCAGTCTGTCATTGTACGCTGTATTTCCGAGGTTCCACTAAGCCCCGGGGAAAATGCGACTAAAGTGTTAGGGATTTTCCCAAGACACAGCATGCTTTGACAACCCCCCTCCACACAGCCATCACACAAAACCAAAAAGACAAACTCAACCTATAAAACATATTCAATGACGTTGTGGTATTTGTCCCCCACACAGTCTGTCATTGTGACGCTGTATTGCCGAGGTTCCACTAAGCCGTGAGAGATGCGACTAACGAGTTTGGGATTACCCAAGACACAGCATGCTTTGACAACCCCACATCCACACAGCCATCACTACAAAACATCCAACTAGACAAACTCAAAACCTATAAAACATATTCAATGACGTTGTGGTAGTTGTCCCCCACAATTGTCTTGTGACGCGTATTGCCGAGGGTTTCCCCTAAGCCGTGAGAGATGCGACCCAAAGAGTTTGGGATTACCCAAGACACAGCATGCTTCGACAACCCCACATCCACACAGCCATCACTACAAAACATCCAACTAGACAAACTCAACCTATAAAACATATTCAATGACGTTGTGGTATTTGTCCCCCCACACAGTCTGTCATTGTGACCTGTTTGCCAGGATCCACTAAGCCGTGAAGATTGACTAACGAGCCCGGGGTTACCAAACACAGCAAGCTTTGACAAAACCCCCATCCACACACCATCACTACAAAACATCCAACTAACAAACTCAACCTATAAAACACATTCAATGACGTTTGTGGGGATTTGTCCCCCCCCACAACCCGTCATTGTGACGCTGTATTGCCGAGGTTCCACTAAGCCGTGAGAGATGCGACTAACGAGTTAGGGATTACCCAAGACACAGCATGCTTCGACAACCCCACATCCACACAGCCATCACTACAAAACATCCAACTAGACAAACTCAACCTATAAAACATATTCAATGACGTTGTGGTATTTGTCCCCCACACATTTTTGTCATTGTGACGCCTATTGCCGAGTTCACTAAGCCGTGAGAGATCGACTGACGAGTTTTTGGGGTAACCCACGACACAGCATCTTTTTACAACCCCCCCATCCCCACACATCACTACAAAACATCCAAAAAGCAAATAAAACCCATAAAACTTTCAATGACGTTGTGGTATTTGTCCCCCCCACAGTCTCTCTTGGGGAGTGTATTGCCGAGGTTCCACAAGCCTGAGAATGCGACCCAACGAGTTTGGGATTACCAAACACAGCATGCTTTGACAACCCCCACTTCCACACAGCCATCACTACAAAACATCCAACTAGACAAACTCAACCTATAAAACATATTCAAAAATTCATATTCAATGACGTTTTTGGTATTTTTCCCCCCCCCACATGTCATTTTTGACGCTGTATTTCGAGGGGTTTCCCAAAAACCTGAGAGATGCGACTAACGAGTTTGGGATTACCCAAGACACAGCATGCTTTGACAACCCCACATCCACACACCATCAAAAAAAACAACCAAATAGACAAATAGCCTATAAAACCCTATTCAAGAGTTGTGGATTTGTCCCCCCCCCACATCTGCGTTGTGACGCTGAATTGCCGAGGTTCCACTAAGCCATGAAGATGCATAACGGTTTTTTGGGATTACCCAAGACACGCATTCTTTGATAACCCCCCTCCCCACACCATCCACAAAAACAACAAAGACAAACTGCCCATAAAAATAAGCGATGACGTTGTGGTTTTTTGTCCCCCCCAAAATCGTCATTGTGACGCTCTATTGCCGAGGTTACATAAGCCGTGAGAGATGCGCTAAGAGTAAGGGGTTACTCGACACAGCATGCTTTGACAACCCCACATCCACACAGCCATCACTACAAAACATCCAACTAGACAAACTCAACCTATAAAACATATTCAATGACGTTGTGGTATTTGTCCCCCACAAGGTCATTGTGACGCTGTATTGCCGAGGTTCCACTAAGCCGTGAGAGATGCGACTAACGAGTTTGGGATTACCCAAGACACAGCATGCTTTGACAACCCCACATCCACACAGCCATCACTACAAAACATCCAACTAGACAAACTCAACCTATAAAACATATTCAATGACGTGGTATTTGTCCCCCCACAACAGTCTGTCATTTTGACCTTTTTTGCCGGGTTTTCCACTAAACCGTGAGAGATCGACTAAAGAGTTTGGGATTCCCCCGACCCAGCATGCTTTTGACAACCCCAAACATCCACACAGCCATCACTACAAAACATCCAACTAGACAAACTCAACCTATAAAACATATTCAATGACGTGGTATTTGTCCCCCACACAGTCTGTCATTGTGACGCTGTATTGCCGAGGTTCCACTAAGCCGTGAGAGATGCGACTACGGTTAGGGGTTTTCAAAACACGCTTGTTTGACAACCCCCCATCCACACACCACACTACAAAACATCCCAAATAGACAAAAACCCCCCTAAAAACATATACAAAACGTTGTGGGGTTTTTTCCCCCCCACAGTCTGTCTTTTGAAAGTGTTTGCCCCCGGGTTTCCCCTAACCGTGAGAATCGACTAACGAGTTTTGGGGGTAACCCAAAAACACAGCTGCTTTGACAACCCACACCCACAGCCATCATACAAAAAAATCCAAATAGACAAACTCAAACCCATAAAAAATATTTTTTGCGTTTTGTGGTATTTGTCCCCCACACAGTCTGTCATTGTGACGCTGTATTGCCGAGGTTCCACTAAGCCGTGAGAGATGCGACTAACGAGTTTGGGATTACCCAAGACACAGCATGCTTTGACAACCCCACATCCACACAGCCATCACTACAAAACATCCAACTAGACAAACTCAACCTATAAAACATATTCAATGACGTTGTGGTATTTGTCCCCCACACAGTCTGTCATTGTGACGCTGTATTGCCGAGGTTCCACTAAGCCGTGAGAGATGCGACTAACGAGTTTGGGATTACCCAAGACACAGCATGCTTTGACAACCCCACATCCACACAGCCATCACTACAAAACATCCACTAGGCAACTCAACCTTAAAACATTCAATTTTACGTTGTGGTATTTGTCCCCCACACAGTCTGTCTATTGTGACGCTGTATTGCCGAGGGGCCACTAAGCCGTGAGAGATGCGACTAACGAGTTAGGGATTACCCCAAGACACAGCATGCTTCGACAACATCCCAAAAACAAAAAAAATATAAAACTATTTTAAGACGTGGTATTTGTCCCCCACACAGTCTGTCATTGTGGGCGCGTATTGCCGAGGGGTTCCACTAAGCCCTAAGAGTGCGACCCAACCAAATTTGTGGTTACCCAAAGACACAGCATGCTTTGACAACCCCACATCCACACAGCCATCACTACAAAACATCCAACTAGACAAACTTAACCTATAAAACTTTCCTTAATTCAATATCGGAACTAAAAATGTTGTTCTAGAAAGTTATTTTGAGTTTTAGAATGAAATGTGATTAACTTTTACAAAATGGTCGACCTAGAATTTGAGATTTACCTTAGGCTTAGGTGTGTTATCTCATGACACCATATTCAGTTTGTAACGCAATTATTGCGTGCATTTGGTCAAATTACTTAACACAGGCCTACAGTGCAAAACAAGCGCAGAAATTATCGAGGGTTAAGGGAATAAAGTTTAAAATAAAGCGAGAAGGATTGAATTCACTTGGTATATGTGACGTGGTTATAATAACTTCTATAGTTTTGTTTCACTAGAGTGCAAGACAAAGGTATATTAAATATATGGTAGGAAATCACCCTTTTGTAAGGGCTTATGTAAAAGCAATACATGCAGACACAGTGTTGTATTAAAAAGGACAAATATTACCAAATAGTTCGCAGCTGAAAAAATAAATATAGGTATACTTTTCGTAGGAAACCTGCCAAAGGCTCAATATGCCCCTCTTCAGGTGTTTTACAAGGTATGTTGCGGATTGTGAAGGGATGTCCGAGGACTCACCCTTGCATTCGCATTAACGACCGAGAGAAATCTTGCAAAAACCTTCAGTCAGGATTGCCGGTCTCTACGGGATTTGAACCCGGACCTCCCGAGTCCGAGTCGCGCGGTTATCGTTCGAGCCAACACTGTCGGTAACTTGTATTTGATTTTTAATTTAGGAAGTAACACTTTCGAAGTGTTTACATATTATAAACCTTACAGTAATTTATCAAATACATTTAACATGCTTTTTTGGCATATTCTCAGTTAGTTTCAACTTTTTATCACTCTAATACATAGGAAGGTGTGTTGTTATTTTACTTTAAAATAAGTACAATATTTTGCGACTGCAATTTATGTAATTTTACTTTCAAAAACCTTCTCTAAAAAATTACAAAGGTTTCGACATTATCTGTCTTGGGTTAGATATCGTGTGCCTACACGTAATCGATGATTGTAATATTATTCGTCAAACTTTTTTGTCACAGTAAACAAATATCCACTTCTTTATCTAAGGTAAAAATGAGGAATATATTTCTACCCTTTCGTCAACTCATTTCTAAGCGATCACTCATCTTAATATTACGTATGTAAACTTTCAAGCGTAACATTCTTCTTGTGAGCGGGAAAAGCTTTTAAGCAAATTCAAAGTGCGTCTATAGGGGCCTATAGTGAGTAATCATTTATTTGTGTTGAGTTTGAGTTCTCCATTGGATGTTTTTATATAATACGTAAGAGCGAGTAATGTCAAAGGGAAGAAGCTGAAAAAGCCTTTACTCCATACAGGCGAACCAATGCGTCGTATGGAAGTTAGTTTTGATGCGTGGTAAGCCGGTAAGAGGCGAGGTGGTGGGGGCGGTGGAGGGCGATGGGGGGGGGGGGGAAGGTGAACGCGGTTACCCGAAAAGTCAGAAGAGAGAGGCGCAAACGAGAAAGACATTCTGACGTAAAACCGTTCTCAACTCAACAACAGAACTCTCACCCACCCTTTTATACTCTGAAGAAAACATTTTGTTGATAATACATCAAGCAAACGAGTTCTTTCCCGCACACAAATGCTCTTTATACTATTTATATTGTTGAACTTTATAAATATAGGCGTATATACAAAGTAAAATGTACGGTTTACGAGGAAGTTAGGCCACGGAAAATTTGCATACACATTTCAGTTTATGAGGAATCAAATTGCTACAATTAGCATTTTCATTAACAATATTATTATCAAACTCGTTTGTTTTGTAGCGTTTGGTATAATTTCTATTAGATATTATACAAATAATGTCAATATTAATACTTCCTTTCAAAATCTGGATACCATTTGCTTATCTGTTTCATTCATTACACGCCTACTCACCAAAGTTTGCTTTACCTGTTATATACACTAGGAAGTTTTGCAAACAGTTTTAGCCGCGTTGTTGGATGAGCGTAATTTTTTTAAAGCGAAAAAAAGCGGAAAATTGCGATTTTCATGAGAAAGTAATTTTCGATTGCGCTCAAATTAATCCGCACCAAAATATAAATTTATAAAATTAAAGGTTCTGTATAAAAAATCGTTACAATCGATAAAGCATGTAGGTGTTTAAAGTCAAAAATTGTAAAATTAAAAAAAAATTGCGATTTTTATGAAAAGTATTTTTTGACTGCGCTCAAATTTCACACGAATATATTAATTCATAGAAATTAAGATTCTGTAAAAAAAATCATTACAATCGGATAAAGCATGTAGGTGTTAAGTCAAAGAATGTTTAAAAAATCCAAAAAAATCGTAAAATTGTGATTTTCATGAAAAACTATTTTTTGATTGCGCTCAAATTTTCACACCAATTTAAAAATTTATAAAAAAAGGCCTTGTGGAAAAATCATTACATTCGAATAAAGCATGTAGGTGCTATTAGTCGAACAATTTTGTTTAAAAATCGAAAAAAAAAAATCGTAAAAATTGCGATTTTCATGAGAAATAATTTTTAGATGCGCTTAAAAAAACGCTGCAGTTCTTGTTCAGAGATTTCGAATGCCTCCATAAAATTTCATTGCAATTGGAGTATCGGTTTAGCCGGAATCGTGCTAACAGACACACAATAATACAGAAAAGAAAAAAAAAAACATTCTGGATTTTTTTCTCCAGTGTAGTGAAATGGAATCTTCGCTTCGCTCATCCAATAATATCATCGAGTTTCTATAGAATTTGGCCAACAACAGTAAAACAAATTTTAACAAATTACAATTTTATCTCTTTTTAAATAGCACACGCAATCCATTTATACTAGGAAAACGCTTAAGTGCCCGCCGCCGTTGTTGGATGAGCGTATTGGTTGCATTTAGCTGTCATATGTTATGCGGATTTTCTGTTGTTCTGTGAAAAAATCATTACTAGTTGAAGATTTTTTTTAAATTAAATTAAATTAAATGAAAATTAACCTAATTTTAAATTGTTTAGGTAATTGTAATTTAAAAAAAAGGAAAATCGTAATATTGAAATTTTCATAAGAATAATTATTCAATTGCGCACAAATTTTACACAAATATATGAATTATAAAATTAAGGTTCTGTGAAAAAATTATTACAATAGGATAAAGCATTTAGGTGTTAAAAGTCAAAGAATTGGTTTTAAAAAAGACAAAAAACGTAAAATTTCGATTTTCATGAGAAAATAGTTTTTTGATTGCGCTCAAATTTCACACGAATACATAAATTCATAAAATTAAGGTTCTGTGAAAAAATCATTAAAATCGGACAAAGCATGTAGGTGTTATAAGCTGAAGAATTTTTTTAAAAATCGAAAAAAAATCGTAAAATTGCGATTTTCATAAGAAATATAATTTTCGATTGGCGCTCAAAAACGTGGCATTCTTTGTTCAGAGATTTCGAAGACCTCCATTAAATTTCATCGCAATTGGAGTATTTGTTTAGCCGGAATCGTGTTAACAGACACACAAAAATACAGAAAAAAAAATACGAAAAAAAAAAAAAATTCCGGATTTCTTTCTCCAGTGTAGTGAAATGGAATCTTCGCTTCGCTCGCTACGCTCATTTTATCATTAATTCCTTTGTCAACAATAACGTAACTCTTGAAGCACAATTCTACTTTGGTAGCAAAAATCATTTTTAAAAAATAATAGGTTTACGACGGATAAAACGAAGGAACACTTCGAGGTAAACCATATTTTGCAGTTGGCAATCAATAAACACTTTTCAATTCAATATCAAGGATGAAGGAGGACAGAATTCCCAAGATACAATTTGAACAGGATTCAGGGGATGAGAAGACGAGGGAGACCCAGACTGAGGTGGAGGTAGAACGACGAAACGCAGCCTGGGGAAAGAGGAATGGGAATGAAAGTGAAATATGGCAAGAACTGGTTAGAAGACCAGACAAAGAAGAAATTTAAGAAATGAAGAACGTGACAATTATGGCTGAAGCTTCAGGCATGACTATAGTTGACTTCGTAGGACCGGTTACACAATAATAAAACTTTAGAGGAAGACAAACCAGCCAAACCACTTGTTATAAAATAATTACAAAAATATAACAAAAGAACAGCCTTAATTGGTAATGGAAATATCCAACGGTTAAAATTTGAGGATGTCAATTTGGAACAGTTGTTAGTTAATTTACACTACTTTACCATATACATTTAGTTCGAATTACGATATGTGATAAGATGTGTTTATTATAGAAATTTAAACCGAAATACATGTGGCTGTGGGCTAAAGTTAAACCGTTTAATTTATATATTATTTATTTATTTTTAACGTCTATTCTATTCAGTTAAAACACTGATTTACAAAGGAGGAAGACTACATAAATCTAATTACATTGATTCAGACACAACAATGAACTACCGGTTAAGTAAATATTTGAAAATGTAATATTACAACAACAATGCATTAAAAGTTTATCGCAGGGTTTATTAATACCTTAGTTCGAACTTACTCTTAATTCGAAATAGTTGATGCATTTTAACCCGTGTGATGAACACAGTGATATACTGCTACGTTCTTATTTCTTTAGTATATAATGTTTAAGTTTTATTTCCTAGACAACTTGCGACATGGTTTGTTTGACTTTCCAGACAATTAATTACTTTCCTATACTTGTAGTACACTAACAAAAAAACAGAAACACCTTCAAACTAAAAACTGAAAGTTTCCTAACTAATTAATTGCCAAACTAACTAATTCAAATGTTTAATTAAAACATCGAGTAGGTTCTTACAGTCCCGACTTTCTAAACTCTATTCCCAAGTTTAAAACACTATCCCTGGAGCGATCCTTTCCGCGCCTATCCTTTTCTCCTGATCTCCTCATGATACAAACCAAATTCAAACCAGTCTAAACACTAAGCTTGTATCACAATCACCGTGGAGCGAATTAACTATTTTTTTTTAATTTAATTAAATGAATAAAGAACCAAATGTCAGGATCTTACACTGAATACAAGAAAATCATTCCACCAGTGGCGTAACTGGCCCCTGTTTTTCGGGGGCACATTTTTGTAAAATCGTATAATATCAAAGGTCAAAAACTTCTAGTGAAAGGGGTTAGTTTGTAGTCACAGGTGTCATCCAAAAATAATTTACACCCTTTTCTGAGTAAAGTGCATGATTGTGAAGAATGGGTGGTCTCGGGGGGGGGGGGGGAGGGGGAAGCATGCGGGTCACGGGCGCACAGTATCGGAAATTTTTCGATTGTGATTGGAGAATTTTTTAAACGACTTTTTTTTTACAAAAATCTTATAAAATATGTATGAAAATATTGCAAAATAATAAATCATTTGTCAATATCTATATAATATCTCAATAAATACCTCATATCAAATAAAAACTCTCTCCCGCGTAGTAACGCCTCAGCACGCCATGATGAATAAATATGCTTGCAAGCAATATGAAAACTAGACATACTCGCATCCCCCTGCTAACCTACACAATGTTTCAGCCCCCCCCCCCCCCCCCCCCCCCCCCATCCGGCGTTTACCCAAACCATGCTAGTCATGACAGCCCCTAATTACGTTTGTTACGAATACTCATTGTGACATATCCACGTGTTTTGTATATTTACCTTTTAGCAAGATAATTAACGTATGATTGACAAACTATGGTTGACAACCAGCAAATGTGTTTTGGCAACAATTCCTTCTCTGCGGTAAAGGTAATTACATTTCCAAGTACACTATAATTGCATAATGCAGCAATGTCAACTCATGCGATGCACATTTCAGAGTCAAACACGCAATTTTGTAATTGTGACAATATTTAAAACTCTTATCGATGGTATTATAACCTTGAATTTCAATTGTATTTGTATATAATAGGACGTGTTGACTCACATTGTATCTATTTAATTGAAAATTCATTAGACAAGTGAGCGCAGCGAGCTGTATCTGCATCTACGTAAGTAGATTTATTTAGTTGTCCTGCTTTGAAAATCAGTTCTTTAGCTGAGTCGGTAGACTCTTAATACAACTTATTTATTTATTATTTTATAACTGAATAGGATAGACGTTAAATAAATAAATTAAAAAAATTAAAACGTAGTCTCCAACGCAAGTCGAACGGGCCTTCGTCGTGATTAATTTGTCTGTTAAATGTTAAATGTCTGTCTGTCCGGTCCCATATGGCCAAATAGATTGAGCTGAAATTTTAAACAGACATCCGTGACCAGGTAGCCTAACTGAGAACTGCTTACAAAATGAGAAAAATTTAGACCTACAGGAAATAGTAAATTGAAAATAGGCTTAAATGTGTAGTTTTTATAGTAATTATGCAGAATCACTCAGCGGACCAGAATTACTTTGGAAAGTAATTTAAATGATTGAGCGATGTTACTTACATGGTTTGTGGAGTGATTTAAGGCGGCGCACGTGATTTGAGTATGTTTTTTGGTCATTCAGAAGGTTTGTTGTGATTGACATAATGTTAATGTTTACGTTGTGAGAGAGTGTGTTGTATGTCGATTGTCGATTGGAGTGACGGCGAGGTAGGGGAATGACGTATTGCAGTACTGGCAACTAAAGTCTTTGTATTTTATGGGATTGACTGGTTTTCCTGAGTTAGCGATTCATTGGAATGAGGTGTGTTTATGGTTTGGTTGTTGGGTATGAGTTGGGGTCCAGGTGCAGAGCCCCGGTGGGGGTTGGGGGGCAACGCCCCCCATTCAGTTGTGCATCGAATTTCATTTTTATCTCATAAGTTGATAGCACTGGTTGAGGCTGGATTTGAGTTTGAAGATGGCGAAGTGTGAAGGTCGTTGGAGGTGATGGTGGCTGTTTGTTAAGTGTTGTTAGTGTATGTTGTTTTGTGTTTTTTTTGTAAACACTCGTGTGCGCCTGTTAAAAAATCATTTAAAATTACTCTGTTGTAGTTGTTCTGGTTACTATTCGACAAAAAACGGATTAAAAACATCGCTGAGTAACCCTTCACTTTTACCGTTTTTATTTTAACGATAATATTTTTGTGTTTGAAGAAGTCATTTTTATCGAATCATTTTTGTGAGGCTGTGATTGTATTCAGTTACCAAGGTGTATCGAATAATGCACGCTCCATGTTCCCCTGCCCTAAATTCTGCTGGAAAATTTGAGTTAACCTTGCGACACAGTGCTTGCGATATTTACTCCTATTTCGTACTGGCCATGTTTTCCTTAGTAAAGTATGCATTACAAAACATGCTTTATACTTTTTAAATACGTTCCAGAAATTGCAAAATTTTCTTCGACCGGGGGTTTGAACCTAGGTCTTCCACATTTCGGGGATAAAGGGCGCCTTAGCCAACTAGACTAGGAAAACGCAAAAATCGTTGAAAATGAATGAGTGAGCCATGTGTTGAGTACCCGGTAACATTACCTTTCTTCACCCTACCTTAGGCCTCACTAGCCTATCATAGGCTAAAGTGGCGCATTATGGCCTTACAGTTGACGCGCCCTTATACAAACTAAACTCAAAACCCTTTTATACCTATATAAGTATTATAAAACTTAAATGCTTATGTTCCCGGGTATACTCAACACATGACTCGCTCACTCGTCTAACAACGATTTTGGCGTTTTCCTAGTTATTATAATTGTGAATCCTTCGTTATGTTACCCTCACGTCTCACTCGAATACAATACAAATCACGCATAATAGCAAGGAATTTAAGGAAGATATTCCTACTTACATTTTTCGCCGATGCTTGTAAAGTAAAAGCTTCCTATATAATATTCTAGTTTTCTATTCACACACAACACAAAATAAGCATTTTTGCATATTTTCTTTTTACTTGTTAGTATAAAGTCATTTCACACCAAAAACAAAATACGCTCACACACACACACGGAACAAGGGTAGTATGACGGAATGCCTAATGTTAGAAAAAGGGAAAATCATAAATTTAATACAAAATAACATTTCCGTCGAATTACCCTTAAACCCAAACACGCGCACATGATAGTTCACCCCCCCCCCCCCAACATAATCAATATAATATATTATATTTAACTGTTACTCACCTAAGCAAATGTCTTGATGAAGCAACTAGCAACAAGCCCTTACAGTACACGCACACGCAAATATGTTTTTTCCTAAAGCACTAACGTTCCGGTTTGGCACTAACCAGCACTAACGTAGCACAAACGAACTGAACACGTTTCGTTGGGATGGCCAACTTGACGTAACGCAATTACACGCACTTATGGTTCCGCCCGACCGCGTCAAGAGGCAAAGACCGACTGAACACGTCTGAAGTTGTCGTTGCAAGTATGACTCATCGTTCAACTGCGAGGCTACGCCGGCTGATAACAACTGCGTCACTCACTGTACCGGCAGAGGCAAATGGGATATAACCAGGGGCCCGCAGTGGCGTAGGAACCAGGGGGGAAGGAAGGCAATGTTCCACGCCAAGTTTAGCCGTGGGGGGGGGGGGGGGCAAAACTAAAGTGAGTTAAATATAAATCCCAGAATTTACGTAGTAAATACGCACATACACATATACAATTCGACACTCACATTGGTAAAACGAATATGTTTGCCTATATACTTCGTCATGACATAAAAAGTTAGGTTGAAATTTACTAAAATGAGCCACTTCACGTTCATACTTGGAGTTGGTGAGTTTGTGGATCGCAGATAGTTGTTGTACAACATCGTTTGCAGAGTTCGAGTGCAGCTAAAACATGACGAAATAACTGTAGTATGGTGAAAAAAATTGCCAAAGACCCCATCTACCGGGCACAACATCTGCTAATAAATTTGCTCCCCCTCCCCCCCCCCCCCAAAAAAAAAAGCTTACAAATCGTTCCTACGCGCCTGCCGGTTGGGGGGAGGGTTCCAATTGGAACCCGGTTTTGGTGTTGTGTCTCGCTCGCGTCCCAATTGCTTTTGTATCGGGACATAGACTGTCCCGATTGTATTTTAAATATAGCAACTAATAATAATAGTACAAAAAACGAATTTACCTCATTTAACAAAGTACTAACTCTTTTGAACAATAAAAGTTAGTTAAATTATCTCTTTTTTTAAAGCGACAACACTATTTGCGTATTAAAAGTGAATCATTTATCCAGCAAGTCTACGATTAGCAAGCCATTGCGTGATGCTAGTCTGAATGTCGATAAGTAACATCGGTGTAGAAAAAGTGAGAATATATGCATTTGAAAAGCTAAATTTTACCTCCCCCCCCCCCCCCCCCCAACGGTAATGATTTTTAGAATTTACATCAGGCAACCCTATAGAGAGGGTTAAATACTCTACCTTTCATTGCATAGCCATAATGTCATTTTGGATTTTAAAACCAGTTTTTCAACATATTTTACTCATAAATTTGTAATTTTTCGCCTTATGCGATAAGAACTCTCGGTTCAGCTATATTACCATCTACTTAACCCCAGAATTTGCATCCGTTTCACCCCTTAACCCACTCAAACGCCGTCAACAATAGTGCTTACAACGTGTTTTTATATAATACGAATGTTAAAAATAGTATGCATTTAAGACAAAATATAGTTATGTTAATGCAATTCACCTTCCCGATATCTCCCCTCGTCAAATTAGAAACCGATTTAACAGACTTTGAATCGACCAACGACCATATATCCTAAAATCCCCCCCCCCCCCCCCCCCCCCCCCAAGTCAGGGCTAGATCCACAATTGACTTCATAACGACCGTAGCGATAAAGAATATTTAGAGGAATGTCGTCGTCAAAACCCTACACCGGCAAACGTCGCTGAATATTTATCCTAAAGTTTTCTTCAGAAATAGAGCGAATTATTAAACACATAATTTTAATATATAAATTAATAAGGTTGTGAGGCTCATTTGTGCCTTGGTTATTTATAACCTAAATAACAAATTTAAAGCAAATTGTCCTTTAAGTTTCTGCAGAAAACATCATAAATAGTCTTTTGAGAAGAACCAAAACTATTTTTGAACATTTTTTCGTCCATATTATGTACTCCCAATATTGCGGCTAATTTAAAGCATATTTTGTGGTCCATTTAAAAAAAAAAAAAAAGTTGGATAGATGATATTATTTTTAAATGTATATCTTTAAAATCTTGCGTTGTGCGAATTTTTGTATTTTCCTATACAAATACCCTCAGCGTACGAGAAAACGCAAAACATCAATGCAGGCAAGATGTAAGAAATATATCTTTCAAAATAGCACATTTAAGTGTAAGCTTTGGTAAAAATATCAGTCATCCAACTCATAATATACTTCTTGATAAAATGATCCACAAAAATGTTTTAAAAATGCTGCAATATTGGGAGGCATGGACGAATTTTGTTTCCAAAAATAGTTTTGGTCTTCTCAAAAAACAGTTGCCGATAATATTACTCCAAAACTATACTGTTTTTTAGTTATTTTAGAAACATATGTTCGTGCGCACAGTCTTAAGTATGACATTAATATTATGTAAGCCATGAGTTGGCTCATGGCTCAGTTAATGCGTTTAGACTCGGATGACGACTCTAAAGTCTGATTCGTGAAGGGTCACTGGTTCGAATTCCGCCACTGCAATCCCAATTCAACATTCTTCCTGGTTCTGCAGCCGTCAAAGCGAATATCTTCAGGCATTCCACAAACTTTTCCTAACCTTCGTAATTACCTAAATTTAGAATCTTGGAAAGCTTCGCAAACGCTTTTTCAGGCTCGTTGTTGGATGAGCGTAATTTTTTTTTAAAAACAAAAAAGCGTAAAATTGCGATTTTCATGAAAAATAATTTTTTTATTGAGCTTAAATTTCACACGAATATATAAATTTATAAAGTTAAGGTTCTGTAAAAACATCATTACAATCGAAAAAAGCATGTAGGTGTTATAAGTCGAAGAATTTTTTTTTAAATCGAAATAATCGTAAAATTGAGAAATTTATGAGAAAAATTGTTTTGATTGCGCTAAAATTTTATACGAATATCTTAATTTATAACATAAAGGTTCAGTGTAAAAATCATCACAATCAGATAAAGCATGTAGGTGTATAAGTCGAAGGAATGTTTTAAAAATAAAAATAAATCGTTAAATTGTGATTTTCATGATATTTCGATTGCGTTCAAATTTCACACGAATATATTAATTCATAACATTAAGGTTCTGTAAAAAAAAACATAACAATCGAATAAATCATGTAGGAGTTATATAAGCCGAAGAAATTTTAAAAATAAAAAAATCGTAAAACTGCGATTTTTATGAGAAGTAATTTTTTGATTGCACTCAAAAACGTGGCAGTCTCTAAGTCCAGAGATTTCCAAGGCCTCCAGAAAATGTCATTGCAATTAGAGTGTTGGTTTAGCCTTAATTATGTTAAAAGACACACAAAAATACAAACAGAAAGAAAGAAATTAAAACATTCCGGATTTTTTTTCCCCTGTGTATTGAAATGAAATCTTGGCTTCGCTCGCTACGCTTATCCAATTATTATATTCACTTATCATACTCATCATATCATCACATCATATCATATTATCCACAAGTAAAAATAACTTGTTATAATATTATATTGAATAAAATTATAACTTTTTATTGTTACAATCCTTGAGAAAAGCAAGAATGTGAGATCCATAAATTGTTGACAGAAATCACAAAAAACGTTTGGAGTAAAATGAAAGACATCCGCCAACGTCATAGAGTGTACATTGACGAGCTGTTATTTTTAGAATTAATGTTTGAATGTTTTCACTATTGGCGTGTTTCGACGATTTAACTGCGGATAAATAACTTTTAAGTGTTCTGAGGGCGACGATTGGCTGTTGCAAGCCAAGCTGTTCTGAGAAAATAGAAACTAGGTTGCTGGGAAAACCAACGAGGATGTGACTTTTTAATTTTTCTTCTGCAGATTGTGTTCAAATTTTCTTTTATATTAGCCAGAAGTTTATAATGACTCATCAAAATTATTGATTTGGAAACACTCCCGTAGGTGTAATTGATTTAATGTAAATCAATCCAGAAATTACAAAATCCATCCCCGATGAGATGGATTTTTTTAATTTCTAGATCGATTTACATAAAATTTATAACAACTGAATTGTATCAAATTACTATAAATTCATAATTTTTACAAAATAAAATGTATTCGCTTTGTTCAATATTTTGAAAGAAATTAATGAAAATTATTTAAATTAAGCAAAAAAGTGACATATTTAGTATAGTGCACGCTACATTTTTAAGAGCTGTTCTTTATATTGTTAAAATTAGTAAATATCGACATGGATGTATTTATTTATTTTTACAACAAACTGACATTTTTAGCAGGATGATAGTATATAATAAATTAATGGAAGAATGGACCAGCTGTAACAAATTTTTTAAATATATCGTGCGAAACCTTCCGGTGACTGTGGCGTGAAGGAAATGCCAGAGAATTGACTCAATCCCTTGCATTCGCACAAATGGCTAAAGAAAACTTTGTAAAAACTTGCAGTTACAATCGCTGGTTCTGGCAACGAACTAGTCACCTCCCGAATATGAGATCGTTTTATGTTTTTACGCTCGTATAAATATTTACTAAAACAACTTCTTTTCAATAAGATGTTTGTATCTTTGTAAATAATGTCGACCAGTCGAAGGAAAATTAATTTTCGAAATAATGCTACATTAATAACGTTAATTTCTACTTTAAAGCAGTGACTAAACGTGGGAGCGGAGCGACTGAGTGTCTCCATTCAACTCAAACGGCGCTTATTCTGTGATTCTGTCTGTCAGTATGTCAAAAATCAACCGAATACTGAACAGATTGAGCTAAAATTTTAAACAGACATCTGGTACGAGTTTACTGAAAACTGTTAACAAAATCAGCTAGATCCATTGCGATTTAAGCCTACAATAAATAAAAATATGATTTTTTAAAATATCGATAGCATTTGTTTAGTAGCAGCTAGCGGGACGAGATCTACGTGGCTGGCATGGCCTAGTGGTAAGCATTTAGCCTGCCGCACGGTGAGATGGGGTTCGATGCACGTCAGTTCGGACTTTTTTTATATTTTTACACCAACATATTATTTTTGAGGGGAGTTAAATGGGAAATAAAAATTAGGTGATTTTGTTTTATTTTGGAAATTTGTTAATGTTTCTCGCAAATACGTTTTGAACACGATTCGCATTTTGAATGTTCAATTTAAATAATTATTGTTGCAGAGTGAGTTCCAGTTTAAATCTGGTGACCAGACGGACCGGTTTTAGAAGTCAGAACAAATTGTACCGGTGTCCCGAGTGACTCATTAAAATAGTGTTTTGTACCGGTTTGCAATTAGAGGGGGAAGGTGTGCCGGTATTCTGTCAACTGTACTGTGGATGGAATTGGAAGGAAAAGTTTTATTTGAAAAAATCCCCTCCTTGGATAAATAGGCCTAGGCTACGAAAAGTAATAACATTGAAAAAGTTCTTCCATCTCCAAGAAGATAGGTTAATTAACTCAAGTCATTATTTGTATTGATTTTGTTCGAAGATAATTAAAATTCAAAATGTACCAATCATGCAACTGAACTACATACGTTTGTAATTACTAGGGAAACGCCTCTTCTATACCTAAGGCTGGGTCTAGCCCAGTATGGGGAATAATACCGGGTACTCAACCCTTGGCTCACTCACTCGTTTAACAACGACTTTGGCGTTTCCCTAGTTAAGTTTATTATACTATGAACTTATTTATCTGTACTACTAATAAATTTATTTTAAAAGAGTCCAATTCATTGTTCCATTACACGTCCAAATGTACCAAATTACAGAATGTTTAATAATACCATCACAATATTGTCTGGCGACACTTACCGCAGAAAATGTACAATAATAATTTCGAATTAAATCGATAAGAATGAATGAAAACTTGTATGGATGAAAAAAAATCCTCTATTTGTAATATTTCCTATTATTTTAATTATTTACCTTTACTATATTCCTTTACCTTTGTACGATGTGTATACTATTTAATGTGTGCGATATTTTTGTTTTTTGTTTGTAATTTAATATAATAATTGTTTAATTTTATAAATAATGTTTTGTGGAATACTATTATGGTTATAGTTTATACTTTCGACACACACATTTGTAACACCAGACAATACAAATGAGCAATGCTTTTTGTATATTTAATATGTATATTTCACTTAATATGTATTGCATAGTACCGCATTAGTCAGGCATTTAGAGGACAATTAAAATTCACATAGCTAAATACGATTTATTTGAACTTTAAACGGATAAGCATCCAATACAACTCAACTAGATACATTGCATTTTAATTAAAACGCTTGGTTAAACAATGTAATTGATTTTAAAAAACTACCTTTGATAACATCATTTTGAATGAAACTATTTGTATTTATTTGACGTGAAATAGCGGACGCATAGGCTACGTCGGAAACAGATTCTAGTATATTCGAGCGAAATTTAATTGGGATTTAATTAAGTAGATTACACAATGACATTAGGTATGGTCAATTACATCGCATGTATTATGCTTTGATCAAATTCCTGTTTAATTACAAATAATAATAGTGTAATTGTTCATAATGTATTGGAACACTTTTTAATTCGTAATTAGGGATTAAAACATGTCACAATCAATCAATCAATTAACCTATACTCGAAAAGGTAATAAAATCATTAGAATGGAATTGTATTCCACATAGAATATACTCAAGTTGTTATTTGCTGATTGGAATAATATTTACTAACAGATTTCGTCGTATTTATAAAAATAATTTTAAAACATTTTATTTCGAGTTTTTATTTGTATATGCTATTATAGGCCTACTCATTCCGAGATTTTGCAATTGTGTCACAAAAACGTCAACTTTAACCGACCGTGGTCGGCAATACTGATTGAAAGTTCCCTCCTAGGTCATCTTAAGGGATCACTCCACTGAAATTACTGACAAAACTACCCTTTGACCTGTTATTTTTGTGTTACTTTTATTTACTCTTTAAGTATTATACTTTTGAATTATACTAACATCAATTGGCTGACACGCCTCCATGTAATAAAAAAAAAAAAATTAAGTTATTGCGCGCACGCAAATGCGGTGTTTTGTTGCCATTTTCTATACATATATTTAGTTAGTTAGGGCCATAACTTAATCAATGAATTGCTTATTTGATTACTTATTGATTAAGTTTATTACTTTTATGAAACCTGTGGAGAAGATAGTTCTAAGATACATGGGAGATCAATATTACCAGAATAATACAAAATTATGGTAATTTCATGTAAAAAAATCTTTAAATCCATTTTGGCGGATTTTGTTTTTAGCACACTTTTGGAACTTAAAAAAAACTATCTTCTTCTGTACCACTTGTTCGAATGAGCTAATTTTGGTTTTGTTTTATTACTTGGACATCTTAACACAATTGTGCATGCGTTTTAAGATATATTCATAACTTTGGCTAAAATATAATTTTAAACTTCTATCTAAACTATAATTAATAAAATTCAGTATTCAAAATGCATAAAATTAGCCAAAAATGAAAAATAAACAAAACCCATGCACTATTGTCTTTGGTTATGTTGAAACAAGGAAAATGTAAAATTTCACAACAATCGGTCCAAAAGGAAAAATGTTCTGTCTTTTCTACCAAAGAGCTTAAAAAACAATGAAAAAATCAAGGGGGACAAAATAAAAGCCCCCAAAAAATAAAAATTCATTTGATCAATTTTTATGTGTTTCCGTTGCCCACACCAAAAATTGTGTTTGTAGCACAAAAACTGTGGATTTTGTCTATTTCAGTGGAGTGTTCCCTTAAACAGATTTTGTTTTAGTTTTTAAACTTCTGATGTTGTCTTGGTTGTTCATTAGTTCTTGGCTAAGGAATTTGTAAACGGTGACTTTGGAGCCGTCCTAGTAACAAGGCACATAATAACATCTAAGTTTGTTCCGATCAGGACTTATTGATTTTGGCGCTGTACGCGGGTGAAATCGTGACCAGCTTGATTGATTGGTGTTTCCGACTTAAATATACCGTCCACATACAGCATTTTCTGCCATTTTACAGTGACCAGTATAACAACTGATGATTAACAACGATGCATGATGATGAAGAAGGGAGGAGGGGAAACCCGGTACCGGCACGTAGCCTACTCCTGTCAAAAAGTACCAAGGGGACAAACCGTTTTACGTCCTATCCGAAAGAATGGTGTAACCTTGACAGTCATATAGGTTCCTCCACTAACCCGGACTGCCGAGCAGACGTCGAGGAGAACGAAGCCGTTACACTAGCTCTCGAAGCCTCCATCTGCTCTAACCAGCGGTATACGTGAGTTTCAGGGTAGAGTGTACACCCACTCTACCCCTGACCAGGCCAAGGTCGCATGAATGAAGAACCAAACAATCATAATTTATAATGTAATTATCCATCGCAGGAATGAGCTAGGGTTTATTTCTCGATGTGGTTAATCAAGAAACACTTCCGTATGTAAAATTCTAACTTATAAATGCAATGCTCAGTTTTTAATGGTAATCGTACTATCGCTATCAAAATTTGAAGTTTTCGCAAAAATATTTCAGCACACCCACGTTCAAGTTTTGAAAGGCTGCCCCCCCCCCCCCTCCCTCAACTTTCTCCAGCGAAATGTCAATTCCTGGATACTCTATTGCTTACAATGATTGTTTCATAAATAAGGGTAGACCTTTAGTAAATAAACTTGAGAATGTAGCATAAGTTTTGATCCTAACACATTTTTCTTTTTGTTTATAATCACTAACATTTATACGTTTATTTGTCAATAGATATCGGTATCGACCATTTACATACTATTTATAAAAGTAATAGTAGCTATTCTACGAGAATAGTGCGACATTATCATGTGTATTACATTTTATATTTTCTTCCCGTTTCAAATTTTACAAGAACCAATTCGAGTTGCAGTTTGTGTATCGAGAATAAAGTTAAATCACTTCATTTTCATGAGGGCATACCTATAATCACAATAAAGCGTTTGTTTATAGAGTATTCCGTTTAAATAAATTAGATCAAAATTCTATTTTAAAATAGCAAAATTGGTTATAAAGTACATAACATAAAAAAATACGCCTTGAGAGTCTATACGCTTACACTCTCCCCCCCCCCCGTCCCCCTTCCAAACCCTCGGCCCCCTACATATGGAAAATGTTGTTCCGTTTGCTACCTCTTGAAAAATATCCTGCCGGAGCCTATGTGCTCGCCTATTGTTTCAGTAGATTTCATATTAGAATGTTGGGGCCATCTACTTTAAGGAAGACTTTATAATATTCGTGTCGTCTGCTTTAGAATTCTGCTCGTATTCGCAACACCCGAGTAAAATCCCTTGACAGTGTGTATGATATAGATTCTCGGCTAAACCTCTTTCATTTCCTACTTCATGATACACTGGAGACTTCTTATCAGTTGCACCATCTATCGTTAAACATGGAGGTAAACAGTCTGTTTAGGTTAACTCATGGTCCCTTTAGATGACGCTGCGATCTTGGATTCTTTAGTACCGTCATAGGTAACAGTTCTTTATTTGAGAGCTGCACTCAAAGTAGCGCACGCAAAGGCACTCACTTTAGAACACTAAACAATATAACACACTTTATTAATGTATAATAAAAGCTTATTGACCTGGAAAGTGACAAACGTAAAAAAAATCACATAAAACACATTAAGACGGTCATAGACAAACTGAATCGTTTATTGTTGAAGGGATATGAGTCAGTCAAAGTCAGTTCTGAGATAACTAAAAAAAAAAACTGCAGATATTCAGGAATTCAACTGTCATATATTATTTCATTGTCGCATTTTAAAGTAATTGGTATTACTGACTTGCAGAATAAGTTCTTACAAAAATAATACACCGGTGGTCAAACAATGTAGGGGTCAACACAATTGACTTACACCCTTTCTCAAATTTACGGAAATTAATTGTGATTATTTTTTTCTACAGGCTAAACGTATTAAATAACTAATTTTAATCGTAGCTGGCTGTGGAAAAGTGACCATCACTGCCTGCTAGACATTTTCTATTACGTTTTCTATTCTAGAAAATGGCCCATTTGTTTTTGAAAGGGTACAAGTCAAAACAAACCATTTATTTAGCTATATTTAACACAAAAACAAATCTGACTCAAACCATTTATTTAACAAACGCGGCGTCCCTCATTTAGTAAAATTCGGCTATCCACTCATTTTGGCCAAAAGTTGACTTGCATCCCTTTAACAATAAACTATTCATTGGATGAGCGAAGCGAAGACTTCAATTTCACTGACCCCCCCCCAAAAAAAAAAATTTAGCTCGGGTGTTTTTTTGTGTGTTTGTTTGTTTGTTTGTTTGTTTTTTTGTCTGTTTGTTCGCTCTCTACTGGGAAAACGGCATATGCGACCTTGATGAAAATTTGAGGGGACCTTCGAAATCTCTAGCTACGGCCCTGCATGAACTACTGGAGTTTTACGTGGTTACACAAGTGCCGAGCACACAACACAAATTAAACGATATAAATTTTTGGATAAGCGAAGCGAAGACTTCAATTTCACTGAACCCTAAAAAAATTAGCTCCAATGTTTTTTTGATTGTTTGTTTTTTGTTTTTTGTTTTTTTCTGTCTGTTTGTTACGCTCCGCCGGGCAAACGGCATATGCGATCTTGATGAAAAATTGGAGGGGACCTTCGAAATATCTGAACGACGTTATTGGGTAGGCCCTACAATCGAAGAAATATTTCTAATGAATATCGTACGTTTACGATTTTTTAAAATTTTTAGTGCGATAATTTCGTGACATTTAGGCCGATTCTGACCCAACGGGTGGGGCTACAACGTTCATATTTTACATGTACATTGACGTCATGGTTATGTATTGCTTTTTGAAAGAAAAAGTTGAAAAGATAGCCAGAATCCATAGAATAAAGGTTTTAATATGAGTTTTTTAAGGTACATAATATCAATTAACAAGTAATAATAGAAACTTGACAACAATCACCTACAATGCATTCAAAAAGCACTTGCAAAGGAAAAGTGGTCCTAAACAAAACAACAACTTACAAAAAAGATCATCCTCAAACGCGGCGGGACTTAAGCGTTTTCCTAGTCAATTAGATAATTGAACATCTCCGAGCTACACTCCTGGCTCCTCCACATTCAGAGGCAAACAAAAGAAGAGACGAGAAGTGTGGTTCGAAAATGTGCTTCTTTAGTTGGTTTCTGAAACCGGAAATCTGTTTGGCGTTTGTTTTTACACCACTCAATTTAAACTTTCAAATTGTGTAATTTGTGAAACTTGTGTCGTCAGCGATAATGCGATAGGGGCGCAATTCCGAAGACGCTGATTCGAATTCCGCATAAAGCAGTGTTTTTAAAGCGCGACAGCTGCCCTTTTTGTAATTGTCCTTTAAGCTCTTCTTTCACCATCCATCGTCGCGAATATCTTCATTGCACCCCCGTATGGGCCCGGGGTAGAATTGGCCCAGAGCATGGCTCTGCTAATCGTACAAGGCGATTCAAGAGAAAAAGTCCACCTCGCAAACGTCAGCTAGTAAGAGCGGAGTATATTACTCCCCGAAACTAGAGGCGAGCTCTGGCAATCGTCGTCGGGGACCTTGCCCCCTTCCCTTGAAAACCTCCCCGACGACGATGACGACAATGACACCACGAACGACGACAAAGACAATGACGACCGCGACGTGAGATTTCCCTCCTTTCTTCCCCCTACCCGTGGTAGGTTCTGACGAGCATAAGCCACTCCTCCCCATATCCCCTAGGCTCGCTAGAGTGATGCATTATTATGAAGGGTTGACGCGTCCTTAATCCAAATAAACAAGCTTCAATGCATTAATAGAGATGTTAAGCAACAAATATCATCGGCGCAGTATACTTGTTGGATAAGCGAAGCGAAGACTTCAATTTCACTGACCCCTTAAAAAAATTTAGCTCCAATGTTTTTTTTTTTGTATTTTTGTCTGTTAGTTTGCTCTCTACCAGGCAAACGGCATATCCGATCTTGATGAAAATTTGAGGGGACCTTCGAAATCTCTGAACTTAGAGCTGTAATGTTTTTGGGTACAATCGAAGAAATATTTCTCATGAATATCGTACTTTTACGATTTTTTTCGATTTTTAATCCGATATTTTCATGAGATTTGGGCCAATTCTGACCAAACGGGTGGGGCTACAACGTTCATATTTTACATGTACATTAAGGTAATGGTTATGTATTGCTTTCTGAAAGAATATGTTGAAAAAGTTAGCCAGAATCCTTATAATGAAGGTTTTAATATGATTTTTTTTTAGGTTTATAATAACAATTAACAAGTAACAATAGAAAGTTGACAACAATCACCTACAATGCATATAAAAAGCACTTGCAAATAAAAAGTGGTCCTACGCAAACTAAAAACTTACAAAAAAGCTCATCGATCAACGCGGTGGGACTTAAGCGTTTTCCTAGTATATTTACATTGTTCTAACTCTATCCGTCAAGTTTGGTGGCATGTGATTGGCTGCGGCAACCACTGCCTCCTTCTCCTCCGTTCTAGCTCATCTTTGATCTAGCTAGGATACAGTGATGAAAACGTTCAACGGTTCAGTATTGGCCAGGCAAATACGACAACGACGCGTTGTATTTCCAAGCAAAGATAGATCATGGATAGAATATGGCAACACTAAAATGCAACATGTCGGCCCGATCGGTGATTGAGGCGTGCTGCTTACGGCGGACGCTGGTTCAACTTGATTTTTGTTACGAATTTTAAATTTTAAGAATTTCTTTTAAATAGAGTCACTTGTGGTTGGCATTATAGTTACTACTAAGCCGCTTTGCGAATGATTTTTTTAGTCGCGTTGATGTATGAGCTTTTTTGTAAGTTTTTAATTTGTGTGGAATATCTTTACCTTTGCAAGTGCTTTTTTAATGCATTGTAGGTGATTGCTGTCAAGTTTCTATTGAAAACTCATATTTAAACCTTTATTTCTATGGATTCTGTCTAACTTTTTCAACTGTTTCTTTCAAAAGGTACTACATCACCACTACCTTAATGTCCATGTGAAATATGAACGTTGTAGCCTCACCCGTTTGGTCAGAATCGGCCCAAATATCACGAAAATATCGCACTAAAAATCGAAAAAATTCGTAAAAGTACGATATTCATGAGAAAAACTTCTTTATTTGTACCTAAAAACGTGGCAGGTCTAAGTTCAGAGATTTAGAAAGTCTCCTCTAATTTTCATCAAGATCGCATAATATGCCGTTTGCCCGGTAGAGAGCGAACAAACAGACAGAAAAACAAACAACAAAAAAACATTGGAGCTAAATTTTTGGAGGGGTCAGTGAAATTGAAGTCTTCGCTTCGCTCATCCAATAATAGTTAAACAGTAAAATAGTCGTGAAATAAATAATTTCCCGGGTTTCATCTGCCGAGGAATCAAGTAAACCTAAACTGCCGTGCTGGCCATGACAGACTAGATTTCATGATCAAAGTAAGTAACTCTATCCCGTTAAATTAATGCCTATGATGTGGTACTTGTGTCTATGACTAGACAGTAGACATAGACATAACAAAGGGTGTGTGTACATTGCAAATTCCCCCACGACCATGTTGTGATAGCGGGTTTACATACAAGGCAAGTGTTACGCCAGCATTAGGTAGAGCAGGGCTGTGTGAGAGGTGTCCCCTGCGGCTAGATGGCTGTGTGTTGCGTTGTTTACCCACGTAGTTTCACAAGTAGACGCTTGGAGCGCCAGACACGCACACGCACACGCACACGCACACGCACACGCACACGCACACGCACACGCACAAGCACACGCACTTAGAACGTGTGGTTCGTTCGTCTTGTGGTTAGCTTCGCTACTTTGAAGGCAGAACGTCCAGGGTTCGATTCCTGTCATAGACAGAAGTTTTTACTTCTGATATGGACTTAAGTCCATCAGTTCTTGGCTTAGGAACGTGTAAACGGTGACTTTGCAGCCAGGCACAAAATAAATTCTAAGTTTGTTCCGAATCAGCCTTGTTGATGGTGGAATCGAGTCCAGCGTGATTGATCTTTGTTTTTTACTTAAATATACCGATCTCTAGTAGGTCATTATTCGCTCGTCGATAATGTTGGCTCCTACTGGGTTGCCTTGGTCTGTTTTAAATGTCCCCCACTGAAAATAAGTTATATGTTACTAAGTATAGGAAGACTCTAAATAAGATTTTTTTTTAATCATTAAGTCACAACTTTTAATGTCTCCAATACAAAAAGTAGAGAGCTACTTTTCTTGGTCATCTAATTCCTCTCCATTTTTTGAACTGACAAATAATATTTTCTTGTATTTTGTACCAGCCCCAAAGCACGTCCAGACTAAAGCTTGGCAAGGCACCGAGTTTAGCCACTGAGTGCGCCACTGAGCTTAAGCATACGTTACATTGGGAAGTGAAAAGAAAAAGTGAAGAGAAAAAGTAACTTTTTAGAAGTAAAGTTAGCATGTAGCTTAAGGGGCTTTTCCCGTTGCTGTCACTTTCCGAACTAGTCGGAATTGGTTCGACTAGTGAAAAGTCCCTTAAACTACATGCTAACTCTAGATCTAAAAAGTTACTTTTTCTTTTTACTTTTTCTTTTCACTTCCCAGTGTAACGTCCGCTTAAGCTCAGTGGCGCGCACAGTGGCTAAACTCGGTGCCTTGCCAAGCTTTATTCTGGACATGCTTTAGGGCTGGTACAACATACAAGAAAATATTATTTGTCAGCACAGCGTGGTGAGAGCTGTCGGAACAACCGTTGGGCTTCGCCCGCGCTTTCGTAATGGAACCGAATTGGGATTGAGTTATTTATTAAGGATTTAGAAGTATTATTTGCCGGATTCGAGTGTAAAAACTAGTTTGAAAAAGCCCTAGTATTATTAAAGAGTAAAACCATTATTATGTAAAAGAAATAGGCACTAGTTGTAAATAATCTCTTCATAATCATAATGTGGAAAAGTGGTGAGACAAAAAGGTATCAGTCTACGTGCTTACACAGTGATCCTCAAGGACAGAAAATTTATCATATTTTATATTAACCCATCCTTTATTATTGGTTGTGTATAGTCGTTCGGTCGTCCGTAATAAAAATGCAAAATTATTCCAACGGTTAAAAATGTGATTGGCTATAGGACTGCCGTACTAGCCTACTCCAGGGCCAATGCCTAGCCTTTGAGCGAATATCAAATAAATACTTTCGCTACCCTAGGCCTATAGACCTCTCTAGTTGCTCCGAAGCAAGTAAGCAGATGCGGGCAGTTTCGTCGATCCAATGAGCGACCAGTATTTTAAATCGGGGACCGCTCATTGGCTGTAATGCACCCGCCGGTGACGTCAGCATCTGCTTGCTTGCTTCGGAATAACTACAGCTGTCAGTGAGCCGTCAAAAGAATGGACACGCACGGTGGAAGCGCGCATGCACAGGTCTACCAATGTTGTCAAATAAATGATTTCAAGCCCAATTAGCGAAAATTACGTTGGTAGTGAATAGTAATTCTGAACTTTCATCACAGAGGTTTATTAATTTTAATTTAATTTAATTTAAATTTATTAATATTAATATTAACACAAGCTCAATTTACAAAACAGCCGAGATACAGTTCATTATTTTCACACATGTTACGGCGTCTAGCCCATACGAAATGCAGATTTTCGCCGCTCGCCGCGCCACACTGTCGGAACGCTCGGTGCCATTGGTATTAGTATTAGTTTAAGGGCGCTTTAACAACAAAGATTATTCGCGCCTCCAAGATATTTGTTTATTATGCTTAAGAGTTAACAACCATAATTATATACTTCTTTTCAAGTGGTGGAATGTAAGAGGAGACGCGGGGTGGACAGGCCTGTGCTGGTCAGAACCAGCCACAAGCGTATGGGGAGAACAGGGGTTCCCCCACGTCGTGGTCGTCTTCGTCCCGAATCCCGTCCGTGTTGTCATTGTCGTCGCCGTCGGGGAGGTAGTCAAAGGGAAGGCGAAAGTTCCCCGACGACGATCCAGAGCTCGCCATTAGTTTCAGGGAGTGGCGTAATATAATTGCGCCATCCCTCAGTTTTGTTAAAGTATGATGGTCGAAACATCATGGTTGTTTGAAACAAATGAATAACACAAATTGTTAAAATTGTCATAAAATTGGGTGTTCCCGAATGCCTGGCGCTGGGCATCATCTTTCAAATAATTCGTTAATTTTTATATTTAGCCAAAGCGACCAGTCCGCCTATCCCAAACTATAACCCCTGTCTCTGACTATAGGCTATCTGAGACTCCCAGATTACGAGTTGTCCCCCACAGGCTTCGCCAATCACGCAGCCTTTTATGGCCATCAGAGGCCGACATAGGCATTTTAACTCATGGGTAAAGAGCCCAAGTACTCAGAACATATAATAAGTATTCTGTACCATCGGTATTCGCGCTTCGCTCATCCAAATATTATCATTACGTAAAGACACCAAAATAATTGCATTAATTCCGTGCATTTATCAGAATCTGGATACAAGTCGGTAAGTAATAGAAAATTACTCATACAGTTCAGGGCGCACTGCCCCAACTAAAACGCAACGTTCGCTTTCGTGTAATACATGTTAATAATGTGTTACTTTTTTATTAGCATATTTTCATTAATTTTATCTTACATTTTAAATATGAATTATAAGTATGTAATATTTTGTTTGGTGTGTGAGTTTTCTGTTTTTAAATTATTATAGTTTAATACTGACTGACGTACAACATTTTAAATGTTATAATTTTAAAAGTTTAATAAACATGCAGTATGAAAGGGAAATGTTAAATTTCTTGTCTTTCAAATAATATTGTATTTTAATTTAATTCCATATAATAGATCTCCTTGTCTTATTGATTTGTTCAAATATTATTATTTTTTAAATTGTTTGATTATTGTATATCACGTTGTGTGCATTTGTGAAACCTTAGTTTTTTATATCTATAAATAGTAAAATAGGAACCTGTGACCATAAAATAAGGTTTCTTTAAAGTAGATATTGTTATGTTTTCGAATCAGTTGTGTTAATATTAACTATGAGCATTTTAGTGAAAATACTTTTCCAATATTTCAGTTTGTTATCAATTTCAAAGACGTTCTTGGTATTTTATTTGGTTGGTTATGTAAATATGCATTACTCTTATCCTAACATTGAACTACTGACAAATTGTTTGATAATATTTATTCTTTGTGAATAATATTTATTGTAACTGAATAGGATATACGTTTAATACAGAAATAGATATGCCCGAAGCAATATTATCACAAGGAAAATATCTTCATAGTTTGGGTTTAAACGTTTTATATTTACATGCAATCTTGAATGGAAAAGCTTTGCAAGGCAAATGACAAAAAAAAAAAATATTTTGTACTTTTATAAAGTTATAACACAGATTTGTGTGACTCGTTGGTCTTGTGGTTAGCGTTTCTGCTTCCAATGCAGAAGGTCCAGGGTTCGATTCCCGTGTAAGTCAGAAGTTTTTTAACTTCTGATTTGGACTTAAGTCCATCAGTTCTTGTCTTAGAGTTTGTAACGGTGATTTTGGAGCCGTCTAGCAACGAAGCACATAATAAATTTCAAAGTTGTTCTGAATCGGCCTTGTTGATTCTGGCGTTGATTCGCGGGTGTTCGCACTGTCCAACCACTGATTGCAATATTTCCATTAAAAATATCGATCTTTGGTTGGTTATCGCTCACTCGTCGATTGCGTCGGGGCCCGCAAGGTGGCTTGTCGCTTTGATTTAAAGTCCCCACTGAAAATCAGTTCTATAACTGTGTGGGTAGACTCTAAATACAATTTATTATTATTATTATTATTATTATTATTATTATTATTATGATTTAAGAAGTTCACAGTTTAGGTTGTTTGAAGTTATATTTTCAAAGATGAGCGATTAACTTGTTTCCAGTAGGCTCACATTTTCACATTAACATTGCCTGCTTTGCTTTAGTTAGTGACCCAAAGTTCGCAATTAAAAAAACAATTCACAGTTATTTCTGTCGCTTCTGCAGGGTGAATTTATTTGAAATGTGAATATGATGTTTGATAAGAGACATGCGCATAAATTTCTAAAGAACACCAATCTAGCTCTTGGCTCTGATTCTGGAAGTCTTGGATTCAAATCCCGTCGAGACCGTCAACCCTGACTAAAGGTTTTTCCGAGGGTTTTCTCAATCGTTAATGCGAATGGCCTCGGACATCTCTTCACAACTGCCATTACTAAAATCTACCTATAGTTAAACACCTTCAAGAAGAACATGCATTGATCTAAAAAAAATTAGAATAAAAAATGTAGATAGAAATTATCGGGCATGAAGTGTTTATGAATGTATGTGAAATTCAGATGACGAGAAGGCAAGATGCGAGGAGGAGGAAGACGAAACAAAATAACATCAGTCACCTTGACAATGTGGTCGACACGGCCCCGAAATGTTGGTGGTTACAGGGACTTGCCGTTGCCTGCACCTATTCGGTTTTCCCGAAAAATTAGTCATGCATATAAAACCATACAGCATAATATAGCATTGTACAGTGTTATGCTAGAATATTAAGTAGTTTAAACTCACCAATAACTGTAGCCAGCGTAACCAGTCCGAGGATAGACCCTGTTGCGATCATCACTGGCAGACTGAGCTCAGGGTCGCGTGCTGCTTCTTCCAAGGTCATATTCAAACCATTCGCAACCGTCGAGGTGTCGTTCGAGGACACGCCAATGATCGCCCCGCTCTCAATCATGTTGCACGAGATGTTCTTGTCAAGCCGCATGACTATCTGGCAGAGCACTGAGTCGTCGAGGATAGTATTAGGTGTTGTGATTTCCTTCCGATAGATGGAAGAACGCGATAAGAGTGTAGAAAGTATTATACCTGCCATTTTCTAAGCTTTCTGTTTACGGTTTGTGGTACCTTAAGAGTTAAAATTACGAACAGATCAAATGTTTATTATTTCTAAGCCATTTTCTAAGCTTTCTATTTACGGTTTGTGGCACCTTAAGGGTTAAAATTACGAACCGATCAAATGTATATTGTTTCTTAGTTTAAAGTTTACAACCGAATAATGGAATGTTCTATAACAAAGTAAGTTTCTCAATACAATATCCAAAATCCTGTTTTAAATATCAAACTTATCACTTTCTTAAGAAAATAAAATACATCGTCTATGCTTTAATGACGGTCTGCTAAAACGGTGATGATAAAAGTTTTCTAACTGTGTTTTGCGACTAAGCAGTTACAATAAATAGTACATATCTAAAATCACAAAACAAAATATTTCAGTTATACCTGTTTATTAGGATCGTTAATGTAGAGTATCTTTGGCACATTTTCCCCCTATTTTAATCATTATTCATTCGATCACGAACGGAATTAACAAATTTAATTTTAATGGAAGATTCGTATCAGGAACGTGATGATATTAAATCTCACATTTCTTACAAAATATTAAATCTCAATTTCTATAGCACCCTTCTTTCCATTTCTCCCTCTTTCACACGAAATCCCACCCAATTTTTCAATCCTTCGTTTTAAATTCATAGACGCACACGGTTCGACAGTAATTTGTTTCTTCTTTCACTTCTTTCACAAAATCGGATCAAATTGGATATTAGTAGTCCATTTTTTTCAAAAAAAAATCAGAAACCTACTTCTCTTTTCTTAGTTTTTACTTTTATCACAGCGTTTTCAACTTTCCAAATAGCATTACAACTCACACATCACACTAGAAAAACAGGACACATATTTTGATTCATAAAGAGTACCGTAACATTTCAATCATTATTCAATCAAAACTAATTGTCATGAAAATCTTTCAAAGTCGATTATCATCCGTTGGTATTTTTTTTAAATTTTCAATGCATATTTTTAAGTAAAATGTACTATTAATTTATCACACTCAGAATACACAGTACGTTAAGTTACGTGATGTTAATAGCCACAATGTTTCATTTTTATGATGTATTTAACGAGAAACGGCAAGTGAATGTCTCAGTATACTCATTGCGTTGTGTTTTAACACTTTGACACACTTCTAGATGTCAAGACGAATTATTTAAGACACAAACTTCTCACTTTGTTCAAGAATTCAATTGTTTTCACACTCAAATACAGATAGTTAATGAGAATCTCTTGTCCTTAATTGCGCAACGCTATAGTACAAGAAATGTCGGTGTTTGGCAACGCAGCATAAATTGTGTCCACTTTATAATACTTAATCTAACAGAATGTTAATAATTTTGTGCTACAAACACTGAGATCAATTTGGCACGAAATGTTTGTCACGGAATTTAGCACACATTTTCATAAATTTGAAATAATCTAGATACATGTTGAAAATTTTTGTACACCACCAGAGAAACGTCACAAACACACACACAATTTATCAAGTTCAAGTTATGATTAATGTTTTCGTAAATTTGTTAAAAACGTTTTTTTCGCAAATGTTTATTTCAACGAACAATCGTGATTATTATTATTAGACCACTCACGAACATCGTTTAATCGAACTAACAACATTATTTTTATTATTATTATAAATTAATAATAATAATATTAAAACAAATTGTTCTATTAGGAATCGAAACATTTTTAAAAATTTGATTTTCAACAACAATAAATCATATTTTCATCGGAATCAATAATTTAGTTGTGTAATATTTCCCCCCCTGACGAGGGTGAAGACCTAACCACCCGCTCGAATCACGCGTGGCGAAGTTAGCCTACGGTAGCAGCGAGCAACTGGCAACCGCGCGTGTAGGGGTAGCGAGGGCTACTGGCGAGCGGAGCGACGCGCGGCCAGCGCCACAAGTAGACGTAGACAGCTCGCGGACGGGCGTCGCCGGAACCACACTCGCATGAAAAACATTGACCTTGAAAAATTATGACGTAAACTTGATCTTGGTGGGGAGGGTCGTGTAGGGCGATGCGCGCGCAAGATATTAATGCTTGTTTATTTAAATAGCAACTCCCAAATGTTCCTTAATTATTATTAAAATAAATATAAATTAAATCGTGTCAAATTTATAATCCTGTCAAATAAGATCGTATATTGACGTTTGGAGGAAAAAATTGCGATGTCGCTGAATTTTTGCAGAGACTTTCCTTATATAATACTAATCAACATACTAAAACTCCCCTACAATCGGACTGGAGCTTCGGCCGCCATATTGGAAAATGGCAGCCAAAAGGTGTTTGTTATCGAATATCTCCAAATTGGTTTGAGATAGACAAAATATCTCAATGGCAAAAATATTCCCCATTTAATTCCCTACAAAACAGGTGTCTTCTATAGTTTTGACAGGGGCAACGGTTACGTCACAAATTCGTGGTTTATATGTTGCTCATTGGAGTACCAGCTTATTTCCAAATTTTCACGCCCAGCATCAAACAATGCCCGGTAAATCCGTAAGAAATCGATTTAAATACAAAAGGACTTTTGTACGGGGTTCATAAAAGCTTACATTAGTATTTTTAAAAATCAGGTCTGCGAAATCGAATTTTGCATTTACCCGGAATTTGTTTTTTTCCATTGTTGGCATTTCCTCAAAAATGCCCTTTTTGACTGTCCATTATTAAGCACTAAATAGCATTGGAGGAAAAATTCTTGATACGCACATTGAAATGACTTAAATAATGATCCGATTACAGCCAAAGTTTAAATCCAATATGGCTGCTAATTCCTTATATCCACAACATCAAAGTGAATTATGTAACAAAAAGAGTGTAAAAACAGCACGAAAACAGTATTCATATTGTGAATATAAGGAATAAGCAGCCATATTGGATTTAAACTTTGGTTGTAATCGGATCATTATTTAAGTCATTTCAATGTGCGTAGAAATAATTTTTCCTCAAATGCTATTGAGTGCTTAATAATGGACAGTAAAATATGGCATTTTTAGGAAATGCCAACATTGGAAAAATCCAAATTCCGGGTAAATGCAAAATCCGATTTTGCAGAACTGATTTTTTAAAATACTAATGGAAGCTTTAATGAACCCCGTACAAAAGTCCTTTTGTATTTAAATCGATTTCTTACGGATTTACCGGGCATTGTTTGATGCTGGGCGTGAAAATTTGGAAATAAGCTGGTACTCCAATAAGCAACAGATAAACCACGATTTTGTGACGTAACCGTTGCCCCTACCAAAACTATAGAAGACACCTGTTTTGTAGGGAATTGAATGGGGAATATTTTTGCTATTGAGATATTTTGTCTATCTCAAACCAATTCGGAGATATTCGATAACAAACACCTTTTGGCCGCCATTTTCCAATATGGCGGCCGAAGCTCCAGTCCGATTGTAGGGGAGTTTTAGTATGTTGATAAGTATCATTTAAGGAAGGTCTCTGCAAAAATTCAGCGACATCGCAATTTTTTCCTCCAAACATTCTTATTTGACAGGATTATTACTGTAATTGTCGATTCTTTGTTAACGTTTACGATTATAATAGACTATTGTGTAAAATTTGTAACCGTGGATTTCATCAAATATTATATTGTTTGAGAGGCAAAATATGATTTTTTTAAAAATAAATTCAAACATTTGATCTGTGAGTTGTCCTATTCTCATTCTCATTCTACAGTGTGTAAGTCAAGCAATTATTTTACGATCTCATTTCTCTTCAGTCCTATTAATAAATATGTAGATAAAGTATAATAGATGATTTTACCACATCCTTCAATTCTGTATATTACGGATAAGTAAGATGGAAACGTCAACAGATTAACAATTGCTAATAGATAAAGTAGGGTAAGATTTCTAAATAATTACTCTTCTATAAAAAATGTATATGTGTTTATTTATGAGTTAAGTTTTGAAATAGTTCTAATCATGGTTAATAAAAGCAAGTTGATTTCTAATGTTGAGTCTTGTTACGGTGTCACTATAATTAGACGAGGGAGCGCAGCGACAAGATCTTTTTTATGGTGATGAGTAGAGATGTTCAAAAATGGTGAGAACAAAATTCGCGATTTTTTTAAAGTTGCAATAATCCCTGGAAATTCAGTTTGCACAAGAATCACCTGAATTGTGATTGAATGGTACCAATTTCCAATTCGCGAATTTTTGCGACATTTTAGTTGATACCGCGAACTAGTGGAGAAATTATCAATTATGTCTTAACGCGAATTAGGTCACGAAATTTCAAACAATTTTTTTTTCAAAGTTTTGGTGGAGGTGCCGGGTAGTAAGTTGGATGAGCGAAGCGAAGATTCCTTTTCACTACACTGGAGAAAAAAATCCGGAATGTTTTTTTTTCTTTCTTTCTTTCTTTCTTCTTTCTTTCTTCCCGATACTCGAATTGCGATGAAATTTTATGGAGGCCTTCAAAATCTCTCAACCAAGAACTGCCACGTTTTTGAGCGCAATTGGAAAATTATTTCTCATGAAAATAGCAATTTTACGATTTTTTTTTTATTATTAAAAAATTTCTTCGACTTATAACACCTACATGCTTTATCCGAATTTCATTTCATTTTCATGCATTTTTTCACAGAACCTTTATTTTATAAATTTATATATTCGTGTGAAATTTGAGGGCAATAAAAATTTATTTCTCATGAAAATTGAAATTTACGATTTTTTTAAATTTTTAAAACTTTCTTCGACTTATAACACCTACATGCTTTATCCGATTGAATGATTTTTTCACAGAACCTTGATTATGAATTCATATATTCGTGTGAAATTTGAGCGCAACTGAAAAATAATTTTTCATGAAAATCACAATTTTACGATTTTTTCAATTTTTTTAAACATTCTTTGACTTATATCACCTACATGCTTTATCCGATTGTAATGATTTTTTCACAGAACTTTAATTTTATGAATTTATATATTCGTGTTAAATTTGAGCGCAATCAAAAATTAATTTTTTATGAAAATCGCAATTTTACGTTTTTTTATTTTTTTATTTTACATTTCTTTGACTTTAACACCTACATGCTTTATCTGATTGTAACGATTATTTAAACATAACCTTTATTTTATAAATAAATATATTGGTGTTAAATTTGAGCTGAATCGAAAAATATTTTCTCATGAAAATCGCAATTTTACGCTTTTTTTGTTTAAAAAAAATACGCACATCCAACAACGCGCCTGAAAAAGCGTTTGCGAAGCTTCCTAGTAGTAATAAAATTAATCCTGGCTGGTACATATGGTGGAGGTGCCGGGTCATACAAGGCGATTGTGAGATCGTAATAATCGTTTGTATGCGAGTAAGCTCAGTGGGATCTCTTTACATCTTCAAGTTCCATTGCAAAATCATGTTTGTTTGATTAGGATAATTTTTATAAAGTAGTACTTATTTCTAATGTAATTAGAATGCAACATATCTGGAGCCCCGAAGATTTGTTTTTTGTACGCATTGAAGGTGATTGTTGTCAAGTTTCTATTGTATCTGGTTAATTGATATTATATACATAAAAAAACATATTAAAGCTTTTATTTGAATGGATTCTAGATAATTTTTTCAACTTTTACTTATAGCAGGTACTACATCATCATAACCTAAATGTCCATGTAAAATATGAACGTTCTAGCCCTACCCGTTTAGTCAGAATCGGCCCAAATATCACGAAAATATTGCATTAAAAATATTTTTTAAAATCGTAAAAGCTCGATATTCATGAGAAATATTTCTTCGATTGTACCAAAAAACAATACACCTCTAAGTTCAGAGATTTTGAAGATCCCTTCCAATTTTTTTTTATCAAGATTGCATATGCCGTTTGCCCGGTAGAGCGCGAACAGACAGAAAGAAAAAAAAAACATTGGAGATAAATTTTTTTGATGGGTCAGTGAATTTGAAGTCTTCGCTTCGTTCATCCAATAACTTATTTTTTTAAGTGTTTAATGACTGACTTTGTAGAGGCGTTGTGCGTCATTGCAACGCCATAAAACAAACTAACATTTGGCTAGGACAGCTACAAGGTATTGTATTGGTGTATTTCATTACATTGACGACATTTTAGTCGTAAAATAAGTTAAAGAGTCCAATAATTGATTCTGCAGATATGATTAATCTAGGGTATAAAATAACCATACGGGATGCATTGTAATGGGATCATAGAGTTGCAGTCTGAATTCAATGCAGAGATAACCTTGCTCCAATATTATATCAATTGAATAATAAGAGATAAGAATTATAGCGTTTTTTAATCTGACGGATTAAAGTATCAACTTTGATTAATCGAGTCTAGGTGAATATATTGAGCTTCGGGAAGTTTATGATCGAATATGGAAATGTCATTTGTTGAATGAGCGAAGCGAAGACTTCAACTTCACTGACACCTCAAAAAATTTGGCTCCAATGTTTTTTGTTTTTTTGTATTTCTGTCTGTTTGTTCGCACGCTACCGGGCAAACGGCATATGCAATCTTGATGAAAACTAGAGAGGACCTTCGAGATCTCTGAACTAAGACCTGCCACGTTTTTGGGTACAATCGAAGAAATATTTTTTAATGAATATCGTACTTGTACGATTTTTTTCGATTTTAAGTGCGATATTTTCGTGACATTTGAGCCGATTCTGACAAACGGGTAATGCTACAACGTTCATATTTTACATGGACATTAAGGTAATGGTGATGTATTGCATTCTGAAAGAAAAAATTTAAAAAGTTAGACTGAATCCATTGAATAAAGGTTTAAATATCAGTTTTGTAAATTAATAATAACTAGGAAAACGCTTAAGTCCCGCCGCGTTGATGGATGAGCTTTTTTGTAAGTTTTTAGTTGGCGTTAGACCACTTTTACTTTGCAAGTGCTTTTTGAATGCATTGTAGGTGATTGTTGTCAAGTTTCTATTGTTACTTGTAAATTATAAACCTCAAAGAAACATATTAAAACCGTTATTCTATGGATTCTGTCTAACTTTTTAAACTTTTTCTTTCAAAAAGCAATGCATCACCATAACCTTAATGTCCATGTGAAATATGAACGTTGTAGCCTCACCCGTTTGGTCAGAATCTGCCCAAATGTCACGAAAATATCGCGCTAAAAATCGAAAAAAATCGTAAAAGTACGATATTCATGAGAAATATTTCTTCGATCGTACCCAAAAACGTAGCAAGTCTAAGTTTAGAGATTTCGAAGGTCCCCTCAAATTTTCATTAAGATCGCATTTGCTGTTTGCCCGGTAGAGAGCGAACAAACAGACAAAAAAAAACAAAAAAAAAAAAAACAAAAACAAAAACAAAAACAAATAAAAAACAAAAACAAAAATAAAAACAAAAACAAAAACAAACAAACAAAAAAACACCCGAGCTAAATTTTTTGGGGGTCAGTGAAATTGAAGTCTTCGCTTAGCTCATCCAACAATTAAATAACAATAAACAATAGAAACTTGACAACAATCAACTACAATGCATTCAAAAAGCACTTGCAAACGAAAAGTGGTCCTATATAAACTATAAAAACTTACAAAAAAGCTCATCCATCAACGCCGCGGGACTTAAGCGTTTTCCTAGTACGTTGATTTATATATTTTAGTAGCAAATACTTCAAATATAGAATAACAGTTGTTTGTTTTTTACTGCCAGGTTCTTATTAGCGCATTTGAATCTGTCTTTCCGCCGGAAACAACATGTGACGTTATCCGGAGTATTTTAGGCAATTTGCTGTTTGCTCGGCTCACTGACATTACAGTTGTTTGAAATTTTGAACATATCTTATGAAAGTAGAAATAAAGGTCTCTATGGTAACTCATTTCTAAAATTTGTTGTGAAATAATTTTTAAAAAATAAATAAGTTTTCACGAATTTTGATTCCCAAAGTCCAAAATTCACTATCATTCGTGAATTTTTTCTGACTGATCAAGACAACATTTTGAAAATCTATGACTGTAGGAACGTCCATGTATGCTTTATTGACAAGTTTACAAAATTTTATATACGTAGGATGCTTCTTGGCCGAGCGAACAGCTATTTGCTAACTGCCAAATGGGTCGTAAACTTTCTTAAGCTAGCAGCTAGGTCTCTCGTTTCTCCACACAGTTGGTACTTAGAGTCTAACTGTTGTAATGGTGGCTTTCTGTGCTACTGGCAAGTCAAATTAAACATAACAAATGCTTTTAGGGAATGGACCGCTTTAAAGACAGGTATTGATTCTAAGTAAACGTCGTAAACGTTTGCCCCGACTGGGATTCGAACCCATGAACCTCCAGATAAACGTAAAATGGCTCTACCAATGTTTAAAAGTGATATTTTAGTTACGACAGGCAGTATGGCAGTCTTCTGTTGGATTTATATCTTGTTGTTAGCGTATCTGCTTCCAATGCAGAAGGTCCAGGGTTCGATTCCCGTTAAAGTGAGAAGTGTTTTAGCTTCTGATTTGGACTTAAGTCCATAAATTCTTGTCTTGGGAATTTGTGAACGGTGACTTTGGAGCCGTCCTAGAAACGAGGCACATACCAAATTTAAAGATGTTCTGAATCGGCCTTGTTGAATCTGGCGTTGATCCGCGGGTGTTCGCACTGTCCATACCACTGATTGCTATATTTCCTAATAAAAAATAACGATCTTTGGTTGGTTATCGCTCACTCGTCGATTGCGTCGGGGCCTGCAGGGTTGGCTTGGTCGCTTTGATTTAAAGTCCCCCACTGAAAATCAGTTATATAACTGAGTGGGTAGACTCAAAACACGAATTTATTTTTTTAGTAAAGTTTATTCTGTAGTCCAGGTAGCTCAATAATGGAAAAGCTAGAGCCGATTAGCAGCTTCCTTCAAAGAGAAAACCTTCATAAATTCTGGTTTTAGTGCTATCGTTCAGCCGGAGGTTCCGTTTCCGAATCCCAGTCGGGGCAAACTTTTACCACAATTTGTAATGAATCAATACAATTGTAATTGTGTTCAGATTGTTAAAGTTAGTGTTATAGTTATAAAGTTAAGTACACTTCCTTATTTTAAAGCGTCACCTTGTGACACCATTCAGCGAAGACAAACAATGTGGTTGTTTTATTGGATTCCATTGTCTCACACAACACAACTCGGGAGTTGACGGGAGTCCCCGAGGGAGACAAAAGACTGTTGGCTCATCTGAGGTTGGAGTGCTCCTTCAGGAAGATACAGATATCAAACTAGGTTATTTTCGACGCCAGACAATATTGTTCTGAGGGCAATCTTTTCAAGTCATACAACTCTGGGTTGCTTTCTGAGATGGAATTGGAATTGAATCAAAGCTTTTGTGAACTGCTTTATTATAAAGCTTGTTCGCCGGTTTGACTTTTTGGTTTGAAATAAAATAAGTAACTGGCAACGACACAAGGAAGTATATAACAGAGAACGGATGTAATGAAATGAAGAGGATAAAAGCTTATACTAAAGTGAAAAAGCTATACTAAATTTAAATTGTGCAACCAACATGGAACCCATTGTTAATGTTTGTTGGGTCTTTCATAGAATATAAAATGACAACTGAAAATCATTTTATCCTTAAATACAGCAAATTTCTAATACATTTTGAATGATTTAGAACTTTTAAATTTCACCAAAAATGTTTTGGAAGCTTCAATAACGTGTGACAAGACGGCGTTGGTCTAATGGTTATAGGCTCTGCTTCCAATGCAGAAGGTCCAGGTTCGATTTCCCACTATAGACAAGAGTTCTGATGTGGACTCAAATCCGTCACTTCTTGGCTTATGAATGTGTACACGGTGATTTTGCAATAGTCCTAGCAAATAAGAACACAAAATAACATCGTAACAATAAATTAAATTTCTTTTTAGAGGTGGTGAGAAAGCGAACCTTCCTCCTTTAATTAATACAGTTTAACCCCGTTCCTCTGAACATGTTCTTATTTATTTTACGTATATCCTATTCAGTTATTAAAACTGATTTAAAAAGGAGGACAACTAAATATTTAAAACTATAAATACATATTTAGAGACAAAAATTAACTGTATTTAAACAAAGTTTGAAATTGTAATATTACACGCAATGTAATGTAAGACAACGATTTCGATAACATATTTAAATTGTATATTAACAATATTAAAGTTTAAATTAATTAAAATGAACCAAATATATAAAAATAAAGGGAGAAAACAAAGAATAGAAAAGAAGGAAAATAAAACGTTAAAAAGTAGAAAATATTTATTACTCAAACGAATTCAATGTTTACCAAAAATCAGGAACAGCAAATCAAAGGGAATGTAATCAAACTTTCGCAGGAGAGGACCCCGAAATAAATCGTTGACTTGGGGTAAACCCTGAATCACACGGTTCAATTTTCCATTCAAGAAGTTGACTTCAATCTTGACTTCAATACTGAACACACAAATTGAATGAAACATTGAAAGGGTAGTTACATGGTTCAATGCACTGCCCCCTAGATACCAAGATGATGGACTTAGTAGTAGGCAGTGGTTAGGTATTTAACTGAAGTCTCCTGATTGGTTGAAGTTTGAGGTTATGTTCGGATTTTAAGTCCCTCAATGAAAGCTTTCTGTGACTAAATGGGTAGACACTATGAGGGAAATACGTATTTATTTGTTTATTTTCTTCAATATATAAGTAGCCGTTTGTCAGATGGAGAGCAAACAGACAGAAAATATCAACCGAGCTATTTTCTCAGAACGTCAAATTGAGCTTTTACTGGGCCCTATGTTTTCTAAGCTCATCCAGTAAATCAAACAAAAATACGAAAAATATGTTAAAAATGTATAAAAATAAGTAAATAATTAAATAAATTCGTATTTAAGGTCTAACCAGTATCCACTCAGTCATATAACTGATTATCAGTGATGGGAAAGTAAACCAAATCAACCAAGAAAACCCAGTAGGCCCCGACGCAATCGACGGGTGAGCGATAACCAACTAAAGATCGATATGTTTTTAATAGTAAATATAGCAATCAGTGTTATCTATGGATAGTGCGAACACCTGCGGATCAATGCCAAATCAACTTGACCGACTTTTTATTTACTTATTTAATTTCTATCCCATTTAGAAAAAAAAAACTGATTTACTAAGGAAGACGACTTTAAATTTATTATGTGTCTCGTTGCTAGAACGGCTCTCCATAAGTCACAGTTTAAAAATACCTACGACAAGAACTGATGGACTTAAGTCCAAATCATAAGTTAAAAATCTTCTGACTTTAACAAGAATCGAACCCTGGATCTTCTGCATTAGAGGCAGAGACGCAACCACAAGACCAACGAGCTACACAATTATTTGTAGATTCAGAACGAACTTCTTAGAGGTGGGGAAATAACACTACAATATTAATATTATTGAATCTACTTTCTGTATATATATCGCATTCAATTTCCTAAACGGTGTCTGCATTTGAAAAGAAACCCTAGATCTCTGTTAAGGTAAACCAATTATTCTTCCTCAAAGCTGCAAAGTAAAACTGATTTCTTTACATCGTTATATTTTTTTTCTTTGACTGCTTCCAAAACAAAGACAGAGTATTTCGTTTCTCTTAATTATGGTGGTTCAAAGACGTCTAAAGGTGGTGGAAGAATACGCGTGGGTCGTGTATGTGTGGGGGGGGGGCGGGTAGGCCGTAGAAAGAGTGATTTTTGTTTGAGTGGGTGTGGGTAGATTTTGTTTGTGACTGTCTTCTATAGTCGCTCTCTTACCATATCGCTGAGGCTGGCGAGGAGGCAAGTTAGGCGCTTAGCATGCTGTGTTGTTTTTTGGGGGTAACGGTTATAACACGTTATCAAATTTCACACTTATGTTAGTAAAGAATTATAATATTTTGTTTTTCCCAAAAGCCCAAAATTGACTACTTCGTGATTTTTTTCTGACTGATCGACAACATTTTGAAAATCTATGACTTTGGGGAACCCCAAAGTTTTAATTTATTGACAAGTTTAAAAAAATTTTTATATAGGGGTGGGATGCTTTTTTTTTGGCCGGGCAAAACAGCTTTTTTGCTAACTCCCCAAATGGGTCGTAAACTTTTTTAAAACCCTAGCAGCTAGTTTTCTTTACTCCCCACAGTTGGTACAAAGAGTCTAACTGTTGTAATGGTGGCTTTCTGTGCTACTGGAAAGTAAAATTTAAAACTAAACAGGAAACGCTCAGTTGGACGCGTTGAAAAGCGAGAAACGTCTATATCTAGACCCACAATGCACTTTTTTTTAATTTTTAATTTTTGCGACTTTTTCGCTGCCCAAGGGCCATGTTTTGGATATTTTTTTATTGCCAAGGAAATTTGGGTATACCCGAAATGTAAATTTTTAAATTTGTGGAAAAAATCCCCGCCATCTGAGGACCTTAAACTCTTTGGGGAAAAATTTTTTAAAACTTTTTGGGTGAAAAATAATAGACTGCTTCCTCGAAATTATTTTGTTACTTCTGGGGTGGCAGCCCCTTTAAAGAACTTCGAGCGTTTTTTTCTTTGCCAGGGCCCCCCAAAAACGTTCTTTTGTTATAATGAAATTTTCCCCATCTACACTATTATGGGTTTAAAACCAAAAAATTTAACATTTCGTGACCGACGGCCATTCAAAATTTATTTGGCTACTCAGATTTTGTCCCCGGGTTAGTTTAAAAAAAAAATTTTCGATTATTTTTAATGAAATTTTTTAATTTTTTAAACGATTTTGCCACAAAACAAATGGCTTCAATCGAAAAACAAAGCTAGGGGATGGTCAAAATTTAAACTCGATCCGAGCCTCCGTTCGAACTTTTATGGCGAGACAAAAAAACAAAAAAAACAAAACAAACAAACAAAAAAACAAAAAAAACAAAAAACAAAACAAAACAAAAACGAGTGACAAATTTTTTTCCCGGCCCAAGTCAAATGGAAACCTCGCTTCGCTCGCTTAAAAAAAGCTTTTAGGGAATGGGGCCGCTTTAAAGACGGGAAAAATTCTAAATAAAAGTCGTAAACGTTTGCCCCGACTGGGGTTCGAACCCATGAACCCCCAGATAAACGTAAAATGGCTCCACCAATGTTTAAAAGTGATATTTTAGTTACGACAGGCAGTATGGCAGTCTTCTGTTGGATTTATATCTTGTTGTTAGCGTGTCTGCTTCCAATGCAGAAGGTCCAGGGTTCGATTCCCGTTAAAGTGAGAAGTGTTTTAGCTTCTGATTTGGACTTAAGTCCATAAATTATTGTCTTAGGAATTTGTAAACGGTGACTTTGGAGCCGTCCTAACAACGAGGCACAAAAAAATTGAAAGTTGTTCTGAATCGGCCTTGTTGATTCTGGTGTTGATCCGCGGATATTCGCACTGTCCATACCACTGACTGCTATATTTCCTATTAACAGTATCGATCTTTGGTTGGTTATATCGGTCACTCGTCGATTGCGTCGGGGCCTACAGGGTTGGCTTGGTCGCTTTGGTTTACGTCTCCCATTGAAAATCAGTTGTATGACTGAGTGGGTAGACTATACACGAATTTATTTATTTATTAAAGTTTATTCTGTAGTCCAGGTAGCTCAATAATGGAAAAGCTAGAGCCGATTAGCAGCTTCCTTTAAAGAGAAAACCTTCATAAATTCTGGTTTTAGTGCTATCGTTCAGCCGCAGGTTCCGTTTTCGAATCCCAGTCGGGGCAAACTTTTACCACAATTTGTAATGAATCAATACAATTGTAATTGTGTTCAGATTGTTAGAGTTTGTGTTAAAATTATTAAGTTAAGTACACTTCCCTATTAAAAAGCGTCACCTTGTGACACCATTCAGCGAAGACAAACAATGTGGTTGTTTTATTGGATTCCATTGTCTCACACAACACAACTCGGGAGTTGACGGGAGTCCCCGAGGGAGACAAAAGACTGTTGGCTCATCTGAGGTTGGAGTGCTCCTTCAGGAAGATACGGATATCAAACCAGGTTATTTGCGACGCCAGACAATATTGTTCCGAGGGCAATCTTTTCAAGTCATACAACTCCGGGTTGCTTTCTGAGATGGAATTGGAATTGAATCAAAGCTTTTGTGAACTGCTTTATTATAAAGCTTGTTCGCCGGTTGAACTTTTTGGTTTGAAATAAAATAAGTAACTGGCAAGGACATATAGATAGAAGTATATAACAGAGAACGGATGTAATGAAATGAATGGGATAAAAGCTTATACTAAGTGAAAAAGCTGTACTAAATTTAAATTGTGCAACCAACATGGAACCCATTGTTAATGTTTGTTGGGTCTTTCATAGAATATAAAATGACAACTGAAAAACATTACATCCTTAAATACAGCAAATTTCTAATACATTTTGAACGATTTAGAACTTTTAAATTTCACCAAAAATGTTTTGGAAGCTTCAATAACGTGTGACAAGACGGCGTTGGTCTAATGGTTATAGGCTCTGCTTCCAATGCAGAAGGTCCAGGGTTCGATTTCCACTATATACTCGAGTTCTGATGTGGACTCAAATCCGTCACTTCTTGGCTTATGAATGTGTTCACGGTGATTTTGCAATAGTCCTAGCAAATAAGAACACAAAATAAAATCGTAACAATCAATTAAATTTCTTTTTAGAGGTGGTGAGTAAGCGAACCTTCCTCCTTTAATACAGTTTAACCCCGTACCTCTGAACATGTTATTATTTATTTTACGTATATCCTATTCAGTTATTAAAACTGATTTACAAAGGAGGACAACTAAATATTAAAAACTAAAATAACATATTTAGAGACAAAAATTAACTGTATTTTAACAAAGTTTGAAATTGTAATATTACACACAATGTAATGTAAGACAACGATGTTGATAACATATTTAAATTGTATATTAACAATATTTAAAGTTTAAATTAACTAAAATGAACAAAATAGATCAAAAATAAAAAGAGAAAACAAAGAATAGAAAAGAAAGAAAATAAAACGTTAAAAAGGTGGAAAAATTATTTATTAGAGACGATCCCACTCAAACGAATTCAATGTTTACCAAAAATCAGGAACAGCAAATCAAAGGGAATGTAATCAAACTTTCGCAGGTGAGGACTCCGAAACAAATCGTTGTCTTGGGGTTAACCCTGAATTACACGGTTCATTTTTCCATTCAAGAAGTTGACTTCAATCTTGACTTCAAGACTGAACACACAAAATGAAACATTGAAAGGGTAGTTACATGGTTTAATGCACTGCCCCCTAGGTACCAAGATGAGGGACTTAGTAGTAGGCAGTGGTTAGGTATTTAACTGAAGTCTCCTGATTGGTTGAAGTTTTTGAGGTTATGAGGTCCCTTCTGTTTGACTGCACTCTGATTGGTTGGTTTCTTTCAAGTTCGATGAAAATTGGAGCAAGCTCTAAATGAAAAAAGTTGAACTCAATATTTGATTGAAACCATTTTCATTTAATTTTCATAATTACATGGTCAAATTCAATGAAGTCAATATTGAATTCAACTTCTTGAATGGAAAATTGGACCGTGTAATTCAGGCTTTAGGGGCTCTGCTTCCAATGCAGTAAGTTCAGGGTTCAATTACCGCTCTCGGCAGAAGTTTTTTAACTTCTGATTTGGACTTAAGACTATATGTCAAGCTCGAACCAACTTTTTTAACAATGTTAAATGCCCATTTAAAAAACCGCTCGATCGTCAAATCCAGCTAATTTCACATACAGAACGTACCGCTTTTTGACCTTAAATTTCCATCCAAAAAATTTGCATTTTTGGGAGTCTGTTTACAGAGGATGAGCGCGTGTCTCTATCAAAGCCGATTTAGAAATTTCAAATAATTGTCTCTTGCACAAAATTGGGAAATTACTACAAATTAACTGTTTGGTGTCATATTTACGGTCATTAAACATGAAAAGTGAGCAGTATTTGGAAAATGTGCCTTGATACCAACTATAACACATTCTTACATAACATTTTGGTGCAAACCACAACCCGATAGGACAAATGATGGAGCTTCCAAGTGATCCCGAATTTACCCCTGCGTTCTGCGTCAAAGCCTGGTTTTCTAGAGCTTAGCCAACAGTCTTAAGTTCTTCCATTTCTTCCATTTGTTCTTAGCTTAAGAATGTGTGAAACAGTGACTTTGACTAGCAACGAGGCAAATAATTGAGCGAGCATAGCGAGCGTCTCCACTTGACTCTTATGGCTCGAATGTCTGTTTTTTTTTCCTGTTACTGTTTCGGTACAGGTCGCACCGTTTCTTCGATCGACCTGAAATTTTGCACACATGCACATACCACCTAGGCGGGTTGCTGTATAGTTTTTGAACAAAATCCGATAGTTAATTATAAAAAATAAAAAATAAAATAAAAAATAAAAAAATAAAAATGTACCGATCGTTATTAAATTTTGCAGGGTCAATAAGTACAACATTCTCTCCTATTTTCCAAATTTTCAGCTAAATCAGTCAAGACCTTAAAGACTTATTGGTAATCATATTTCGAAAAATGATGTTAAAAAATGAAGGAGGCAGTGAAGATACAAAGATACACTTTAGAAGGCATGACGTGAATTAGAATAATGCAAAGATGTTGGAATAGTATAAAGTGTACAATGTCAATATCCAGTTAGGCCTACACTGTGTGGTGGGCCTTATGGGAATGTCGTACTCGGGTCATGTTGCACGTACCGGTGCTCGCTCAACAACGCGTCCAACTGAGCGTTTTTCTAGTAATTTACAATTTGTTTCAAACTAGCCTTGATGAATGGTACGGTCCGCGTGTGTAATCGTGTCCAGCTTCATTGATCGGCATTTCAAACTTAAATATCCCGGCCTCTAGTTGGTCATTGTTCGCTCGTCGATGGTGTCGGCGCCTATAGGGTTGGCTTGGTCGGCTGGGGGTTTAATGGCCCCCACTTTAAATCAGTTCTGTGGCTGAGTAAGTAGACTCTAAATGTTTTTTTTTAGATTTATTTATTTATCTCTGAAAAAGTAATACTAGGAAAACGCTCAGTTGGACGCGTTGTTGAGCGAGCACCGGTACGTGCAACATGACCCGAGTACGACATTCCCATAAGGCCCACCACACAGTGTAGGCCTACCTGGATATTGACATTATTTGTACACTTTACTATTCCAACATCTTTGCATTGTACTAATTCACGTCATGCCTTCTAAAGTGTATCTTTGTATCTTCACTGCCTCCTTCATTTTTTAACATCATTTTTCGAATTATGATTAGCAATAAGTCTTTAAGGTCTTGACCGATTTAGCTGAAAATTTGGAAAATAGGAGAGAATGTTGTACTTATTGACCCTGCAAAATTTCATAACGATCGGTACATTTTTTTTTTTTTTTTTTTTTTTTTTTTATTTTTTATAACCAATGATCGGATTTTGTTCAAAAACTATACAGCAACCCGCCTAGGTGGTATGTACATGTGTGCAAAATTTCAGGTTGATCAGAGAAACGGTGCGACCTGTACCGAAGCAGTAACAGAAAAAAAAAAAAAAAAAAAAAAAAAAAACAGACATTCGAGCCATAAGAGTCAAGTGGAGACGCTCGCTACGCTCGCTCAATTAAGCAAAGAAACGCACGTCAATCTGAGGGTGTTGGTGATTTCTGCTGAACGGTTGGTAATATCATTACAAAATTTTGCATGAGTATTAATAAAGGACTTTTATATTGATATCCGCACTTGGTTGGAAAAATAAGCCTTAAAGAATCAAAGTCCAAAAAAATGGGAAATTCACAACATAGATTTCAATTCCGAAAAATCCAAAATTGTTTATCTTACGGCAAAACCAAATTAACCTGTGCGTACACATTGATTTAAACCTTTTTTATTATAACTTTACGTCTATCCTATTCAGTTAAAAAGTGATCTACAAAGGAGGACAACTAAATAAATGTTATTATATAGATGCAGACAACAATATCTAGCGTGCAAATTTGCGTTTAAAAATCTGTACATTTGGAATAAATTCACGAAGTTGACCAAAACGGAGTAAATTACGGTGATTTAAATAATTTTTGGGACGCCTGAATAATTTTTTAAAATCAAAATCAATGAATATTATAATTCTTTATTAACATAAGTGTAAAATTTGATAACGGTGTTATTAACCGTTTACCACCCAAAAAACAACACAGCATGCTAAGCGCCTACACTTGCCTCCTCGCCAGCCTCAGCGATATGGTAAGAGAGCGACTATAGAAGACAGTCACAAACAAAATCTACCCACACCCACTCAAACAAAAATCACTCTTTCTACCGCCTACCCCCCCCCCCACACACATACACGACCCACGCGTATTCTTCCACCACCTTTAGACGTCTTTGAACCACCAATATTAAGAGAAACGAAATACTCTGTCTTCATTTTGGAAGCAGTCAAGGAAAAGAATGATAACGTAGTAAAGAAATCAGTTTTACTTTGCAACTTTGAGGAAGAATAATCGGTTTACCTTAACAGAGGGCTAGGGTTTCTTTTCAAATGCAGACACAGCTAAGGAAGTTGAATACGATATATATATATATATATATATATAAAGAAAGAAGATTCAATAATATTAATATTATATTGTTATATCCCGCCACAAAGAGGTTCGTTCTGAATCTATAAATATTTATTATTTTTACATTTTGTAAAATATTTTTCGTATTTTTGTTTGATTTACTGGATGAGCTTAGAAAACGTAGGGCCTAGTGAAGACTCAATTTGACTTTCTGAGAAAATAGCTCGGGTGATATTTTCTGTTTGCTATCTATCTGACAAACGGCTACTTATATATTGAATAATAAAAATAAATAAAACATAAGCAAATAAATTAGTATTGATCTCATAGAGTCTACCCATTTAGTCACAGAACTAGCTTTCATTTGGGAACATTAAAAGCCGACCAAGCCAACCCTGTAGGCGCCGACACTATCGACGAGCGAACAATGACCAACTAGAGACCGGCATATTAAGGTAGGAAATATGGGACATTTTTGCCAAAGGGACCATGCTCGAAAATTACTTGGAATTATTTTTTTTGTTTTCGGGTAAGGGTTGACCCAATTATGTTTCTGTTACTTTCTAATTCATAACTTCTTCTTCCTCTTTTCATATGCCTGCATTTTTGGCATACTGGGCCATCATGCATAACTAGATAGCCTAAATGAAATATATGTTTTGAGTTTAGCGGGTGAATACTAAATACCCCTTTACCAGCATTGAGTATGACTGAACGTAGTTCGAAATCTCAATTGAATTACAATGGGAACGCTACGATTTGAGGCGAAAATGTGCGTTCGTACTTTTCGAACTACGCCAACATTTTTCGATCGATCAAGATAACTCTTGGTGATTCCAATCCTAGTACATGGCTTGTTTTAAAAAAATTAGCCTCTTTTGGTCATACAACATTTTTAAATGTTTAAAAAAAACTGTAATTCTGTATAAACTTTGAGGACTCAAACGAAAAAATCTGTGACTTACATGTAAAAAAAAAATGCTAAGTACTGAAATAAGTATTTATAGTTAGTCTATCTATCTTCTTATCGTCGGAACGCCTTGTCCGTGAGTTGCAATGTAAATACCGGCCTCTGTTGGCCATAAATTACGGTTTGGTGGGGGTGCCTGATGATGAGAACGCGGAGTCGTGGATTTTTCCAGAGTGTATTATTGGAAATGAGGGGTATTAATTTGGGGAACAGCGGATCATTCGCCAGATAATTGTACAGTGTGATGTGGGTGGGGGCAAAAATGGGTTTACAATAGGAACGGTTTAGTTATTCCCGTCTTTTCTTATAGTTAGTATTGAAAACATGTAATCCACAATGTATGTATGTATGAATGTACTGCACTTTAGATACTGAGCGTCAACACCCAAGCAGAGCTCATCAAAAAGCTTTTATGCAATACGCTACTGTTTTATGTGACTTGTTGAACTTTGGACGAATTCCAACAATAGGAATTTGATGGAGGTACTGGGGATGGTGGCCGACTAACTCGTAAATCAATATGTTTAGACTTTCGATCTGTACAAAAGTTAAAGCTACAATCAAGTACAGTCTGACTTAAAACAACATTCGAATACGAACGAGGTAGCAAAATAAACACTGCTGGCGTCAGTATAGTTTTTATGTGTTTGTGACTCGTTGGTCTAGTCTAGTGGGGTTGTGTGTCTGGTTCAAATTTAGGAGGTCCTTGATGAAAACATTTTTATTACCTTCTGTATTGGAAATATGTCTGTCAATTCTTGGCTTCAGAATGTGTAAACAGTTTCTTTGGAGCCGTCCTGGCAACGAGGGACATAATATACATTCAATAGATTGATATTCCGAATAATGATTGTTGATTCTGCAGTTTTTGCTAATGTAATCGTGTCCAACTCATAGGTCGGTGTATTATCCAATTACATAAACACAGGTCGCAAAATATTGTCTATCGCTTGCTCGTCAATAGTGTCGGAGCCGACAGCTTTTCGGTTTGGCTTGGTCTGTTAAAAATATCCCCCTTTAATCCAGTTATGTATTTTCTTAAATCTTTGTGTGGCTTCTATAGCAGATTATTAATTATAAGTACCTGACGACATATATCTCCTCCTTTCTTATTTTACTTCACTCTCATGTAAATATATGCATATTTTCACATATCATACAAAAATTAATTTAGTCCATAATTTGGACACTTAATTATTGTAAAAGGTTTCAGAAAAAAAAGTTGATTGGGAGGTTTATGAAATTTGGTAAAATGTCAAGAATAAACCACAAACGGGCAATGATAATAATGCCGATATTTTTTTTTCATTGATAGAGTCCAAAAAAATCGTGTAATACACTTTGCAAATTAATTCTTTATTTAGTTTTGAGATTAGCATTTTGTCCACTCTAAAACACATAGAATATTTTTTCCGAGGCTTCGTCGAATCAAACACAATAAAATAGCTGAAATATCTTAACATTTTTACACAAAAGTTTTAAAAAATAGGCTTTTTTACTTTTGGACATCAAAACGTGAAAATAGCGAAAGAAACTACTTCAGAATAAATTTATAAAATCGTTGTTATCTTGATTTAAAAAATATTTATTCACTATTATTATGGCCGCATGACCCATTCATCCAGGTGTCATTGTTAAGAACGCAATTTTTCTAAATAGTTAAAATGTTATAATTTCTCATTTATTTTCAAATATATGGAATTATTACGTAAAATTAATATAACATAAATGTTGTATTTATAAAATAACTTGAAAACTGCCGTAATTATTGCCTGCCGTAATTATTCTGATCGTAACCATGAAGTTACAACTAACTCTAATTACGGCAGTTTTCATGCTATTTTAAAAATACAAAGTTTATTTTATATTAATTTTACATGATTATTCCATATATTTGAAAATAAATGAGAAATTATAACATTTTAACTACATCAAAAAATTGCTTTCTTAACAATGACACCTGGATGAATGGGTCATGCGGCCTACCGCATTCCAACGTCTCGCGAGCACTGTCACCCGTGCCGAGTGGAGGTGGTAACGAGGAGGGGAAATTTCTTTATACCTGAGATCGTTCTTTACTTGCAAAGGACTTTAGTGCCTTGTTTTCCAGTGTCTGTAAGTTGTCGAGGTTTGATAGAGGAACTCCAGACCAGATGGGACACGCGCATAATTTGTTTGTATACGGTTAGTTTGTCTCCTATTTATATGTGTAGAGAGGCTAAGATCAGTCGTTTAGGAAAGCCAGTTTTCCCACAGTTTTCTGGTAGGCCCATTTTGTGTGCGCGGACCAGTTCGGTCGGAAGTCCATAAGTGCACCTAGGCATTCGGCTAAAGAGGACCACTGAAGTTCCGTACCTACTAGGGTGAGATGTGGGAGTCCTCGGCCGTTCCGCCTCTTGGTGAAGAGTACTGCCTTGGCTTTTAGTGGGTTAATGGCAGAGCGCTTCTTTGAGTACCACATCACCATTGTATTGACGCCTGCTTGAAGTTTGGTTACTGCGAAGCTGGGGAGTACGAGGTATCTGCTAGAGCATAGTCATCGGCGAACAAGTGAATATAAACTCCCCGGAAAAGTGTTGGTAGATCGGCTGTGAATTGGTCAATGATATTTATTTAACATCTATAGTAGGCTAGATCTCAAGTCTCCAATACGTCCGCACAGGCGCGAGCGTAGCAAATTGAAGCGTCAATCTGCTATTCAAGATGGCGATTTGGCGTTTCAATTTATGCTTGACATTATGTTTTAAATGCGATTGGATTGTTTTGATATAGTTTTAGCTTGTGCAGCATGGGAAATGGGAATGCACAAACATAAACAATAACAAGTTATTGCATAAGGGTATTTAGTATTGATTTGGTTTTAATGGCTTATATGCTCACCTGTCAACATAACAGCCACCTTGAAAAATATTTGTGCTACGAATCGCTCCCATCTACTCAACATGCAACTGACCTATTCAAGATGGCTTCAAATTGTCACGGAAGTGGACCAATGACTGGAGATCTAGCCTACCATAGATGTTAAATATCATTGGAATAGTTTGAAAAGAAGAGGACTTAGCACGGAGCCTTGTGGGACGCCAGCCATCATTGTGCGGGGCGTAGACATTGCTCCCAGCCAAGTTACCTTGAGAGAGGGATCAGAGAGGCAGTGTTGGGTCAGTTCTTTTTTAAAAGGAACTTTTTAAAAGTTCAGTTCACAGCTCAAATAATGAACTTTTAAAAAGTTCAAGTTCTTTTAAAACCTAAAATTTTGAAAAGTTCAAGTTCGTCTAAAATATGAACCAAGTTCTTTTAAAAGTTCTTTGTAAAACAAATTACTATTTTATTAAAGGCTGGCGTAAAATGAAGAAAAACACGATGAAAAACATTAGGGATGTTCGAGTACCAAACTTCTCGCTTGTTTGAGTCGGACGAAAATGTTGAAAGAAAGTCTGAAAGAACTTTTAAAAGTTAAGTTCATTTATTTAAAAAAAGAGTAAGTTCACTGAAAAGTTCACCAAAAATAAACGCGTTCACGAGAACGCGTTCTTTTTAAAAGTTCTTTCCCAACACTGCAGAGAGGTTATATTTAATAAGGTGCTGAAGGTGGCTAGGGAATTCAATCCGATCTAGTGTGAGGAGAAGACCTTCATGCAAGACAGAGTCGAAGGCACGAGAAATGTCCAGGAACTCCACTGCTGTTCCACATCCAGTATTGAATCCTCTTGTAATTCTGTCTGATTTTGTAATTTGGGCGAGCGGTTCGGTCAAAGAGAAGATAACCAAGAGAAGGTGTAATTTAGGAAAGCATATTTTTACGTGTTTTAGTGTATATTCGTCAAAACATTTCAAGATAAAAGTTTCTAAATGACCATTTTAGACAAGTATGAAGCAGTAGTATCTATGTTATAAAAAACATAAGCAGGTTGAGGCTGATTAAAGAAATTCACTAAAATGTACATTTTGGCAAAATGTTACGACTATAAAGCTTAAAAATTCGTGTACTTATAATTTTTTAAATAGTTATTTTAGTGTAGTGTTATGCACTAGATTATGCGGCAAAAAGAATTTTTGGGGGTTATAGGAATAGCCCCTTAAAAGCGATTGATTTTTTTTCTTTATTTTCCATTGTTAGGTAAAACTCTGATAGTAGGTATCCTGGAGTTAAAATATAGCTGTTCTCTTTTTCCATTAAACCATGTTGAGGTTTAAAGCGTTGTACAAGATAAAAGAGGAAGTTATAGCTGTTTCTTAATTAGTAATTAAGCAGATAAACTTTCTCGGGAATGCATACGCACAGGTGCTAATAGTAGATATCTTTGGTTGATCTACGGGAAAAAATATTCGTTTCACAAGTAAAAGAATAAAACCATAGCTACCTAGAATATTTGTAAAGTGCGAGTACACAGAATTCATAAATTGAAGTATGGTTTTGTTTAATTCATGGGACACTGAGTAGTAAATTTGTAAATATTTTATTACAAATTCTTATTTTATTTTTTTTTGAAAACAATTATATGTGTGCCACCAATTAGCATTTGTTATTTTCCTACCGCTATTGTGTATTGGTGACAAACATTTAGTGAATTCTGTGAATTCCTACCCATTGTTGTGTTCATTACACATTAATAATATTAATAATTATAATATTATTTTATTTTCGACAAGTCATTAATTGTTGAAGAGAATCAGAGAGACTTTGGCCCAAATGAAATTACACCTGATTCCCTTCAATAAATTTTACAAAAATTAGCTACAATTAATAAATTCATAGCGTAAAATTAGTCTCGTAAATAAATAATCAAAATAATCAACAAAAATAATTATCAAAATATAAAACATACAAAACTTCATCATTTTATAAACATGCATTAAATTACATTTTAGTTAAAATAATTTTTTTATTTGGGCTACATTATTAAATTTATTAAATATTGACATCTAAAGGAACATAATTCCATTTAATATTCGCCTCAAACTTACATAATATTTAAGTTATAAATTTATTTACGTCCATTGCAAATTATCACGTGTTTTCATTATATTTGAAATCTTTGTATGTGAACAATAGCAACAGTACAATAATATTACTTGTATGACCATACTTTTACACTAGATTAAAGGAGAAAAATTACAATTGTCATTCATTTGGTTTAATTGAGCGCATTCAAATTAAAAACTGAATGAGGTTTCTGGAACTTGTACTGAAATATTGTTTCTGTATTTCCAATTATTACAGACATTAGACAGGACATTTAGAATATCGTATTCACAATTTTATAGAACAAACTGCAAACTTTGATGAGGATATGATCATAATTTGATATGATAATTTGAATGATATTTTGATGCATCAGAATAATGTTACTAATAAAAGCAAAGAGAACCAGCTGATTACGAAGTAAACGACCATTTCAATATTTTAAACGCCATTCCGATATTGAAATCGGGCATTAATTCCACAAAATACGACTTTACAATGTTAAAATCAAAAGCTAGGGCCGGGAATTTAATACGTTATACAGAGTTTCACCGTTCTCATTTATTACACAAGTAGAGGCATGGAAAATTAACTTCACCACTCAGCTTTCTGAACGTTGCACAGTCGAGAAGCTTCTAGCTTTGAAGGCTCCGACACTTATGTACATCGCCAAGCGTGACATCAGATTAACACTCTGAATGTACACGATGAGCGAAGGAACTGTCTGTCTGTCTGTCTGTCTGTCTGTCTGTCTGTCTGTCTGTCTGTCTGTCTGTCTGTCTGTCTGTCTGTCTGTCTGTCTGTCTGTCTGTCTGTCTGTCTGTCTGTCTGTCTGTCTGTCGTGGATTTTAAGACGTTGAGATGTTGGTGAATGAGTTCCTTTGCAAACAATACGATCATAAACGCTTATACGACAAATAAATTCATCAAACTATTCCTACAGCTCATCATAGGCAAATCTTGACGAAAGCGAACCCGGTAGTTTTATTGTTGACGTTTAAACAGTAAAAGCAATTTATCTCCAATGCTCAATTAGATAGTTGGGGCTTGATCGATCACTCATTACTAAGCTGTCATCAACGCACAGTGAAACCCCATTCTTGTCTGCTTCCTCGTCGTCTTTGAGCTGCTGACGTCTCGACTTTTCAATGGCCGGGAGGGGGGGGGGGGGGGGGGGGAGACATAGTCTTACGGTATCTGCCTGGGTTTGACATTACCTTTATTACCAAACTTAACACAATTTAAGTACGTCTAGCTTTTTAAATAAAAATACGTAATACCTGCCCACAAATCCGCAGATGAGTGTATAATGGTGCAGGTGCCGGGGAGCCTAGCCTAAAGTAGATTCATTCTGACTTTTATTAATGGTGCAGGTGCAAGGTAATTCGATCAGCGCTGTAGTGAACTTTTTTATTTTGGGCGATCCTTACCAACTCTTCTTCTTTCATGTATGTATATTTCTTTAACTTTCAATTTTCTTTCACAAATATTAAAATCGACATTTTCATGCAATATCCATGGTATTGATGTATATATATTTCTTTAACTTTCAAATTTTCTTACACAAATATTAAAATCGACATTTTCATGCAATATCCATGGTACAATTAAGTTGTAATTTAACTCTATCACTTATTTATTATTTATTTATTTAATACAAACAAACTTACGTGAATTTGTGGGCCCCCAAGCTATCAGCAGTCAATAGAAACACGAAACTTCATTATGCTACATACAGCCCTACTGATGTAAACATCATGTTTGAATTATCGTCAAAATGACTGTTTTTGTGCTATCACCACATAGTTAGTTTTTATTGTTTGTTTTGTTAACGTCGTAAAAATTAAAGTGGTGTATAAATATATTCACGATCTCAACGATATTTCAATCAAGGAATACATTCGTGTATAAAAAATAACCTCATCTTATTCTGAATACGACTCTGCTTTTCACGATCTCCGATTTTTTCGGGTTAAATGTACTCGAAAATAACGTCTGGGTTGCTTTTAAGCGGACTTGAATTTGAACTCAGTCAACAAAGTTCAGAAGTGGGATTGAAAGGAATTATATATTCGGGTTTTCCAAATGAACTGCATTGAATGCAAGGGTGTTTCTTTTATCATAGAAAAGAGAAGTGTTTTTAAGCTATTAAATGAAGAAGAATATTTATAATATGCCTCTACCATATAAGAGGCTTTCTTTTGTGAGTTTTATCCAAGCGACGTTAAGATGATTAAAATGCATATTGCGAATTCTCATTCCATTAAATTCAATATCACAGGCGGCGTAATATAACCTAACCGGTTGAAGCGCCCCAGTTTCTCACGTCGTCGTCGTCGTTTTCGTCGTCGTCGTTGTCGTCGTCGAACTAATAATTCATGTATTAAATTTATTTCAATAATATTAACACTTCATATATATTTGACGACAAAATTGTATCGATATTGTTATAAAACTAATGAATTGATAATTACATTGTAATAGCGATTTGACTGAAGTATACTCTCGTGTAATTTTCTTCGATTTAAGATTGAGTTCGAAATATAACGATTTCATTAATTAACGATGCCTGTCTCTAGTTGGTCATCGTTCGCACGTCGATAAATAAATAAATAAATAAACACCGGGTTGGCTTGGTCGGCTTTACATTCAATGTCACCCACTGAAAATCAGTTATATGACCGAATTAATGGATGAACGTAGCGAGCGTACGAGCGAAGCGAAGATTCCATTTCACTACACTGGAAAAAAATCCGAATGTTTTTTTTTTTTTTTTTTGTATTTTTGTCTGTTTGTTAGCACGATTTCCGGTAAACCGATAATCCGATTGCGATGAAATTTTATGGAGGTCTTCGAAATCTCTGAACTTAGAACTGCCAAGGTTTTGAGCACAATCGAAAAAAAATTTCTCATGAAATCGCAATTTTACGATTTTTTTTCGATTTTTTAAAAATTTCTTCGACTTACAACACCTACATGCTTTGTCCGATTGTAATGATTTTTTCACAGAACCTTAATTTTATGAATTGATATATTCGTGTAAAATTTGAGCACAATCGAATAATTATTTCTTATGAAAATTCAATATTACGATTTTTCCTTTTTTAAAAATTACGAATCATTAAAAAATTAAATTTAAGTTATTTTTTATTAAATTAAATTTAATTTTTATTAAATTAAATTAAATTTTTTATTAAATTAAATTTAATTTTTTATTAAATTTAATTTAATTTAAAACATTCTTCAACTTAGTAATGATTTTTTCACAGAACAACAGTAAATCCGCATAAACACATGGGCGTCAATGCACCAATTACGCTCATCCAACAACGCGGCGGGACTTAAGCGTTTTCCTAGTAGGAATTAATTTTAATTATGTGTTTATTTTTTTATTTTGTATTGCTTGTTAAGAAAGTGTTCTCAGCTTGATAAAAAAAAACGTGTTTAAAAAGGAGCATTTTTCTAGTTTGAATGTTTGAATCAATTGTCAGAAAATTTTGATGACCGTTAAGTATTTTTAGTTTGAACTTATTTTATGTTAATAGATATGCTTTATTCATTTCATTTACAACGATTAATCGATTATATTTTAAACCAGTAAAATGGTGAATGGGTATCGTTAAAATGTATATAGCATATCAAGTTAATGATCATCAGAATTACTGTTGATAATCATCACATCGTTCAATTCTAATGAGTAATCCGGACCAGTTAAATAGTAATGTTTATACATTTGACAGATATAATTGGATGAGCGTAGCGAGCGAAGCGAAAACTTCAATTTCACTGACCCCTCAAAAAATTAAGCTACAATTTTTTTTTCTTTCTGTTTGTTCGCACGATTCCGGGCAAACGGCATATGCGATCTTGATGAAATTTTCAGGGGACCTTTGAAATCTCTGAACTTAGACGTGCCACGTTTTTAGGTACAAAAGAAGAAATATTTCTCACGAATATCGTACTTTTCCGATTTTTTTCTATTTTTAGTGCGATATTTTCGTGAAATTTGGGCCGATTCTGACCAAACGCGTGGGGCTAGAACGTTCATATTTCACATGGACATTAAAATTATAGTAATGTATTGCTTTTTGAAAGCAAAAGTTGAAAACATTATCCAGAAACCATATAAATTAAGGTTTTAAATTAAGTTTTTTGAGATATTTAATAACAATTAACAAGTAACAATAGAAACTTGACAACAATCACCTACAATGCGTTCAAAAAGCACTAGATAAGTAAAGAGATCCCTAGCAAACAAAAAACTTAAAAAAATCTCATCTATCAAACGCGACGAGAATTTAACCTTTTCCTAGTTTAATTTTAATTAATTTTAATTTTAATCTTCAACTTAGTAATGATTTTTTCACAGAACAACAGAAAATCCGCATAACACATGGCAGCTCATTGCACCAATTACGCTCATCCAACAACGCACCTGAAAAAGCGTTTGCGAAGCTTCCTAGTTAAAATTTATCTGACATCATCACGATTTTGTAATTTCAAGCAGGGATACGCTTTACGAGCTCAATGCATAAGGAAACACGAGATAGTCCGGCGAATAATAGCGTGACGTCACAGATGTAAGAAAGATTGTGCACTGAGCTGAGACGTGTGCATGTAAACAATGCTCTGTGCATTAGGTAATTACCCTAGAGAGGCGCGTGGTGCACTTACTTATAGTTTGTAACGTGTACACTCAAGAGAAACATCCTTACATCGGTGGCACTGAAATTCAGAGTTGTTGCATTCACTTGTCTATGTGCTGGTTACACATGGGAAATTAAAATTATTTAATTTGAATTATTAAATAATTAAAATTAATATTTGCATTGAAATGAACAATATTATGAACGATAATTTTAGTATATTATAGTGCTACTGTATTAGTATGTTTTCTATTTACTTTATGAGAATCTTCTTTATTTATGAATGAACCATTGGGACGTGATCAATGATACAAGTTAAATTTACATCTTATTATGGTATTGAATTGTATTTGTATTAACATTAAAATAATACAACTTAATGTTTAGTTAGTTCTTAACAAATGTTATATTAAGTTGTTCTTACAAAATTTAAAGTGATGTGTATCAAAACTTATTATTTTTATTCTTATGTTAATATGCATTATAAAGTGCTTGTAATGTAAGTGGTTAGGTGGAAGAGCGAACAGTGTTCGAACCTCGCCGTTTTGTAATTGATACTCTTTTACAAATTAAGTTATATTCTACTATATTCATCTATTCTATATTCTCCTTATTGCAATATAACCAAATCCTGTAATAAACGCTTCGCAAGTCTGTTGGTCGAGCTCGAGAAAACCTGGTTTTTACGCAGAAGTAAAGTCTGGATCACTTGGATGCTCTATCGTTTGTCCTATTTGTGGTTTGTACCAAATTGTCATGTGAGAATGTGTTATATGCGGTGTAACATTTTTCAAATATTGCTCGCTTTTCTTACTAACTGAACAAACTTCGCTGTAAAACAATATGGCGGCAGAGGGCGTTAAGCGAATTCCTTCTTCACCTACATAGCTGATTTATTATAAAACAATTCCAGATTCCAGATCCAAATTAATAAAACTAGTCGAGATGATGTAATCGTTCCTAGATTCTTGTGTAAACGTACCAACATTGAAACCGCGCGAAATATCTCGAGAACGCGGTGTTAAATTTCTCAAAACTGATTGCTGACAGCTATGTGGTTTTGTAAGAATAATATAATGTAAGCAAAGACAAAGATATTCAAATATAATAATAAGAGCAGTTTCATGTCTCAACTCCCTGTCCTTAAACAACGAAAAGGTCACTTATTCATTCGTCTTCCTGCAACTTTCAACTCCTTCCCACAATCTCCATCAATTGACATATTTTTTGCTAAAGAAATTCGGCTTTTTTATCATCAATTTAGCATCTTTCAAATCATTATTCGGATTAAGCTTAAGTTTTATAACAAATTGATTCTTTATTGTTTTGTATTTTTTTTATCGTATCATCATATAGGTATAATTCATTGTACATCATCATTATGTTATTAACGATTGATTTATATTTATTCATGTTATTGTAAGTGTTAACCAACTATATGTTAATGAAATGATTATGTTCCACTGTTTTTATAACGTTTTATGTTTTTATAACATGATTTTAAATTTATTATCCTAGTACCTCAATGTAAAATGGCAGCAATGCTGTATTTGAGTGAACAAATAAATAAATACATAAAGGCCAAAAACCAAGCACGTGCTACATGTTCATAAAGTTAATTTCCGCTCGCTAATGTCCTCCCCAATCTCACCCCACCTTTTGACATTTTTACTTTTACCCAAGTAAACAGCCTCTTCTCTCATCTAAAGCAGAAGCGGTGTTTTTATTGCACCAATAATAATTGAGTGACAATAGAGGGATCATATGCACTTTCTATTTCAACAACCACCTGTTACCGGAAATGTTTGGGGACAGATCTCATTCATACAGCCAAATAAATGACTTGACAACACCAGCCCGGCAGCCTATGTTTGATCCTTTTATTCACCGCATCGGTTGTGCTTGTTGATGATGAAGAAGAAGGTGAATTGAGCATGTTAAAACTCAATGTGGTTGGCAAATAATTTTCAAGTTATCTCCAAGAATAGTTTTAGTAATATCCAATTTAATTTCTAATCGTGCCATTATTTAATGGGGGTGGCAGTCCCAGCAAGGGGGGGGGGGCGAGCATGCCTGAATTCAACATTGGTATCTATTCATCGATTCACCCAGTGGCGTATCCAAGGGGAGGGTGGTGGTCAACCCCCCCTCCCCCCCTTTTGCCAAAAAAAAACAGTGTGAATGTGCACTTTAACGTTTCAATTGTGAATATAGAATAACTGTTTTATCGCAATACTAAAGGCAAATTACCATCTGACCAAAAGAGGATTTTAGTAGATACAAAGTTGGTCATTCACCAAAACTACCTAGAAAGAGAAAACTTTTGGATTAAAAACTGGATTTAAGTAGATAAAAGTTAGTCATTGTGATGGCAAGCTAACCGGACTTAGCCTTCGGTATATCTATAAATTAATTGGTTAACCCCACCCTTTATGAATTCTTGGATACGCCATTGGATTCAACGATTATCACACTTTCCCCCTTCCTCGCGCATCAATTAGAGTGCAAGCTAGAGCCTCGTCGTAACATGTAGTTGGAGTTGGACCCAGGACCTAAACCTACAGTCATACACAATCATTGGTGCTGGTGATGCAATGAGTGTATATCACTGCACATGGTTGAAATTCCAGTTAGAGATGTTATTTTTAAATTGATGGTGTATCGATTTAATTTGTAGGACTATACACACAACTTAAAATATTTCAAATACGTACCTGGTACAATTTTTACATCTGAATAAACTTTATGAAAGTGGCTGATTAGTCATTGAAATAGTGTAACCATTCTTTCAATTATTTTTAGTAGTGTACAATCCTAAAAATTAAAATCATTGACCTAACTTCTCTAAAATGGTTCATCATTTTAATATTACAAGGTACTATTGAATGATTATTGATTTGGTATTAGATACTAATGTATGACAAACGTTTGTTTTTCGATTGAGGTTTCTTCGTCACCTGACAATACATTTTCACGGGGAGGGTTTGAATTTGTGAAAAACTGATAGATATACCTGAAGGTAAAATCGAAAGTGATGCAAAGTAGGGGGGTAAATTAGAGAAAGGGGGTATGAGCCTAGAGGAGCCAGTGTGGCTTCTTGGTCTTGTGGTTATGGCTCTGCTTCAATCCCGCTCTAAGCAAAAGTTTTATAACTTCTGATTTGGACTGAAGTCCATCAGTTCTTGGCTTAGGAAAGTGTAAACGGTGACGTTAGAGCCGTCTTAAACACGAGGCACATAGTAAATTCTAGGGTGTTTCCGAATCGGACATGTTTATTCTGGCACTGAAATCCAAAGCATGGATTTAAATTCTGCATTAGATAAGCTTCAACAAATACCTATATGAAACATTATACTTGGATACTGGGTTTATAATAATGACAACGGTAATGTAGAGAATTTCCTCGATTGTATTGGTTCTTAAATGTACTATAAGTGAAGGCATGCCACTCAGCAGATAAAATGTTACGTAAAATTGGGGATGTAGGTCTACATGAACATTGAACAAGATGAAAAAATGAAGACTATTGAATTGAACAAATAAAAGAAGCACTATCCATAAGTAATTTTGTATAGTAGTCACGACTTAATAAACGATGTAAAACTTAAAAAAAATGTTCACAATTTGGAGAGAATGCGTGAGAATTTGTGAAAAAAGAATTTAACTTATGATTGAAATTGTACCTAACGTAGGGTTTGTTAATAGATAATAATTTAGTTGAAGGGTGGAATGAACTTTACAACATGCTATGGAAGTGTCGCAATATAGAGTTGTGTCAGTATATACTTTGTGTGAATGTTCCTAATTCTTGCACATATTATACTGTTACAATATTTTTTTGTTTTATTGTTATTTACAATTTGAAATAACTTATCAAAGTTAAATAAAGTATAACTACTTGTTTGCGGGCGCCCGCTGTTCCTGTTGAAACTTGTTCGGAGTTGGCGGTGGTGACGCGATAATTTTAATTTAGGTTAAACCGGTGTAAATTCATCTAACAAGCAAGAGGCATAATCACGCTTGGCTTTATGAAAACCAACATACCAAGTTAGCCAAATTATATACCAAAAAAAACAGTTATGTTTAGTTTAAACTTAGGCCTACTAACTTTGTTTGACGGACCGTCAAACAAAGTTCATGAAAATTGCTATACAAAATTTATGTACTCGGCACTCTCAAGCCGAAGCCATATATCCACGTAAAACTCCAGTAGTTTTTGTACATACAAAGTTCGGGCCCACACGAGGGTATGAACAAGTCCTTCACGAAAGATTGTTATGTAATTTGTTGTCCTCCTTTGTAAATCAGTTTTTATAACTGAATAGGATAGACGTTAAATAAATAATAAATAAATAATAAAATAAATAAATAAGTTACTTACATTTCTTCTGGTAATATTCTACACGTTACCAGGAGTGCTTACAGAGTTGCTGTGATCAATGGTTGCCCGAAATACCAATCTTGATCCGGCCGGAAGAGGTAGTTGTGGTGAAGGGGTAAACGGTGCACTAGTGTCAAATATTCCAGTGTCTCCTCAATGTCCCACTTGGTTGTGAAACTAATTAAAAGCTCCAACGTCACAATCGTTCTAGTTGAGGGGGATAGAATCGCACACGCGACACTGTTCCACACTTCCCAACAAGTTCCAGGTCTCACAGAGAGGCAATCAAACACTCACAATGTTTCAAGAATCAAATAACATGGTCTATCCTGCATTCAGCAGACGACACGGAGATCCACCCTAGACGACAGCCTGACCAACAGTGACTCGTCCACATTCACAGTGCCCTCCCTTTACCATTGATGACTTCCCTAGGAACTATATAGATTGTATATCGAGACAGTGAGACTACCTTGATAACAGTACAGAATACGAACACGTTACATGTTTCAAGGTCAGAGCAGCTGATATGAGATGGTTCTCAGGTGAGGATGAAGAGAGAGAGAGAGAGAGAGAGAGAGAGAGAGAGAGAGAGAGAGAGAGAGAGAGAGAGTGAGAGTGAGAGTGAGAGTGAGAGTGAGAGTGAGAGTGAGAGTGAGAGTGAGAGTGAGAGTGAGAGAGAGAGAGAGAGAGAGAGAGAGAGAGAGATCTTCTTCCACAGCATACGGGTGTTGGTCTTATCCGTGGCCCGGTTACACGGTTCGTCCACGCTGGCGGCAGGAGGCAGTGGCGGGCAATTATTTGTATTTATATTAGCCTCCTCCTCTTCAGCTGCACACATTGTGACTACATGTTGGAAATAAGTGTCCTTAAAAAAAATGAACCAATTTTTTTTTAAAATTATAATGAAATAAGGAGGATGTTATTTGATGTTCGTCGCGATCCTTGTCCTGCAGCCATAGATCACTTGGATCACTTACTGGGCGTACTTGATAATGAAGGACATCTGTTTGGCTTTATTATTTCAGATTTTCAATATTTATCAAAAATCATCAGAAAATTGCGTAGTTTGGTTTTTGACCGTATCACAGATTCAAAATTCTAGAAAATTTTATTTATATTTTGTTGATTTTCTATGATCAATTAAAGAAAAGTGCTATGATAGATTCCTTCATAATTAATTGTTACACAATAAAATAAAATCACATATAGACGCGACGGGACTTTAGCGTTTTCCTAGTAAAAAATTACTAGGAAAACGCTTAAGTCCCGTCGCGTTGTTGAGCGAGCACCGGTACGTGCAACACGACCTAAGTACGACATTCCCATAATGCTACATACCAATAAGTCTTTAATGTCTTGACCGATTTAGCTGAACATTTGTAAAATAGGAGCGAATTTTATAGGCTACTTATTCACCCTGCAAAATTTCATAACGATCGGAATATTTTTTTTTATAACCAACGTTCGGATTTTGTTCAAAAACTATACATCAACCCGCATAGGTGGAAAGTACATGTGTGCAAAATTAAAGGTCGATCAGAGAAACGGTGCGACCTGTACCGAAGCAGTAACAGAAAAAAAAACAGACATTCGAGCCATAGGAGTCAAGTGGAGACGCTCGCTACGCTCGCTCAATTATTTTATTATTACTCGATGAACGTAACTAGGGAAAGGAACACATCTATGATTGCAATATAGAGCTGCCGTTTGAAATGGATTTGCATTCGAATCGAAACATAGACAATTTCCATAATGAATTGCTTGATAATGGCTTGTTGGCCGATAGATTTAATTACATTTTTATTTTGCTATCCGATATTGGAATTAAGATTGAACTTTCTTGGAAATCAATCCCGAAATGAAAAAAAATGAATAAAAAACACCCATTTTCTACATCTGCGTGCATTGTAGAAGCGTAAATAATGGATTAGGGGAGAAACAAATAGCGAAAGAATTGTACAATTGAACAATATTTTGACTTATGAGACTATTTGAAGGAGGGTAATCAATAAAATTGAAACGTATGCAATTACTATTACGCTTATCATATTATGGCCAAGGTTGAAAACGGAAAAAATGGAAATAACACAATTTTGACAGCAACAAGGCAAGTTATCTCAAGAATGTGTGTAGGACGTGCGTGAGACGGTGCGACTGTGTGATTCACTGATTGGTGCTACCGAAAGTATTACATTACATCGCGGGAAACGGTTATCTGTGTTGGCTTCACACAAAAAGGTCAAATGCAAGTGCGTGTATTGAGTTTGACTCCCGCTACCGAAAAACATTACTCTGACGTCGACGTTGTATATTATATTCGGACATAAGTTGAGTAATTAGAATAAAAATGTCAATATCCTCATTCACCTTCCGTCAAAAAGTTTACATGGTTGGCGAGTTTGAGGTAGGGAGGAGAACTGAACATTACACTTAGAGACTTCGAATTGTTGGTATGAGAGGGTTTTTCATGTATGCACGTATTGGGATTCTTCGGGCATATAACAATACTAGGAATATTATCACGCGCCTTGTATATAGGCTTCGAAAGTGTATACTCAACCCAAAGGTGTAAGAATATATCACAAGGAGTTAGCAGGCTAGTGTTAAAGAGACTCCAGACTAGCAGGGGAAAATCACATTGGAACACACCCTAAACAGATACAGATATTTGTGCAAGCAACATATTTTATTGTAACAGCAATAAATCAAACATAAATCTATCATGCACACAGTAATATTGTGCCTAGAAAATAATTGAAAATTGATTCGAAACCGTAAACATTATCTTAACATTCTCTCTATGCATGTTGAATATAAGATCATAATCTCAACAATTGTCAAGATGTTATTGGAAAACGTGAACTATTAATCTATACTTTATTTTTTCGTGCTTAACACCATGAAAAACGAAATGGATTTTTCTCATTAAAACCAGCAGAACATCAACGTAGTTGAAAAGTTCAAAGATAATTTTGTTGTTTCTATAACGTACAAATGTATGGTTGCTTTCTGGGTGCGATTGAGTCACATGGTTCGGTGAGCGCCCAGTTTGCGCTGGTGCTTTGCGCGAATACCGCACACTGTCCGACCGATGGGGAACCCACTCCCCATGTGAAGTAAGAATTTGGAACAAGAACAACGTTCCCTAAAACAGAAGTTATCAGTTCTTGTGTGCTTCACATTTCAAAACACAAATTTAATTTCCAATTTAATTTCATGTAATTTTGAATGCTCTTTCATTGTTATTAAATCAATGCACATCAATATCAAAAAACACAATTTTTATATGGACGCGAAAAGGCTTCCTAATACTTTGTGTGTTGTTTCGGTGAAAATCACCAACGCGGGACTTTATTTGATCCATAGATTTTTGTCAAAAAACCAGACCAGTATAATGCATTGGGCATATAAATACTTTAAACTGTTTGTCGATTTTTTGCTACAGATGAATTAAACAATATCAAACCATAAAATTGTCCAACATAAGATAATATTTACTGTATTAATAAATTAATCAATATGGATATTTAATAACTGTTTCCGAAAACACCAGATGCATGAAGCATTATCTTGCCCATTCACGTGATTATGAGGCGTAGCGAAGCTAATTTCCAAAAGTATATTAACTTACGAACCATATTATTATGTTACATTCAATTAGTTTAAGAAATCTTACTATGTGTAACCGAAGAGGTCGCAAGTTGGAATCTAAACTTGTTCAGCGTTTACATAGTTTTAATTTTATATTAATTATTATCAAACAAATTTCGCACTCTGAAGAAGATAATTTTACACTCTGATTCTTGCAACTTATGTATGCAAGCTTACCTTTCAAAACTTTCCAGCCTTGTTTGTAAAAGACTCCAGACCATATATCATAGGTGTTTGAAGCACCCACAAAAGCCGCTGTGTTCCTGAAAAAGGCCAGGGCATAATCACGTCTTAACTGCGTGTCTGTGAATAATATATTTCCTCCATCAGATGCGCAGTCCAGCACCGCATCGTAGTATCTTTGAGGAGAAACTGAATATCTCACTTCGCCAACGCCAGTTACGTCGACGTAGCCAGAAGCTAAAAGAAGAAAGCAATAAACTTAGTGTCATCTAAATAAATATCGACTCACTGATTACTAAAAAAAAAAAAAAATTAATCAACTCACCGATAGTAGTTGCAACAGTTGTTGTAGCAGTAGTAGGAGCCAGAGTTGTCGTTGTAGTTGTAGGGGCCACAGTTGTAGTAGTTGTAGGGGCCAAAGTTGTCGTAGTTGTAGGGGCCACAGTTGTAGTAGTTGTAGGGGCCAAAGTTGTCGTAGTTGTTGTAGGGGTTAAAGTGGAAACCAAAGTTGTTGTGGCAGTAGTGGGGGCCAAAGTTAAAGCAGTTGGTGGAAGCGTTGTAGCAGTGGTTGTAGGGGCAGTAATAACTGTTGTAGTAGTATTTGTAGAAGTTGACGCTGTTGAATTTGTTGTAGAAAGCAGGGTTGTTGTAGTTGTAGAAGTTGGTTGGGTTGTTGTATTTATTGAAGGTAGTAAGGTTGTGACAGTGCTGGATATTGAAGATACTGTTGAGGTGTTTGAAATTGGAGTGAGTGTTGAAGAGGCTAGAGGTTGAAGAGGTGTAGTAATAGTAGAGGCGGATGGGGTAGCAGAAGATGTGTTCAGTGGACTGACTGTGGTTGTGGATTGTGGCAAGGACGTTTCAGAGCTCATGGACATGGTTGTATCACTCGTCGTATCCGTGGTTGTAAAGTCCATGCTCACGGTCGTATCTTCAGAAACCGTGGTGACTACAGATGTGGTTGATATCGTTGTAGATGTAAAATCTAAGACAAAGATTGTTTCATTCAACTTGGTAAAATTCTATATTCGAAATATAGATAGAAACGGACAATCAATCGGTTTCTCGTTTAAGTGGCAATCGAGTGCAACAAATTATTCATCGGTAACCGTGAAGGAAATGGGTGTTTGTAATGACAATAATTTGGAATACTAAAATATGAGTGTTAATAACCTACACATTTATGCCAAGCACCAATAACAAACACTTTTAATAATATCGCCTTCTTGGAGCACAGTATCATGCACCTATAATTGCGTTGTTATGACATAATTTGTTTATAATTGGGGTGGATTGGCTTCATAGGCCTCCTTCTAAAGTTGAATAATGTAAACTGCTATGGTATACCTACGTTCAATGAATCAAATGGACAAATGTATAAGTTAAACTTAGTTATTTATGTAATAATTTATGGGTAAGGCTACATTAGATTGACTAAAAAATAAAAGAACATTTACTAAATAAACATTTTAGTATGAATATTAGGTTTTGAAGCATAAGCCCGCTTTGAGGACACTAAAAAAATATTCAATAAATATGTTAGTGTATGTTATATGTCATTATTTATTGTATATCATTTGTTGATATTTATTTGTTATAATTTTAATAGAAATTTGTAGAGTAAAGAGTAAATAATTTTATTTTTAAATTAATTCTCATTTAATCTATAAAATATTCTAGACAAAGAAATGAAGTGGTATTTTCCTCATAATCTGAAGCAATCCGCTAATTTATTTCTGGGGCATATCCGATGAAGGCTAAACCACCTTAGTCTCACCCGTACTATAGTTACATTGGTGTTGTTGGGTGGTAAAAACTCTACATTCGACAAGTATATTCGAACAAAACCTAGAATATAATGCAAACTGTTACTCCACTAATGTGAACTCTATTATGTAATACAATCCAGAAATTAAAAAAGTCCGCCCCGACCGGGACTCGAACCACGGATCTCCCACATTCCAGGTGAGCGTTTAACCCCTAGACCACCAGAACGGGTAGATTTTAATCTCTGAATTGTAGTTGCATTGAACTACATGTACATGACATGACATGACACATGACATGTAGTCGGGGCGGACTTTTTTAATTTCTGGATTGTATTAAATAATAACATTTACACCACGGGAGTGTTTCCCGATCAACCAAATCAAGAAGTAATGTGAACTCATTACCTGATGACCTACACTTGCCGATCTTGTTACTCCACTTGCCCTTGGTTGGAACTCCGCACGTCGCCATGATGTTTTTATCCGCGGGGTACGTATTGTTAGGGCATGTGAAGTAGGCCTTTGTACCCGCAGGTAGTTTCTTGCTGCAATCAAGTCCTTGACTCATCTTTTCCACCTTATGAGAACAGCTGATCTTCACAGTCTTAGATTTGATTCCAGGACACCCCCCCAAAGCTGAGGCGAACGCCTGAGGGACAAGGGAATGTGCATTAGATAAGGAAGTTTTCAGGGAACGTTAAATTTGTCCCACCCAAGTTTGCATCAAATAGTCATTATTTAGGTATAAATTACAAATGGTGGGAAAATAACACGATCCCATAAAAGTTCATTGAAAAGATACGCTTGCCTCCTTCATAATGGTAACATGTAATTTGGGGTAAAATTGTTGTTGTATTCAATATTAAATGTATAGTGCGCAAAAATGGAAGGCAACTAGCTTGTCATTTTTTTATTTTTTTATTTGGATTAAGGACGCGTCAACCGTTAGGTCATAATGCACCACTCTAGCCTGGGGGGGGGGGCCCATGCTGGTCAGAACCAGCCACGGGTAAGGGGTGGAAGGGGGGTGGGGGTTCTCACGTCTGTTTTAGTCGTATAGATCTAAACGCGCGAGGGTGTGTAACATTATATTGCACTTGCATAAAGTAGATTTAGTATTATATTTGAAACTTTATTACGCAATCTTCAGTTGTAACGAATCCTGAAATACGTCATGCATGTTTCCCTTTTTCGAAAACGTAAATCGAAATGGCGCGCGTTTTTTTTTTTCTTAATGCGGTTGTGGCAGGTGTGACTAAGATGGACATGATACGAAGTAGTATGAAAAGGAAGAAAGTAGGAGTAGAGAGCCTACAGTTCAAGATGGGAAAGGAGTGACTACGATGGTATGGACATATGAGAAGAATGGAGAAGAATAGAATTTCAAGACAAGCATTTAAGCTAAAAAATGATAGAAGCAGAGTGGAAAGACCCTCAAGATAGATGGCAAGACCAAGTACAGTCAGATGTGGAGGAGAGAGGAGAGGAGTGGGTAGTGGTTGAAGAGAGAGAAAGATGGTGGGAGGACAGAAAAAAGTGGAGAGAGCTGGTGTTACGACAAGAAAATGAGGAAGAAGATGAGGTGCCGAGCTTGGCAGTCCGGTGCTGATTCGGTGATGCCCAACTAAATGTTGTTGGAACAAAGTATAGTGACACATATATAATGCAGTTAGATGAGCTCGGGCCATTTATTTTTACTATGTAAAATGCCCAAGTCAAAATCGCTTAATAGCCAAATCAAGCGAATTTCATCTTTATTCTGGTCGACTTTTCGACCTCCCATTTTCACTTAAAAGAATTGAATGTTTGAGAAGTTGTTGACAAAGACGATGTGTATGTCACTATCAAAGAACATATCTTCAAGTAACTGTATCCTACAGAAGCATTGGAAATGGCTAAAAAATAACTCTCAGCCATTTCAGGTGTCAGCATTTTGAATGTGTGCTGTGACAAGAGACATTGTACACATTCTAGCTCGACTCATTGGTGCAAACCACTACCTCACTGGACAATCTATAGAACTTCAAAGCATTCCAGAATGATCCCCCGCAATCTGCATCAAAACCTGGTTTATCCAAGGTCATCAACCAGTCATAGCGATCACACAACACAGCTAGTTTCATTGTACCTGAACAGCAGCTCTAACCGGGACGGATTGTTGGTTGTTCCTCTGTAGACTCAGGGGTCTTCCATCGGATCTAAACGATCCAAAGTTTTCACCCCCCACAACCTGAAAGAATAATTATTAGTTTACAGTTGTTGTGGCTCGCTGGTCCATAGGGTCGACGAATACAGAAGGTCCCGGGTTTGAATACCAGTTACGACATAGGTTCTCTTACTTTTGAGATTGACCTTTGTCCATAAATATGTCGGTATAGCTTCGGAGATGGCCAATAATGATAATAATAATATATAATACTAAAATTAAAATATATATTATTAATGAGCGTAGCGAGCGAAGTGAATATTCCATTCCACTATACTGGAGAAAAAAATCCGGAATGTTTTTTTTGTTTTTTCCTCTTTTTTCTGTTTGTATTTTTGTGTTTTTTTAACACGATTCCGGCTAAACCGATACTCTAATTGCGATTGAATTTTCTGGAGGCCTTCGAAATCTCTGAACTTAGAACAGCCACGTTTTTGAGCGCAATCGAAAAATTATTTTTCATGAAAATAGCAATTTTACGATTTTTTCGATTAAAAAAAAATTCTTTGACTTATAACACCTACATGCTTTATCCGATTGTAATGAGTTTTTCACAGAACCTTAATTTTATGAAATGATTTATTCGTGTGAAATTTGAGCGCAATCCTAAAACTTTTTCTGATTAAAATTTGCAATTTTACGTTTTTTTCCATGCTTTGTCTGATTGTAATGTAATGTGCGCCCCTGATCCTCATGTCGTCGTCGTAAAAATTAAAACAATATGACCAAGCGTGTCTCTCAGGCCATAGCAATGGGAAAACGAAATCAATTTAAAAAAACAACTGCATATCACATGGCAGCTCAATGCACCAACTACGCTCATCTGACAACGCGCCTGAAAAAGCGTTTGCGAAGCTTCCTATAGTTATAATAATGTCCGACGCTGACAATCAGTTCTTGTTACAAAATTGGTAGACTCCCATAGAAATGTTAATATGTATTTATTTATCAATTCTTTGAATATAAGTTTTATTTCATTATATATGAATAGGATATTAAAGAATATAAATAATAAATAAAAACTTTAATATGAATGAATGAACGAATAAACCGAATAAAGAATGAATGAATAAATGAATAATGAACGAATGAATAAATGAATGAGTAAGTGAATGAATGAATGAATGAATGAATGAATGAATGAATGAATGAATGAATGAATGAATGAATAAATGAATGAATGAATGAAAGAAGCCGGATGAGTTTGTTGGTTGTTGGTGAAAACGTACAACAAACATGATTATTGTCAAGAAGCAACATAAAAGCAAATATGTCCTTCATGATAGAAGGTGCTCGTAGGTGCTAGATAAAAGAATGTTCTCTTTTATCTCCGCACTCCTGAGCCTCAGGGTCACCATAAACATTCCTTGTCGTCTTAGTCAAATGTCAATGTAAAAGAACGCATTTCAATCGTAGGTCACGTTTGGTTTCTAAGTGCTTAGTGACACACACTTTAAACGTGCGGACGGACAGAAAAATGATCCATGTAGGACCTTCGCTTATTATAGAAATTTCGAATCCTTTGAATGTTTCTTATTATGTTGCATTCGTTGATAACACTTGGTACTTTGCACTCTAAAAAAAATAGAAAGGGGAAGAAAAGAGCTATGCTTCATACAATTGCCTCCATACTCATTACATGTATTTAGTTTTGGTAGCTTTTGCATGCCACTTAATTTTAGCATAAATGTTTAAAAATATTGTATATTTGCTGTGTAATCGTTTATATTTTTGCTATTTATTCCCAATATATATATATATTTACTAGTTATGCAAGCTAAAATTGTAGAAAAGTGAGTGAAAAAAGTGAACAGAAAGGACGAACTAAGATATACATCATTAGTCATCACCATCACCCTTTACCACTTATGACAACATTTTAAGTCCAACAATTTAATTTGCTTAACTAAAAATGTCCAGTGTTGATTTTTTGACCAACAGCCGCAAAATACGTTTGTCTTTTTTCTGTGTCCCTTGCCCCAAAATTATATGAAACAGCAAAGTCTATCAATTCCTCTTGTTAATATTGATTTCCCTAAAAATGCTTTATCCGCTTGAATCATCAATCTTCATAAAATTCGTTACAATTATTTTGTCATTCACATGAAGTATATACATAAAATTAACGTTTCGTTGAAATCGGAGATCATGTTGATCTATTTATGTACATAATTTTTAACGAAATGTCCAATTTTCCTTAATTTGACTACGAACATAATTAGGATATTACAATATCAAAAACAATGATATTTGATTAGAAAATGCTTCAGTGATGTAGTGTTAATGAATATCTAGACATTATTACATCTAGAACTTACCAGAGTGGCACAAGTGACCACAGCTAGTACGATCAGCTGCATCATGCTACGGTCAACGTCAATGTTCCAGAATCAACTGTTGCTATAAAATACCCACGTCGTATTTTATATTGAAATATTCAGTTCAATTCAAACTCAAAGATCTCATTAACAGATGTCCATAGACCATCCACATGACGTCAAATATTTGTTATCTTATCATTCCCACGGTAGAAACATTTTAATAGATTGCCAGGTTTTGGTCTGTGGACAGGATGTGACAGTTTGCAACTATCTATTACCTTTATTCGGATCGATTCCTGCATCCGCAATTAGTACTATCCGATTGACATTAAACTTTGTAAAGTTGTCACGCAAGGACACCTTTCTAACGAGTGCGCTGCTCTATTCAGCAACTCTTTAGAATGTGGAACTCTCCTAGACCGTTGGGAACACGCTCTATACTAAAAAAGGGTAGCAGGTATCATGTGACGAACTACAGACCCATATCGTTGTTGTCGACATTCTCCAAGGTTTTTGAAAGCATCCTCCATAAAATGCAAGTAAAATCATGTCGCTAATCATATTGCACCGAAACAACATGGCTTTGTCAAGGAAAGGTCAACCGTCACCATGGTGGTATATATCTTTAGGTGATTTCACTTGCGTATCCAGCAATGCTATTTGTGTGGTCGCTTAATGCACGCAGTTCAGACGGACGTCGCCAGGATCGCGACGTGACAAGTACCATCAGAGTCGATAAAGGAGTTTTCCCAAACTTCTTTATCTCGCCCCTCTCTTGAAACACGGACCAAGGAGTCTAACATGTACGCGAGTCATTGGGACCGCACTAAACCTAAAGGCGAAATGAAAGTAAAGGTCGCGGCGCGAGCCCGGCCCACAGAAGTTTTTCCCAAACTTCTTTATCGACTCTGATACCTATATAGATGGCGGTGTGTATACACTTTATTGAAGGCCGTGCATTCAGATCGGTAGGCGAAACGTTCGTATTTTCGAATTCGAGCCGTCTGATTGGTCCCCAAGGCCGCCAGCTTGTAAGATCTACGTCACGTGACCACCACCTGACACGTCGCGCATTCTGTCGGCGACCGTCTGCACTGCGTGATTAAGCGACTACAAAATTCTGGCAGTGAAATCACCTAAAGATATATACCACCATGACCGTCTCGAACCTTGCTCAATACATTAGTGAAATTGAATTTCACATCAATAATGGGCATCAGCAAGTGGACGTTGTTAATACTGATTTCAGCAAAGCCTTTGACCGTGTTGACCATAACCTTCTACTGCTGAAGCTGCGTTGCTACGGGATCCAGAAAGATATCTAGGGCGACGGTCGTTCGCCCGCAGCCAAGCGCACGCGACTGCTAGTAGGCGATGATAACTCGACCCTGTTTACTCCTACCCGAGTTGGGGGGTTTTCAGCTATCTGCACACGCCGTCCCGAAAGATTTACAATCTTGAAACTCGGTATATGACCTAATATGTGGTCCATGACATACAAAAAAATCAGCCCTATCCGATAACCCGTTCTGTGTTAAAAAGTGTGTAAAAATCGACGAAAACCTTCCGGCCGGCTTGGTGGGTGGCTTGCCAGCTGGCTGGCTGGCTGGCTGGCTGGCTGAGGATTCTGACAGATAAGAAGAAAAACAAAAAGAAGAGCCTACAGAGAAAACGGTACATCTCAGAACTATGAAACTTGGACCACACTTAGATGTACCTAATACTCATATACTTCAGCCGAGAGGCAAGCAATATTCCACCCCCAACATCCCCAAAATCATCCCCTAAAATTGGAATAATTCAAAGCTCTAATCCAAAATTGAATTTTAATTCAAATTAGTTATTAAAATTATGTTCTATTGTGTTTTAACCCAATCGGCCAATTCTAATTATATAAACCACATTTTTGTCAACCCCCATCCCTAATAGTTTATAGGCCTATATTATTTTTACCTTGATTTCCAGCATTCACCATGAAGGCACCTAATGAGTTATCATCATGAAATTTGGCATGATGGTAAATAATAATATGAAAAATAATCCGACAAGAGGCAAGCGATATTCCACCACTAACTCAAATCATCCCCTCAAATTGGAATAATTCAAAGCTCTAATCTAAAAAATAATTTTTTATTCAAATTAGTTATTAAATTATGTTCTTACTAATGTGATTTAACCCAATCGGCCAATTTTCATTATATAAACCACATTTTGTCAACCCCCATCCCTAATAGTTTATATTATTTTTACCTTGATTTCCAGCATTCACCAATGAAGGCACCTACAAAGTAATCAGCATGAAATTTGACATTCAACTTATCTTACTTATTGAACTTACTTATAATTTTACGATTTTGTCAAATTCCTTCAACACCTTCATGCTTTATCCGATTGTAATAATTTTTTCACACTTTCACAGAACCTTAATTTTATGAATTAATATATTCAAGAGAAATTTTTGCGAAATCTAAGAATTATTTCTCATGAAATCGCAATTTTACGATTTGTTTCGATTTTTTAAATTTCTCCAAATCTAAATCAGCAAAATCAACATATTTAACTATAACATATGCATATTTCAATATATTTTTCAACGTATTTTATTTTCTTTATGTAGGTGAAAAATGCTCTTAATTAGTACCAAACATGACTAATTTATTGACACTTTGATATTCGTGTCACATATAATTAACTAATTAATTGTTAAATAATAATACCCTATCGTGGAGCCAGTTATTTTCAAATTTATCATTACAAATCTAGATAATTGCAAATTTTTTTGCTGGTATCACATTTTGCACTAAAGTTGATGAGCGAAGCGAAGACTTCAATTTCACTGACCCCCTTTAAAAATATTAGCTCCAATGTTTTCTTTTGTATTTTTGTCTGTTTGTTAGCAGGATTCCGGGCAAACGGCATAAGCGATCTTGATGAAAATTGGAGGGGACCTTCGAAATCTCTAAACTTAGAGGTGTATTGCTTTTGGGTACAATCAAAGAAATATTTCTCATGAATATCCTACTTTTACGATTTTTTTCGATTTTTAGTGCAATAGTTTCGTCTCATTTGGGCCGATTCTGACCAAACGGGTGGGGCTACAACGTTCATATTATACATGGACATTAAGGTTATGGTGATGTAGTACCTTTTGAAAGAAAAAGTTGAAAAATTAGCCAGAATCCATAGAAATAAAGCTTTTAATATAAGTGTTTTTAAGTTTAGTGTGAAATTTTTTGTGCCATTTGGACCGATTCTGACCAAACTGGTAGGGCTACAACGTTCATATTATACATGGACATTAAGGTTATAGTGATGTAGTACCTTTTAAAAGAAAAAGTTGAAAAAGTTAGCCAGAATCCATAGAAATAAAGCTTTTAATATAAGTTTTTTACGATAAATAATACCAATTGACAAGAAACAATAGAAACATGACAACAATCACCTACAATACATAGGCAGCAAAGCAAAACACTTGCAAAAGTAAAGATATCCCACGCAAACTAAAAACTTAAAAAAAGCTCATCCTCAACGCGGCGAGACTTTAGCGTTTTCTAGTTGTATTTGAGGAGACACCTTGATCGCACTAGTACCGAGGCCTACATATACCCACCGACGATCATAATTCTCAGTTCTCACTACATTGACCTGTATGTAGCGGCTGTCAGACCATGGAGTTTAAATAGTACTGTTGGTTAGACGATCGAGAAAATCGCGCGAGTTTGTTACCATCCTTTCCACACGACAGACAATGAAGGTAACATAACGCCATCTATTTGTGTTCACTGGTCACGTGTTATGGTAGTGGGTTCTGATTGGCTCTCGCTACCTCGACTCGCTAGGAAGTTGAACAAGCTGGACATTTTCGAGGCGAGCGCGAGTTAGCGCTCGCTGTCTCACCGTCTGACAGGCGCTTAATGCTGCTTTATTTATTCCAGTCCAGCAAACCTAGCAGTTAGCATAAGCAAAAGGGACGTTTGATTCCCTGAAATTCCAAGAAAAAACAGTTGTATAATATTTGATATAGTGCCCTAATCCGCTTTTGGTCCATTCCATGGAGGCCAAAACATGGACTTTTATCTTGCTCCATCGTCTAAACTCTTTGATATTCCGAAAGTCGGTAAAAGTCAAAGATGTTGGAAGTAAAAGGTAAACATCAAAACAGCATCTTGGAGGTGTACACTAGCGCTACAGAGCGTCCCGTGGCCGATATCGGTAATGATACGACAACAATCAACCTAGCACAGACAGGATGTCAGATTGCGTCAGATTGCGGATTCTTGTAGCGCGCAGCTGTCCCAAATCATCACTGGTTTCGTAGTGTAGAGGTTATCACGTCTGCTTTACACGCAGAAGGTCGCCAGTTCGAACCTGGCCGGAACCACTTTTTTAATTTTTGTTTGTCATTTCAATTTATTCGTATCCTCACTACTTGTCTATTGTGACAATTTATTTTTCTTGGAGACCGTTATTTTATTATTATTTTTGCTCATTAAAATTTAGTTATTTATTTTATTTTATTAATTCGCCACATACAGAATTAACTGCCAATTTAATGTGACCAGTGATCAGTGATGTATTATGATGATGATGACGAACAAGGGAGGAGTGGAAATCCGCGGTACTGGCACGTAGCCTACTCCTGTCGAAAAGTACCAAGGGGACAACGGCGGGGGAATATCTCAGTTGTAACTGACGGAAGTGGAAATTGTATCACGCGTTTCCACACTTATTTGTTTGCTTATACCAACATGACCATCCCCACCACGGAACTTTGCACTTAGGCTTAAAACTCGCATTTTCGTAAATTTCGATCTAATTTTGATTTAAGTAAGCAAATTTGTCGACCCTACAAACAAAGCCCTTGAGTGCTTGTTAGTTATAGAGGAAGAATATTCTATCATACTCTGAAAGTTTACTCCGCGTAATCATCTTTGATAATTGGTACTTAGTTTGCATCGAGGGTGATATTAATAACATGCAAATTAAAACAAACTGGAAGAGTGTTGATTAATTGGATTATGTGGTTGGTTGGTGTAGAGAGAAAGAAGACTTTAGAGATATACGTGGAATGTATCGGCACGTGCAGCTTTGGATATAGGGTAGACCGACATTGACGTGTGGCCATCTGATTCGGGAGTTCACGGGCTCGAATCCTGCCACTAGCAATCCTACTGAAAGTTTTTGCATTAATCGTTGGATTTGCAAGAGGGGGGAGAGAGCCTTTAAACACCTTGGACATTCCTTCAAATTTGGGAATTTGCATAAACGTATTTATATTTTGTCGGGAAACCACCCTGAAAAAAGTTTTTCTTTCCCCGGAGGTGGAAACTTAACAAAAAACAAAAAAAAAAATTACTAGCTCAAGATTGGGGAAAGGGAAAACACAAAACTCCAATTAAAAAAATTAAAAAAAAAAAATTTTAAATTAATTAATTATGAATCAAATAATTAATTATTTGGGTAAATAAAATTTAAAAAAGAACCTGAAAAAAAAAAACTTAAATTTAAGTAGATAAAAATGGATCTATCTACTAAATCAAAAGATTAGTAAAATGATTTCCCATTTAAAATATAATTAGATCATAAAAGAAAAATTACATTAATTGTTAAACAGCCTCCTACTGGGGACCAATTCTACACAATGTTCTAAAATACCCTTGGCTAATCCACCGCCAAATTACATTTTGTTTACCCCCCAAAAATTTTCATAAAAAAAAAAATAATTAAAGGGAAATTTTTAATTTAAAAAGAATAAATTTTAAATTTAGAATAATGAATTTGGGTACTCATCGTTTATCGTTCTGGGGGTTTTCCCACCCCGGGTTTTTTCCCGTAGACGATGACCATTTGTGCCGGGCAATTCACATGGTTCTCCGAGGGGGGGGAAACCAGATGCGCGCGCCGTCAAAAAATGCTCGCCTCCCTTCATTTAAAACTGTTTAGCCACGAACATTTCCCAAAGATTTCCGACCCTGATTTGAAATTTTTTGTTTGATTAAATGCACTCAGTTAATAAATTGTGAGTGTTTATTTGATTATCACTTAACTTTTCGAAACGTTGATTGACAAATTTTACACTCGGAAATTAAATTATTGACGTGATAATTATTACCCCTTAAGTTCAAAACGATGATTGACAAATTTTCCTCGGAGAATTTAAATTTTGGCTTGATTTTTAGTGTATCACTTAACTGTTCAAAACGATGATTTGACGAATTACACTCGGAGAAAAAATTAGTGCGTGAAATTATTTTTTCGGAAAATAAATCAAAAGATAGAATACAAAACCCCTTCAAACGAATTAAAAAGAAAAAAAAATCATTTTTCCTTTCACCCAATCAAAAAAACATTATTTCCCGAGGCACGGGAACCCAAAAAACAAACCCTAAGTCGACCCCATCCTGACCGGGGTGGGCAGTAGGCCCTCCCCCCAAACTAAATCTGCAAATTTAATCGTACCCGCGGCGGGCCGCCAAACGAACCCCCGACACCTCTCACAACACTCTCCACTCACTTCTCCTCCTATCCACTCGGGGGGTTTCCCTTTATGCATTTTTCTCCCCCAAACTAGGTCAGTGATAAACGTCACGGCTATCGTATGACCAAACATTTCAAGGTAAAAATCTGCCCTCAGCCTCCCTTGGCCAAAAGTTTGATTCTCTAGGTGATGCTTTTCTATTTCCCCGAACCAATCAAGGGTAGAATTCTTAGACTGCAGGTTTCGAAAACAAATCAAAACCGGGCTGCAGAAAATACTGAAAGCTTTCATGCGGAGATTGATGGTAAGTTCAAAATCACTATTTGACAATATTATGAACTTAAAAACATAATTACCCCCTTAATACTCAAGGAAATGACTTGAACAAAAAAAAACATTCATCTTATTTTACCTGTCTTTATGTTTTGATGTACTTACTAATTGAAAACAACTGAAAATGTTTAATTAGCTTGATTAGCAAATCATTATTTATTGCAATTTAGGGTTTAAATTTCGTAATTACAATGAATCATTATACTACTGATATATGGGGATGCATCATTGATTCATGTTTATTCGATAAATTTTAAATAAGGTTATTAGATTAATTGAAAAAATTTGCATGTCATTTTACCAATATCATAGATATACACATAAAAATCTATGAGAGCCTTGGACCTTTTACAATACCCCCCTTATAAATTAATTAAATTTGGAACCCTTTTTAATTAATTCATAATTAAACAAGAAACTTTTTTAGGGAAAACTCATTCAGGGTTTTAAAATTCTAGTTCCATCTTATAAAAATGCTTAAATTATTTTTTTCAATATTTATTTACAAATACCTTGTTTATTGGAACCTTTTTATATTTTTCATATTACAATTCACTTTATAATTTTAAAATTAAATGAAACTTCCTGTTAAATTTAAAAAATTTTTTAATAATTCATGAATTATCTATCTTAAAATTACTTATATTGGTTAAAAACCATAAAAAAATTAAATTAAATTAAAATTTAAAAGGTTATTTAATTTGGTTGGCTTTGGGTCAATGAAAAACATTTAATTCCGGTTCTGGGAAGTCAGTCTCTTTTTGTTTAACGGTCTGTACCTAAGTTAAACCCAAAAAAACACTGGTTTAGATCAAAAACACGTCCATTTGAAAAGCCGTGGCCTTCAAGTCCTGCATCATCTTCCCATGCGCCCTAACCACTTTGCATTTTCATACAAAACTCACAACCACCCCTCCATTTTCCTTAAAAATAATAGCCGTTCAACTTTTAAATTTCGTCCCCAACAAAAAAAATACCCCAAATAACTAAGGTTGTAAAGAAAAATTGTGGTATTTTTTAAATTTAATTCCTAAATTCATTTTTTACATTATAAATTATGATAATGATTGTTTTATAATATGACTAATTATTTGAAAGAAATTAAAGAGAAAACTTTTCCCTTTTCATTAATTATGCAAATTAATTCTTTTCTCGTTTCCCGGTGTTTTTTGTAATTTTCTGTATGTAAAGCGACCCGGCACAATACAAATTCCTTCATTGTAATTAATTTTACATGCTGGGTACTTTGGAAAACAGCATAAAAATTATTTTCTCCTCTGACAAAAAAAAAACGACAAAAACATAAAATTCCTTTCCAAATATCCCCCCCAACTTACTTTTCATCAGTTGCTAAAAAAGGGGTCCTAGCAAAAAAAAATCGGGTGATAATTTGGGTTCCCCGTCACAATAACTTAAGCGTGAACCAGTAAATTTTGCCCCAATCCCAAATTTCTCTATCGGTTTTGCTATACTCTGAAAAGGATCCCATCAATTCTGAAATTATACCAATCTGCCTCCACTTCCCCAATGCTAGTGACCCAGTGATAAAATCCATTAACACTACGTCCAGCTATTACATTCCATACAATTCATAAAAATTTCATACCCTAAAAATTCATAATAAAAGCATATTTGTTTAAAAAGTTCCTTGTCTCTCCCCCCTTTCACTCCCAAAAACATCTTAAATTTATTACCATCCTATAAATTAATTATTGATTAATTAACTTTATATTTATTTTTTTCCCCTTTATATAAAATAAAAAAATTATCTGAATTTTTTATTCGTTCTTACCTCCCCTTAGCGATTTTTTATGATAATGACCCTTTAAAAAAAAAAAAATTTTTTGCATAATTATACTCCTAATTAAGTGCCAATTCATGAGAGGGAAGTTGCTTCACTTCTTTTGAATCATTTTAATTCTTCGTTGATTGCTATTATTCTCATACTTTCATTTCTTTTTTATGCCACCCAACGAGGGGCCTGCATTTTCTCCGGGGCTACCTTCCCTTTTTTTGTCCCATACCTGGGTTTTGCCCCTTGCTAAGGGACTTTTTTCAAGTTTTTCCTTCCGTTTGGGCCCTCCAAAACCCCCCACAGTTTAGAATCTTTTCAAAAACCCTTTTTCAACTTTTGTCTGCTCAAATCCACTTCCATCCCCCCTTTTCCCTTACAAAATTTATTTACCTTCAACTGTTGTTTACATTCCTGCACTTTTTTAACATCCCCCATTCTCTTGCTAACTCTTCCATACTAATCTCAAGCACATTTTTTTTCCCCCCTTAACCCCATTATTAATCATTTTTATTATAAAAACCCCCGAAAAACCTTTTTTTTTTCAAATTATTTCCAGTCCCTCATATCAACATTTTCAATCATTTAAATATCCTCAAACCTTTTCATATCTTATCCTTGCCATATAAACGTTTTTGAAAACCAATCATCCGATTTCAAAAAAACTCTCTGATTTACCTTTTTCAAACTTTGTTCCTTCTTATCATCAACTTCATCTACCCCCTGTTTACTTTCTTCTTTTAAAATCATGTCTACGTTCTGCTATTTCCTGTGCCCACATTCTTAATTCCTTTTTTAATCCCCATATGTTTTAATTTTTCCTTCATTTTCTGACTGTTTGTCAAGTTTCTCCCATTCTTTAACTGATTCTCAATTTTCCCCCATTTTCAACATTTCCTGTGATTGTTTATCCATTTTTCAACCATTTCCTGTTTAAACCCATTTGCTCTCCTATTTTCTGTGATTGACTTGTCCATTTTCCCCATTAACATTTAACACATTGTCATTACTTCAATCATTATTTTTTTTTAGGCTCCTTTGGTTATCTGATGTATCTGCTCTACGAAGCTATCAGTTCATTATCCCCTAGTCTGATCTGTATCTGCTTCTGTTTTACTGTTTCCTAATGAACTTCCACTAATATCCTTATCTGTCTCTGTCGGGTGTACCTAACCCTGTCACAATAAATATCTCTGTTGATGAAATGTCTCCATCTATGGCATCTTTCTTTTTCATATACACAATGCTAAGAATATCAGGAATGCTTTTCTCCTCCAAATTCATCTATTAACCGCTTGCTGTTAAACAGCCTCCTGTTGGTTGCTGATCCTTTTGTCAATTTTATTATCGAAATATGTATTACAATTTATGTGCTAATAAACAAAGTAATTTTTTATAATTATCCGGTCGATTGTTAATACAATGCCACACGTTGGGCTCGCCAAATTGTCAGGTAACCACCCTGAAACAAGTGTTTCTTTGCCCGGAGGTGGTAACTTAACAAAAAACAAAAATAAAATTACTAGCTCAAGATTGCGGAAGAAACACAAAACTCCAATTAAAAAATTAAGAAAAATTAATATTAATTAATTAATTATGAATCATAATTAATTAATTAGTTTGGTAAATGAATTTAAAAGAAAACCTGAAAAAACAAACTTAAATTTAAGAGTAGGATCAAAATGGATCTATCTACTAAATCATAAGATTAGTAAAATGAGTTTCCATTTAAAATATAATTATGATCATAAAAGAACAATTACATTAATTGTTAAACAGCCTGCCTACCTATGGATCCAATTCTACACAATGTTCTAAATACCCTTGGCTAATCCACCTGCCTAATTACATTTCTTTTTACCCTCCAAAATTTCATAAAAAATAATATATAATTGATAGTGAATTTTAATAAAAGAATGAATTAATTTAGAATAATGAATTGGTGTACTCATCGTTTTACTGCGCATGAACGGTCGCGAGTTCGATTCTCCTAGCTCCGTTTACTCAGCTGTAGACGATGACCATTTGTCGCCGGCAATTCACAGCTGGTTCGTCACGAGTGGGGGAAAACCAGATGCGCGCGCCGTCGGATGCTCGACTAACCGTTCAGTTTCACTGTTTAGCACACGAACACTTCCGAAGATTTCCGATCCGTGATTTTGAAATGTTTGATTGATGAAATGCACTCAGTTAATAAATTAGTGACGTGATAATTAGTGTATCACTTAACTGTTCAAAACGATGATTGACGAATTACACTCGGAGAATTAATTAGTGACGTGATAATTAGTGTAATTCGGTAAATAAATCAAAGATACGAATACAAAAGCCTTCAAACGAATTTAAAAGAAAGAAAAATCACTTTTCACTTTCACCCGAACTCACAAACATTACTTCCTACGAGGCACAGGAAGCCAAAAACAAAGCCTAAGTCGACACCATCCTGACCAGTCGGCAGGTAGGTCCTCCGCCCAAACTAAATCTGCTAATTAATCGTACCCGCGCAGTGCGCGCCACGACACCACCGACACCTCTCACAACACTCTCCACTCACTTCTCCTGCCTATCCATCTCGGAGGGTTCCCTTTATGCATTTTTCTCCCCCTACTAGGTCACGTGATAATACGTCACGGCTATCGTATGACCAAACTAGTTTCAAGGTAAAAATCTCGCCCCTCAGCCTCCCTTGGCCTAGAAGCTCGACTTCTCTTAGAGTGATGCTATTCTATTTCCCCGAAACCAATCAATGGTAGAATTCTTAGTATCTGCAGGCTTCGAGAACAAATCGAAACTCGGGCTGCAGAAATACTGAAAGCTTTCATGCGGATGATTCAGATGGTAAGTTCAAAAATACACTATGTTGACAATATTAGTGAACTTCAAACATTAATTACTCCCTTAATACTCAATGAAATGACTTGAAATAAAAAAACATTCATCTTATTTTACCTGTCTTTATGTATTGAATGTACTTTACTAATTGAAAATCAGACTGTAAATGGCTTAATTAGCTCTGATTAGCTAATCATTAATTATTGCTAATTACGAGTTCATATTCGTAATTACATGAATCATTATGACTACTGATGATATAGGATGCATCAGTGATATAAACATGTGTTGATTTCGATGAATATTAATAAGGTTATTAGATTAATTGAATAAATTTGCATGTCATTTTACCAATATCATAGATATACACATAAAAATAGCTATGAGAGCATTGGACTTTTACAATACCCCCTTATGAATTAATTAAATTGGAACCTATTTAATTATTCATAATTATAACAAGACAACTTATTTATGGAAACTCATTCATGGTCTTAAATTCTAGTTCCATCTTATAATTAAATTGCTTTAAATATATCTTTCAATACTTATTTACTAATACCTTGTTTATTGGAATCATTTGATTATATTTCATATTACAATTCACTCAAATTATTAATTAAAATTATAATGAAACTTCCTGATTAAATTTCAAAATGTTTAATAATTCATGAATTATCTATCTTCAAATTACGTTATATTGGTTACAAACCATAAAGAAATTAAACTTAAATACAATTTTAAAAGGTTAGTTAAGTGGTTGGCATTGGTCAATGAATAACATGTTACATTTCCGGATTCTCGGAAGTCAGTCTCTGTTGTGTTTGAACGGCTCGTTACCTAAGGTTGAACCAAAAACAGCTGGTTCTAGATCAACAACACTGTCCATTTGAAAAGACCTCGTGGCTTCAAGTCCTGCATCATCTTCCGATGCGACCTAACCATCTTGTGCAGTTACATACAAAAAACTCGACAAAACCCCACTCCACTTTCACTTTCAATGAATAGCCGTTCAACTCTTCAATTCGTCTCCAACAAAAATCAATAGCCACCAACATAACTAACAGGTTGTAAAAGAAAATATTTGTGGTACATTTTTCAAATTAACTTCCTACAATTCATCTTTTACATTATAAATTATGATAATGATTGTTTTATAATATGACATAATTATTTGAAAGAAATTAAGAGTAAACGTTCCTCTCATTAATTATGCAAATTAATTACTTTTCTCGTTTCACGGTGATATTTTGTAATTTTCTGTTATGTAAAGCGATTCGGCACAATACTAAAATTCACTCTCATTGTAATTAAGTTTACATGCTGGGTACTTTGGAAACAGCATACAATTATTTCATCCTCTGACAAAAAAAAACGACAATAAACAATAAATAATCCTTTCCTAATAGTCAACCCACATTTACTTATTCATCAGTTGCTATGAAAGGTCACTAGCAAAAATAAAAAATACAGGTGAGTAACTTTGTCTCCCCGTCACAATTAACTTAGAGGCAGTGAACCAGTCAATGTTGCACCAATGCCAATTCTCTTATCTAGGATTGCTATACTCTGAAAAGGATACCATCAATTCTGAAATTATACCAATCTGCCTCCACTTCTCCAATGCTATGTGAACCAGTGATAAAATCAGCATTATACACTACTTCCAGCTATTACATTCCATACAATTACATAACAATTCATACCCTCAATAATTCATAATAAAATGCATAATTTGTTGAAAGTTCCTTGTCTCTAACCCTTTCACTACCAAATACATCTTCAATTATTACCATTCCTATAAATTAATTATTGATTAATTAACTTATATATTTTATATTTTCTTTATATAAAATCAAAAATTATCTGAACTTTTTATTCGTTCATTCACCATCACCTTAGCTTGATAGTTATGATAATGATCCTTACAAAAAAAAAAATTATTTTGCACTAATTATACTCCTAATTAAGTGCCAATTACATGCTAAATGGAAGTTGCTTCACTTCTTTTGAATCATTATCGGTCATTGTTTGACTTGTCTATTATTCTCATACTTTCATTTTCGTTTTTATGCCACCCAGACGACCGGTCACTGTCATTTTCATCCGGCGTCTAGCCATTACCTGTTTTTGTCCCATACCTCGCGTTTTGAACCTTGCTAAGGCACTTTTTTCAAGCCTTTCCTTCCGTTTAGGCCTCCTACCCACCACTAGCTTAGCAATCTTTTCAATACTCCATCTTTCAACTTTTGTCTGCTCAAATCCCATCTTCCATCTCTCTCTCTTCCTTACAAACATTGTTTACCTTCACTGTCTAGATTGTTAACATCACTGCACCTTTTAACTCCCCCATGCTTCCTTGCAACTCTTTTCCAACTAATCCTCAAGCACATTTCTTTTCTCCAAATCCATTATTAATCACTTATATCAACCCTAAACCTTATTTTATATCAATTATTATCCAGTCCTCATTATCAACATTATTCAACTCATTTTCAATATCCTCAAACCATTTCATCATCCTATCCATTGCCTATCAACGCTTTTGATAAACATTATCATCCGATTCCACAAAACTCTCTGACTTCACATTTTTCAAATTCATTGTTTCCATTCTTATCATCACTTCTCTACTACCTGTTTACTTTCTTCTCTTAACTCATGTCTACGTTCTGCTATTTCCTGTGACAATTCTTAATTCCTGTTTTAAATCCCCCATATGCTTATCAACTTTCCTTCATTTTCTGAAACTGTTTGTCAAGTTTATCTCCATTTCCTTTAACTGAATTCTCAATTTTCCCTTCAATTTTTCACCATTTTCCTGTGTTGTTTATCCATTTTTCAACCATTTAATGTTTTAACCCAATTTGCAGTCTCTTTTTCCTGTGATTGCTTGTCATTTTCCCATTAACCAATTTAACATTGATTCATACTTAGTATTCATTATCTTTTTTTAGGTCCTTGTTTATCTGATGTATCTGCTCCTACCAACTATCATTATTATCCCCCTGTCTGATCTGTATCTGTTCTGTTTACTGTTGCAATGAACTTCCACTAACTATCCCTTCTCTGTCTCTTCAGTGTACACTAACCCTGTACAATAGAAATTCTCTGTTGATGAAATAGTCTCCACATCTGGCATGCTTTTTTTCAATATACACATGCTAGACATATCAGAATATGCATTTCTCACTCCAAATTCATCTCATTAACCGTGCTGTTAAACATGCCTTCCTGTTTTTTTGAATCCAGTTTGTCCATTTTAATTATCGAAAATGCAATTACAATTTATGTGCTAATTAAACAAATTATTATTTTATTAATTATCCGTCGAATTGTTAATAACATGCCACACGTTGGGACCCAAATTGTCAGTAAACCACCCTGAAACAAGTGTTCTTTGCACGGAGGTGTAACTTAACAAAAAACAAAATAAATTACCAAACTAAGATGCGGAAGAAACACAAAACTCCAATTAAAAATTAAAAAATTAATATTAATATAATTATGAATCATAATTAACTTAATTAGTTTGTTAAATGAATTTAAAAGAAACACTGAAAAAAAAACACTAAATTAGAGTAGATCAAATGGATCTATACAAATGCATAAGATAGTAATGATTTCATTTAAAATATAATTATGATCAAAAAAAACAATTCATTAATTGTTTAAACAATGCCTGCCTACCTATGGATTCCATTCTACACAATTTTCTAATACCTTGGTATCCACCTGCCTTTACATTTCTTTTACCCTCCAAAATTTCCATAAAATGAATTATAGTGATTTACATTAAAAGATGAATTTAATTTAGAATATGAATTGGTGTACGCATCGTTGTTTACTGCGCTAGAACGGTCGCGAGTTCGAAATTCCCTAGCTCCGTTTTTGAACTCTTATTATGTGACTAGTAATGTAGCGATGACATTTGTCGCCGGCATTCACAGCTGGTTCGTCACGAGTGGGGAAAACCAATGCGCGCCGTCGAATGCTCGCCTACCGTGTTCATTTCACTGTTAGACACAACGAACACTCGAGATTTCTCGATACCGTGATTTTGAATGTTTGATTGATGAATGCACTCAGTTAATAAAATTAGTGATGTGATATTGTGTATCGTAAACTGTTCAAAAACGATATTGACGAATTAAAACTCGGAGAATTAATTAGTGAGTGATAATTAGTGTATCACTTAACTGTTCAAAAAACTGATGAATTGACGAACTCACACTCGGAGATTATAGCTGACTGATAATTAGGTATTCGGTACATAACTCAAAGAGTCGATATCAAAAGCCCTTCAAACGATTTAAAAGAAGGAAAATCACTTTTCACTTCACCCGAACTCACAAACATACTCCTACGAGGCCACAGGAACCAAAACAAGCCTAAGTCGACCATCCTGACCAGTCGGGATATAGAGTCCTCCGCCCAAACTAATTCTGCTCAAGTAATCGTAACCCCGCAGTGCGCGCGCACGACACCACGACACCTCTCACAGACATCTCACTCAATCTCCTGCCTATCATTCGGAGGGTTACCTTTAACTTTTATCTCCCCTAACTAGGTCACGTGATATAACGATCACGGCTTATCGTATGACCAACTATTATAGGTAAAATATCTGCACCTCAGCACTCCCTTGGCTAAAGCTTGATTCTCTTAGAGTATTCTATTCTATTCCCCGAACCAATCATGTAGAAAATTTTTAGTATCATGAGGCTTTGAGAACAATATCGAAAACTCGGGCTGCAGAAATCTGAAAGTTTCATGCGATATGATCAGATGGTCATTTCAAAATACACTATGTTGACAAATATTAGTGACCTTCAAACATTAATACTCCCTTAATACTCAATGAAATGACTTGAACTAAAAAATTCATTTATTTTACTGTCTTTATGTATGATACTTTACTATTGAAATCAGACTGTAATGGCTTAATTAGCTTGATTAGCTAATCATTAATTTATTGCTAATACAGTTCATATTCGTAATTACATGAATCATTATTATACTAGATGCACTAAGGATGCATTATTATAAGAACATGTTGATTCGTTGAATATTTAATAAGGTTATTAGATTAATTAATATTGCATGCATTTTACCAATAATCAAATTAATATACACATAAAAATAAGCTATGTAGAGCCTTGGAGCCTTTTACAGTTCTACATCGTTAGACAACCTTCCTTAATTTAAAATAGCTTATTTTGTTTAAATCAATAATAAATACATTTTATTTAGAGTCTACCCACTTAATTATATAACTGATATTCAGTGGGGGACTTTAAATCAAAGCGACCAAGCCAACCCTGCAGGCCCCGACGCAATCGACGAGTGAGCGATAACCAACGAAAGATCGATATTTTTAATAGGAATTATAGCAATCAGTGGTATGGACAGTGCGAACACCCGCGAATCAACGCCAGAATCAATAAGGCCGATTCAGAAAAACTCTGAAATTTATTATGTACTTCGTATGGTTGTTGTGGTATTTGAAAATAAAAAAAACTACAGATTGGTCTCTTATTTTTTTTATTTATATTTTTATTGCCACCAACAGAGTTACCACCACAAGTGCGATGCAGACTTTTACATCAATCTAATTAAATACTAAAGCCACAAAATAAAAATGATATTATAAAAAAATTCCAACAACATTTTAATAGGGCTATAGTCTTCATCGCATTGGGTATCATTTCCCATGTGAGGTTATACCCATACCGAGGTTAGCTCACAAGTGGTGACTCTTGGAGGCACACATTTGGGGGTACATTTGTATAGGTTAACCGATAGTGTTGGCTCGAGCGCTTAGCGTGCGACTCTGCTTCGGGAGGTCCACGGTTCAAATCCCGTCGAGACCGGCAACCCTGTTTGAAGTTTTTTCCAAGGTTTTCCTCGGTCGTAAATGAGAATTCAAGGGAATGAGTCATCTTAAAGAGCCCTCGGAAATCCCTTCACAATTGTCCTACCCGCAACATACCAAGTTAAGACACCTGAAGAGTTCGTTCGTTAGCTAGTGTTGTTTTAGGGCTCTAACTAGTTGCCCATGACACCTGTAGAGGGGCATGACTGTATCCTGGACAGGCTTCCCACAATTTTTTTTATTATTTTTATATTATTATTATTATTATTATTATTATTATTATTTATTATTACTATCAATATTATTATTATTATTAAACGAAATGCAAATAGAAAACTATGGTGTTTAGTACAATGTTATACAACGTCAATTACATTTGAAGAAAAAATAGCTATATATATTATAGTAAGACCGAAACGAAACTGGTTCATAGTCTAAACTTGGCGTTGCTATGTGCTTCCATGGGGCGGCCATGACGTATGAAGTCAAACATTATATATTAATAAGTCTCTTCAAGGCAATTCACGCTCATACTTCAGAGTCGAGCATTTAGTTTTAAACTCAAGAATACCTCAACCGTATGATGCGACATTCCAGCAGAGAAGATTACAAACTTGAAAAACACTACAGAAAGCATGCTACGCACTTGAAAATCTCTTACGATAAGCGTCAGTAAATTTTCTATGAATATTAGCTAGAAAATTAATTAAGGTCAGATTTATTGTAAAGTGGGTTTTATTGTAAGCTGAGTAAAGTGGATAATATGTAGAATTAGCGCGAAATGGCAGCACGAGAGGAAAATGTATATACTCTCGAATATAGCAACTTCATCAAGAGGCTTGCGAGCGGACGCTTAGCGTTTAGTTACACCCACCAACAATCACCTACATTTCACGTACAAAAGCCCTTTTTTCATTTTAATAACAGATATTTTCGTAAGTCCTCAAAGTCTACACAAAATCACAATTTTTAGTCGATGATTAAAGAAATGTGTTTGATCAAACGGGGAAAAAATTAACAAAACAAGAGACCATGTACAAAGATCGGTACATCAACTTTCTGAGTAAAAACAACATTTTGATCGATAGAGAAATGTAGGCTTGGTTTAAAAAGTACGAACGCATTTACATACATTTTTTACTATAATCATAGTTTTCATGCTAATTTAATTGAGATTCGAGCTTCGTCCAGTCGTTCACATCAATGTTGTAAACTATGCACTTGATAAAAAACATGCTCTAAAATTTGCATCTTGTATTACAGGCCTTAACATCGTGTTTGAGTAATGCGCTATTTTTTGCCCACCTCTCATTAAATTTTTGGGTTTGGCACAGTTAATTTATTTACAATTTGGTTTTAATCGTTTAAACCTGGTTTATCCTGAAACAGAAAAAGAATGTACATTTGAAATTGTTTTACAGTGAAAGTACGAAGCCTTGTGCCATTTTAGATTAAAAAAAAAATGGGCACTAGATTGATATCCGTAAAATGTTTATGGGTAGAAAAATTCCAGATTTCGTACATAAATATTTACAAATGGAAGAAATGATAAAAGAGCAACATAAAATCTCTCCCGAGTACGCAACCCGCAATTCGTAAAAGAAGGAGGCGGGTGGGGGGGGGGGGGGGGGAAGAGTCGATAAGAAGTAAAATCAGTGTCATGTAGCTTGAAATGACCTTGAAAACGATCACGTGATCTTCCCAGCACAACCAACGTAGAAAAACTAAAAATGCTATTATTATTATTATTATTATTATTATTATTATTATTATTATTATTATTATTATTATTATTATTATTATTATTATTATTATTATGGCCGCCTGATTTGGAAATACTTTGATAGCTAAATAAAGGGGCTGTTATATCTCCAAAAATTTATATCCTAGATACATTTTACCAGAGCTCTGACGGGGCGGGAGGGGGGGTGGGGGGAGGAAAAGAGACCACAATGGAATAATGCAAATGAAAGGGTAGTCTGTAAATATTAATATATTTAAATAATAAATATAGAAAAAGAATAAGAAGTACACAACTCTGTTGAATCATATCTTGCTGCATCAAACAAGCGCCTTATTCTTTCACGTTGTTTGGGTAGACAAAGACGTGTCTTGGAATAGTAATGAGGAAAATCTGATTCAATCTTATCAAACTCTCTGGTTGCATTCGCTTAATATTTTGCTAGGTATGCGAAAGTATTCGTAAATTTTATTTTTTGTTGGCGTAAAACATCATGTAAATGTTCTTTCAGCAGATTTAGTATAATATGTGAACAACGTTTGGAGTTTGAAAAGGGTGGGTGGAGGAAGGGGTGGGTGTAAATGTCATTAGAGGGTTTGAAGTGGTTTGGGATGGTGACCAAGCAAAGATATCAAACGTAAAGTAAGAAGAAAAAAATCATCTATGGTGTCTGAAAATAAATCACTCACTGTAAATGTTACAATGATTTTAGTTTTCTGTGTTATTATGTTTATTAAACATTACATTATAATTTTCCGTATGGAACCTGCCAAGGGTGCTATGCCTGGCCCTCTTGAGGTGTCTTACTAGATATATTGGAGTTAGGACAAGGGATGCACGAGGGCTGTTTAAGAAGACTCAATCCCTTGTACATTTACGACTGACGAAAACTTCGGGAAACCCCTTCAGTCAGTATTGCCTGTCTCGACGGGATTTGTACCCGGGACCTCCCGAATCAGAGTAGCGCGCTTAACGCTCGAGCCAACATTGTCGGCAATTTGATTTACAGGACTAACATATACCGATGGTTATGGCTCAAGCGTAACGCGCGGAAATATGTGTTATAGTTGCTCCAAAGCAAATAAGCAGATGCGCGCGGTTTCGTCGGGCCAATGAGCGATCAGTATTTTAAATCGGGGACCGCTGATTGGCTGCAATCCACCCGCCGGTGACGTCAGCATCTGCTTACTTGCTTCGGAACAACTATAATATTATCGTGTATTGTATTGTTGCCCGGGAAAAGTAGCAAAATAAATCTAAGAGAACACTAAACGTCTTTCGAGTGAAAATGTTTGTTTCTTGCAAGTAATCTCACCAAGCTAGAGAGATTCTTAATGAAAAATATCTCCGCGTAAGAAAAGGCAATAAATTGTCCATCGCGCTGTGCTGTTAAAGCTTCGTAAGACCCGAGAAGATTAATTGCCGTAAGCTTTAATGTTTGGGATTTAAGGGGGTGAGTTTGTTTGAAAAGTGATTTGTTTTTCCGAAGTTTACGGCTTTTCAAAATGATGGAATTATTAACGAAGCTCAGTGTGGGACTAATGAAAATCTTGGTATTACAGGAAAGTGGATTAATCATTTACGTACTGAAAATCTTTATTGTCACAGATTGAGGATATTATTATGTAAATATGGGAGCGTGAAATACTTTGCCCTTCATGAAGGAAGATTTTGGACCACCTGAGGATTAAATTTTTGGAGGATTTTGGTTTATTTGGAATTAAGGACGCGTCAACCGTTAGGTCATAATGCACCACTCTAACCTAGAGGGGGGGGGGGAGGAGGGGCCCATGCTGGTCAGAATTAGCCACTGGTAAGGGGGTTCTCACGTCGTGGTCGCCATTGTCTTCGTCATCGTTCGTGGTGTCATTGTCGTCATCGTCGTCGAGGGGTCGTCAAGGGAAAGGGGCATGGTCCCCGACGACGATTGCCAGAGCTCGCCTCCATTTTCAGAGAGTAAAATACTACCCTTCATACTAGCTGATGTTTGCGAGGTGGACTTTTTCTCTTGAATCGCCTTTTACGATTTGCAGAGCCATGCTCTGGGCCAATTCTACCCCGGGCCCAGACGGGGAAATTTTTGGGGGAGGGGGGGATGATAACTTCATTTAAATACAATATATCTGTACACGGTGAGTTCTTAGTTTAGGATTGAGTTTTGGTTAATTTGGATTAAGGGATTTATCCTATAAGGAATATGGTTATAATGCGCCACTTAATCCAATATGGGATATGGAAAGGAAAATAAACATGCTGGTCAGAACCAGCCACGGGTAGGGGGAGGCAAGTGGGGGGTTTCTTACATCGTGGTCATCATTGTATTTGTCATCGTTTGTGTTATCACGGTCGTCGTCGTCGTCGTCGTCGTCGTCGGAGAGATCGTCAAAGAAAGGAGGGGAGGTCCCGACGACGTTCGTCAGAGCTCGCATCTAGTTTCGGGTTGTTATAATATATACTTACTAGCTGATTGTTGGTGGATCAAGAGAGGACAAAAGTGTTTTCACCTTCATTTGGTACTTGAATTAAAAGATGGCAAGAGAGGTGTTATTTAATTAATTTTGTTTAATGTTTTTCTTGGACGATCTGTAGACGCGTTCTCTCGTAGACGCGTTCTCTCTGCGCTCACTCTTATTTGTCGGCACTCTCGTATCTGTACTCGTTAATAAATCACCATTGATTGACTTGGGAATCGCAAAAAGCAAAAATGAAAACAATCTACAAGACGTATGAATATTTTTTATTACAATCTCCAATGCAATATTAACATGCTCTAAATAATATGAACATAGATTTTTTTAAAGTCGGTCCTATTACAAAATAAAACACTGGCAACATGTTGTGTACAAAGTGTAATGTAGTTTAATCGCTTGCTTTTCTCTTCTGACAGAAGCTCGAATAAACGAAAAATATTATTAATCCTGATACGATATAAAGTAATAGTGTAAAATCTGGACCAAATAACATGTCTATAAAGCAAATAATGTCTGTTGGATATCCAAGAGTGCATCCAATATAAATAATCAAAGGCAAACCCATCATTCTTATAAATTTACACTCCCTTTTGGTATAATAGTGTGATGGTTCAACGACTTCACCGTAGCGCTTTAACGGGATGTGTCTGGAATGTATAGGAAGGAGGTCACCAACTGATTCCGTAGACATCGTGTTGTGTTTCTGTCTGTAACCAATAGCCGACTCTGACAGAACGCGTTTTATGTTGCCCCAGCTAGGACTGTAGTTGCCCAGATTACCAGTCGATTTGATCGGGCAAAGCTCCAACGGACGATCATTCCTAGTCTCTGTGAAGTCTGAAGAACCACATCCTTCTTGGTTTTCATTAGATGAGACTTTCAATGCATCTGAACAGTTAGGCCGATCCATCTCATCGATCCAACATATTAAGCTATGTGTCTCTTCAGTTTCTGTGTCGAATGTTGTTGAAGATTCTTGGCGATTGCAACTTTCTTCAACAAAAATCTCATCTTTGGATTGATCTTTGTTTTGAAACGACTCATGGTCTCTAATCAGCCTAGTCTCTGTGAAATCTGAAGAATCACATCCTTCTTGGTTTTCATTGGATGAGACTTTCAATGCATCTGAAGAGTTAGGCCATTCCCTCTCTTCGATCCAACATGAGCTCAGTTCAGTTTCCGTCTCGAATGTTGTTGAAGATTCTTGGCGATTGCAACTTTCTTGAACAGAAATTTCATCGTTGGATTGATCCTTGTTTTGAAACGACTCATGGTCTCTAATCAGCCTTGTCTCTGTCATATCTGAAGAATTACATCCTTCTTGGTTTTCATTGGATGAGACTTTCAATGCATCTGAAGAGTTAGGCCATTCCATCTCGTCGATCCAACATGAGCTATGCTGCTCTTCAGTTTCCGTGTCGAATGTTGTTGAAGATTCTTGGCGATTGCAACTTTCTTGAACATAAATCTCATCTTTGGATTGATCCTTGTTTTGAAATGACTCATGGTATCTATTCAGAAACACAACAAGAGGACTCTCTGAACATGTGATATTCACTGGTGGCAAAGGCAAATAGCTCACAATAATATTCAACGGTTTAAGGATGTTTGAAATTCCTCTTCGCAACGTGAAACCTTCATCAGGAGGTGCGTTTGTCCTTTTCGCGATTATTTTGGTTTCATTTATTACTCCATTCGAATGTCTTCCTTCCATTATTTGTTCAAGGTCTTCAATAACCTCGTCATTGCGGTCTAAAGACTCAAGGACAGGTTCCGAAAAGTCACAAATGTCTTCAAATTTCAATCCGTAATGTCTTGGCTTTGATAAAAGTGCGAGGTCAGTCTCTTCTGATACATCGTCGTGTTCAATTTCTTCCACGCTTCCATCAAGTGATTGCTCAATACTCAACTCATCTTGGAGAGACTCAGAAGCAATGGAACCTATCTTAAAGATTTCTTCTAGTTCATAACGAGGCATCGATATGCTATCGATTGCTTCACTCTTTATGCACGTCCTTACAATACTTGTCTCGGAACAGATCTGAAGACAGCTTTTCTTAAAAGATTTTCCATGTTCAGATTCCGCCTTTTTAAGATTTCCAGTTCTGAAATCAATCACAGCCGAAGTGTTGCAAATGTTACATCCACTATCGCACACCTCGTAACCAACATTGTATTGCATCGCGTGGAGACACTTCCTCGTGAAGCAACTCAACGGTGGACAGACTTTCAGTGATATCACACTCTCAGCTGATTCGGAACGTCTTAGAGATCTTCTGGCAGTGTCAATACTCACACAGGTTGGAGCTGGTCGGCATGTGTAATCTCGAGGTTTCTTGACCAATTTACTAAAGCTTTTACTATGAGAACGAATTCTATGGACATCGCCTTCATCGCCAACTTTTAAACCAATTTCCCGTTGAACACGACCACTGTCTGAATCTTCTTCGCTGCTAATATTAAAAAGATTGTCTCTTTTAACACAGTTTTTGTTGATTTCTGAAGATATTGAGGACATTTTAAAGCCAATTTGGTTATCTTTACTGTCGGTTGAATCAAAAACTTCACTTTCACTTTCTGAATCTTCTTCGCTGCTGACAATAAAATGATTGTCTCCTTTAACACAGTGTTCGTTTGGAAATCTGTTCAGGGTTAACGGTGCACGTTTCACAGATGCGACACTACTTCTTGATAAGGACACTGATGACTTCGAACGTATTGAGCCATACTCATCTAAAACAAAAATTCTTATTAGAAGAGTCAACTAGTACTATATATCTTGAACGTGTTGATGTAACAAAACATTAGTCGTCATTGTTCCAAGGGTTAGATTCAATTGGGGCTCGTTTTATTACAATAAATATAAAATTTATGATGGGAAACCTACCCACGGTGCAACACATGTCCCCCCAAAAAATTGCTGGTAAATGTTTGGTTTTTCAGTTTGACCCCAACTGAAAAATGATGTTTGGGTATCTTAAAAAAAATCGATTCAATGGGACGAAAAGTGACCTTTTCGGAGAAGATTGAAAATACACATTTGCAAAAAAGGCTGAAAACAGGAACAATTTTGTTCAGCCTGGTAAAGTAATAAATTTCCATTTCTGCTGTTATTTGAAATACACAAAATCTAAAAATAAGAAAGAAGAAAAATAAGAAAAATTCTGGTTTTAGGAAAGCACTTCAAATTTAAGTACTAACCAAAAAATCAGATTTTGTTAAAAATCCTTAATTTTCCGAAAATTGCTAAATAAAATAGTGATTTTTTTAATACCAAAATTCAAAGTTAAAAAAGGTTTATTATGCATTCTCTTAAAACGACTTAAAAACATCGGTTAAAACTCAATCATTTGCTTCCATTCAGTATTGCCGGTGATGGGTTTCGAACCCGTGACCTTCCGAATGAGAGTCCCATACGTTAAGCACGAGCAACCGCTTGTAGTAGCCACACCTGTAACGACACCATCGAACACAAGATAAACCACGAGGTCTTGTTGTATTACTATACCCAGCTCTTCATACACTTCTGGTCGAGTATGTACTTGAGGCGAGTAATGTAACTATCACATATTAAAATCACTTTTAACATGCGAAATATAACTACAGGATTAAAAATATGTCCTTTTAAAAATATCGATCTTTGGTTGGTTATCGCTCACTCGTTGATTGCGTCGGGGCCTACAGGGTAGGCTTAGTCGCTTTGTTTACTGTCCCCCACTGAAAATCAGTTATATAACTGAGTGGGTAGACTCTAAATACAATTTATTTATATTTTATTTAAGTTTCTTTGTTAAATTAACGGATGTTTCAAAAATAGAAACTTTAGAAGCTCCAAAAGATCCTTCAATTCTCAAAACTATAAAATTATTATGATTTCCATGATACCGTCAAATCGCATACTGTTCTTAATTTGAAGCAAGTTTAACTTCAAATCAGCATTGCCAGCTCACGACGATGACGGCGTTAGAAACAAGGGCACTTCCGAAGGAAGGAAAAGTTATATTGCGCCTCTTGTGATTTTAATAGTTAATTGAACTTTTTGTTTCTTTGATATCTATTTTGATTTCTAAGTTTAAAAAAATAATGAAAATAGCGACATAAAAATAGCTACAAAAAATATATAATATAATGCTTGTGAAATAAATTTATTTAAACCAATTGCCTCGAATGAGGAATTTAGACAGTTTCTCGCCGTTGTAATATGTTACAAGTTCGTCATATGGGATAGATCAAAATTCGTGAGCATGGCATTAAAGTGGTAAATTATGTTAATAATTAATTATTATGAATAAATTGGTTGTAACTTGTGACTGTTTTCGCTAGTGATTGTGTTGGTGTAATATTAATTTTCAGCGTGACAAAAATATAGTTTTAGTTAAATGATTTAGTCCTTAATTTATACTTTCTTGTAAAAATGTTATATGTGTAACCAAAAAAGCCTAAATCTTTGGATTTTTTAAAAATCTAATGTTCGATCTAGAGAAGCAGGCGCGTCGGAACGTTTTGAAAGTTGGGGGGGGCAAAACAATTGGTAGATTTTGTAGGGTATAGCTAGGATCTGGGGCGAAGCCCCAGCCGCCAGAGGCCCTATTCGCCGAAGGCGAAAAAAATTTCACTCTACTACAGTTATTTCGTCATGTTTTAACTGCACTCGGACTCTGTAAACGATGTTTTACATCAACTATCTGCGATCTAAAAACTCAAGAAATTAACGTGAAGTGGCCCATTTAATAAATAACAACTAATTTTTTTTTTATGTAATGACGAAGCATACAGGCAAACATTTTATTTTTGTTTTACCCTCTTCTTAAAAAAAAAATACTAACTGAAGGCTGTTTAGTACGTTTCATATTTTTTTTTAAATTACGATTTCAATTTAATATTTAACACCATTAAACACGAAAAACTACACACACACTTACACTTTACTTTACACTTCACACTACACTACTTACACTCTAAGAGGAAAAAAAATAATCTTTCCCACTTGCCACTTCGCTATAATCACAGTCACTACACCACTCCAAAGATGACTGAACAGTGAACAGTGAACGCATAACGATGCGACACGTGCGAACCAAATCCCAACTTGCGTCTGCCAATAACTCTAGCAAATCATTCCAAGGGATGTTTGGATTAGACGTGAGTCTGAGTTACGTGTCGTGTCCACTGAGTGACCAGCACACAATACAATACGGGTGGCTAGTTATAAAGATAGTCGGATAGACGGTTCAGTCATCTCATGGGATACGTCAGCCAACCTAACATTTCTGCTATTGTTGGGTTGTTTATTCCTGGAAATGAATTGTTGACAGGATCATTCGACGTTGCTGTCCCAAAAAGTAGAGTAAAAATCTTGATTTTTCAACTCTAAAATCTGCCCTTCTATGCCCCCATGGCATGGAAGTTAGGGGGGGCAATGCGTCCCTTGCCCCCCCCCCCTGTTCCGACGCCACTGTAGAGAAGGTTACATTTAGTTAGGATAATTACATGGTAAGACTTAAATAATGTGAATATTAATAACGGTAATAAGATGGATTTAGTTTCATGGGGTAATCCCTTTTGAAAGTAGGTTAAGCTTAATTGGGTGAGCTTGATAATATTTTAGAGCTATTACGTAATAGTCAAACGTTGTAACTAAGTGCAAACTCGTGTAAAGTTAATGAACATTAAGAGCTCATTAGATAATTTTAGCAAATAAGTTACCGAGTTGAAAATAGAACTTACCCTTGAGAGAACATGTGTGATGGTCGCTGCTAGTCTCCCTGAAAGTGTGGTGTCCAACGTCAGAGTCGTTCTCCGAGAAGCCCGCGTGCATCCGACCGAATCTTTCTTTAAAGTTGTCGAAGGTCAAAAGTGCTGCCTTGAGAAAGAAGTTCGGCCGCGTTCGACGTGGGCGCTGCCTGTCACCATGTTCAAGGTCATGTGGACGGGGCGTCGATGCCTCAAGGTCAGACGATGCATCTCGAAAGTGCGCGTATGTTGGACGATGGGGGTGGTTTTCTGCCATCGCGCACACTCAACATAAAACACGAACTAACAAGGCCCGTTCGTTTCTTCACTTATTTGACAAATGTGCTCAATGTCTTGAAACAAACGAATCAATTTGGTTGTCGAAGTTAACACTTACTCGTGAGTGGGCACATAAATTTACTTTTGCTTTGCCAAATATTTTTATAACACTCATAGACAATTTATTTTGAATTTGAATTAAATTAAAATCCATAGATACAAGTTTCAGGAAATATGTTATTTGTTATATTATTGAAAAACTTGTATTGTTGTGGTCTATATCGTGTTAATATAAAAATATTATTGCTTTAAGGTGACAATTAAACAATGTTAAACAGTTTTGTTTCGTCAAACAAATAATTAATATTGATGAAAATAGATAATATAAATCTAACATTAAAAAGCCTTTACCTTGTAATTATTAGTATCCGTTGTACTTCTCTTCGCTTTGCATATAAAATGAAGGGTTATTTTAATTAAGTGATTAATTTAAGTTTAATTTTTAACTTTTCTGTCCGTCCGTCCCCCGTCCGCACGTCGCCAAAGTTCGGTAAACATGAGAAGTCTTATTTGTCACATTTGCAGGATTCTGTCATGTCAATAACGCGTAATATTATAAAAACAACTTATATAAAAAAACAATTTGCCCGAAAGCTGATGGTAGCATTATCTCCTCGCAAAACACGACCCTCTCCAGCACAGATAATTTAGTACACCACGTAGTGTACCCCATTATCTGTGGCTCCAGTGTTGTGGATAAAACAAGGCCTTGCTACAGATAACACTCAAGTACCAAACATCGCCCCTTGGCTCGCAAATGTTTCCGGGGTTCCTGTGGTTGTCGACGTCGGCGTCTCTCGTTCAGGTTCTCTTCAAGCGCAAATGTACATATAGGGTTCGTTCGCCTGTGTTGCACTATGCACTGCACGGACCATTGATATTTAACTACTGTTAGGCTAGATTAGCAGTCGGTGGTCTACTTCCGTTACAATTGGAAGCCATCTTGAAATGACAGTTTACATGTTAATCAAATGGGAGCGATTTGAAGACCGAATATTTTTAAAGACGGCCGCCAATTTGACAGCTGAGCATACTAGATTTTAACATCAAATGATTACTAAATTCCATTATGAATAACTTCTTATTGTTTCTGTTTTTTCAATATCATGCTGAACAAGCTAAAACCATATCACACAATCCAGTCATTTACTTTATTGCTTTGAAAAAGCATAAATTAAAACGCCAAATCGCCATCTTGAACTGGATTTTTGACGCTTCAATTTGTTACGCTCGCGCCTGTGCGGAAGTATTGGACACTGCTAATCTAGCCTACAATAGGGGTTTAATATCAATGTCACGGACGGCGAGTTCATTTCATTTCAGTACAGTCGTTACTGGCGAACAATAAAACATGTCACCGGCATCTTGTTTTCTTTAAAAGGTAAATCTATTAAACGTACCCTCAAAAAGACTTCCCTTAGTACTTGAAAATGCAATTTGTTTCATCTATACTCAATGGTATTAGTTAACAAAATAAGTCTTCAATATATCTATCTCTTATTTTCTTGGCGCTAAATTTCTGCACTGTACTATTGCACCGGCTCCAGAGCACGTGCAGAAGTTCATGAACTTATTGCACTAGTTCAGTCTGCACTTTTCAGACCATCTTCTTGCACGACTACAAGCGAACGGTGAAAATTGCAATAGTTCAGATTCGTGCAGAAAGTGCAGTACAGGCGAACGAACCAATTCTGTACCTTTCCTCTGAACTAGACGTCCCATTTTCAAAGTCAGAGATCAATTTCTTTGCGTGTCTACTTAATGTAATAATCTGTTAGCGAAAATACGTTCTAAAATAAAATGCTGCTTATAGAAATAAGACTACAGACGTTTGCCTCGTGAATCAGTTAAGATCGCAATTTTTTTCGCACAGATTTCAAATCCCCTTTAAGATATACTTCCCAAGTCCGAAAGTTCTTTAAGCTACTTAAGTGTTATAACTTGAAGACCTAAGAGGGTTAAGCACTCAACAGAGAAGAGTAAATACAAGTATTTTCTTGAGTAAGAAGTTTTGTCTGTTACGGTCATCACCCCCGACGTCTGACCTTTAACAGTCGCCATCAACTACAGACATCAAAATAGTATTAGTTAATATTTTAATACAATCCAGAAATTAAAAAATCCATCCCGATCGGGGTTCGAACCCGAGTCTTCCACTTTCCGGGTGGACGCCTTAGCCAACTAGACCACCGAGACGGTAACTATTTAACTTCTGTATTGTCGTTACATTATAGACTTAAATGGATGGAACAATGAAGCATCGAAAAACTGTTGCTGTTGAATTAAACAAACAAACATATTTAATAATGTCATTACCTTACGCAGGTATGAGCGAGGGTATATTTCTCGATTTGGATGGTCGGGAAACACTCCCGTAGGTGGAATTGTTAATATTTAATACAATCCAGAAATTAAAAATCCATCCCGATCGGGGTTCGAACCCGAGTCTCCCACTGTATTAAATATTAACAATTCCACCTACGGGAGTGTTTCCCGACTACCCAAATCGAGAAATAGTATTAGTAAGTTGAGACAGTGAAAAATGGTGATAATGAAATTCGCTAATATTTTTAAATGTCCTTTTTATTGCCTTAAATGTAATATTGTCGACGAATTACATCATTTAGAGATGGAAAAAACACATTTTGAAAACGCGAATTTAGCGAAATCTCGCGTATAGCGCAAAATAAAGAACGAAATTGTATCAAACTGGTCAAAACACGAATAACTCGTGAAATTGAACCTTTAGTGTGCATAATGTAGGGGGATGGTGGAGGTGCCGGTCCAGACCGAACGTTGCGCGTGCGGCAGGCGGTAAAGTAAACAGACGACAACGAAACAGCTTACAGTGACGTCACGGGCCTCACGGAAATAGACCGCCAAAATAACGGCGCGTATCACGGACTTCGCGGAAATAGTCCACCAAAATAACGGCGCGTACAAATATTTATTTTTTGTTGGGAATCGATTCTGAATAGATTCTTGGGTCACAATGATTGAAAGAATCGATGTCATCCCTAACTTAAGGGGCTCCGTTTTTTGTGGGGGGGGGGGGGATTTTTTAGATTATTTAGCTAACTTTTTTTGAAAAAAAGGTTATTTTTAAATCACTATTTCTCATTACCTCTATGAAAATAAGGAATATAGATAAAAAAAATTCCACTAAAATTTCTCAACCGTGATTATTTTCATACTCAATTTTATGGTTTAATTTTTTTGTATCATAAGAGTTCAATATTTCGAATGTTATAAACTATTTTACTATATTTATTTATTAATCAAGGTTTTCTTTCAAACATATCCATGCATGGATTTGGTTAAATATTGCATCAAAGCAGAATAATAACTTCATAAAAAAAATATTTAAATATTATGTTTCCATTAAGACCAAGAACGAATGTTCGTCAACGTTATTTCTATCGCTTTAAAGAGCCATTGTTAACGCAAGAAAATAAAATATTGGTATCGTATACACATTGGTATGAGAAATTAAGTCCATCAGTTCTTGGCTTAGGAGCCGTCCATATAACAAGGATAATAATACATTCTAAGGTTGATTCGAATTAGCCTTGTTGATTCTGGCGCTGTCAGCGGATAGAATCTTGTCCAGCTTGATTGATCGGTGCTCGTGTTTCCTACTTAAATATTCTGGTCTCTATATTTGGTCATTATTCGCTCGTCTATTGTGTCGGCGCCTACAGAGTTGGCTTGGTCATATTTAAATTTAATGTCCCCCACTGAAAATCAGTCCTATGTGTCTGAGTGGGTAGACTTCAAATACGAATTGATTTATTTTATTTATTTACTGACCTCTCCGACCGTTATCTAAAAGTCTTAGGAAGGTGGATGTAAAGTTGGCTGAGTTAAAAAGAATTAGAATGCAATTGGAAAATGTATTTTCTTCAAATATTTCTGGCCGGTACAATAATCTTATTTGTACCGTCTGACAAAACAAAACCGATCGTCTTAACATTATTTCAGATGATTATGTGTTCATTACTTTTGGTGGATGACTTAGATGTGTTGTACGTAGCTTAAAATTTATTTTTGCATCAATCACAGTAGGCCTATGCATACGTTTTTGTCTCACAATTGACACATATTTTTTGACAGTGAGGCTATAACCTGCCCCAAAACATTTAAAAAAGTATTTTACTGTTACATTTAAGACGGAGGGATAGTCGCGAAATTAAAAACACGCGAAATTACAGTTTTTTTATACCTCGAGAACGGTGCAAAATATCTCAAAACTGATTGCAGACAGCTTTTTGGTTTTGGGAGAACTATAGCCTGTACGAAAAAATATTGGCATATGATGATAATTAAGATTTTTTGATATACTTATTTAATTAAATGCATATCTTATACAAACCGCACCGATTATTACATTTAAATTTTTTCTTGCATTATATTGTTCTAATAAAAGCACAGAGCTGTCTGCAATCAGTTTTTGATATTTTGCATCGTTTTCGAGATATCACGAAAAAACTGTAATCTCGCGTGGTTTTAATTTCACGACTATCTTAAGTTTCGTGTCATTCGGCCGACCTTTCAGCCATATTTGACTTTCAAAATATAACATTTTACAAATGTGATACAATCCGCGATGCACAGATGATCCAGATAGCGCTTTTTGTGATTCTTCAAGTTATTAGGATGTACACCAATAGGGTTTCCGCAGCAAATGTGCCGATGCGCGCGATTTCGGCGGGCCAATGATCGACCAGTATTTTAAATCGGGCACCGCTGATTGGCTGCAAACCCCCGCCGGTGACGTCAGCTTCTGCTTACATGCTTCGTAACAACTATAGCAGCACTGTACTGTAGCACACTTGAAAGCCGGAGGAACTATATGGACATTGTTCTGCACTATAAAATTGCTAATATCCTGCTCGACTCGCCTGCAATCGAATCATTGAACTACGTGGGCCCCCAAGGTAAGCACGTATTCATTAAATGTTTCATCTTCCCTCCTGCACAATAGGGAACTAGCATTGGTTTCAAATTTACGTTTTTCATTTTTTATTATTTATAGAACACAGTTAAATAATCTTTACAATTAAAGAAATAGTATTTAAGCTATCTTGTAATGACTTTTTTATGATCAAACACTTTTATTCTAAGGCATCGAAATTAGTTTCTACGAAGGGAATAAGACTAAATGAAAAAAAATAGTTAATAAATCGGGTTGAAAAAGTTGATTTTATTTGCCTGTTGGTATTGATCATTTAAAATTTTCCGCACAATTGCCGCCAACCTCTATGCCAGTGTTTGGGTGATCATACATTTGCGTATTGTGACGTTATTCTCGCACGACTCTTACATTTTCGTAATTAGTTTTACTGCCGAATATCGTTGATTCTAGAGATCTGTTTTTGTGTTATTTCCTAACCGGTGCTAGGCGACAGTGCTACGATCCCTCTGCTGCGGCTTATACGAGGCAACTATAGACGCACAGAAGTTTTCTCACTGGGTTTGATGAATGAATGGAAACTAATCAAACATAAAAAAAAAACATAGCGCGTAGTGTGTAAGATGGCCAGTACACAGAATCTACGCCAAGATATTATATGTCACCAGGGTTACCATCATAACAGGAATGGAATTCCGGACAAAGCCTCATAAGATGTTAGGAAGGGGTGGGGGTGGGGGTGGGGGCACACCATATTTATTTACTAAACCATCCATTTCACTCAACTCAAGAACTTTGGAAACAAAAAAAAATTGAAATAGTATGGAACACAAGTTAAACTTACAGAAATTATATTTAATATATAAATGATTTTTTTTATTTTTGTTTTAATTCTTACTGTTGTTCTTGGATGAGCGAAGCGAAGACTTCAATTTCACTGACCCCCAAAAAATTTAGCTCGTTTTTTTTCTTTTTCTGTTTGTTCGCTCTCTACCGGGAAAACAGCATATGCGATCTTGATGAAAATTGGAGGGTAATACAAATTAAAACGCGAACAAAACGTAAGCAATTAACATCGCTAGCACAAATACACAGTTCACCGCTCAAATCGTACGTCCCGACTGGCGGCAACTGTCCAGACAAAACGAAATGCGTTACTGTTTGTGCCTTGCTACATGCCGCCGGCCGCCATCTTTGAAAGTGACGTCAAGCGCAGACGACCTTGAGATGGTGAATATGCCGCCGGCCGCCATCTTTGAAAGTGACGTCAAGCGCAGACGACCTTGAGATGGTTAATATGCCGCCGGCCGCCTGTCAGCTGAACGGAAAGCGGGGACTCCACCGCAGTGAATGCCTACGCCGTAAGGGCGGCTGTTGAATGTTACTCGTCCTCTTAAGTTCTTTGAAGAGGCCCATTGTCACCCCTTTAATTACAGAAGGATTTGAAGGTTATTCATAGAGATTATTGGTATTCTAATTTTTCCAATCAATGTTTATGCAAATAATGCTCAAAATCTTGCCAACTTTATATATTTATTATGGAAGCGTAGTAGACTGTAGTAGTCAAGCCTTTAAAGAAGATGCTAGTTCAACTTTTTCGTACGTTGTCATAAGGATTTGTAGTAAAGTTGAAAATAGTTTAACTTTCTTAAGCATTAAAACAGTGTCTGATGCGTTTAATCTATGTATAAAAAGTAACATATTTGTGTGAACGCCAGTACGTCTTTCCTATCTTCCAACATTAAAACTACGCGTTAAAACCTTATGTTTACGTGTTATGTCTTTATGTGGATCCGCCTTTACGTACAGAGATGTTGCCAAGTTCACTAAGTGTAGCAGTTTGCCGCTAGGTGTCACTATCTACCCCACTTCACCGCAATCGGAGTCGACCAAGTAACATCCTCCCTTGAACACAACTTCATCGATTCGTCCTTCATGCAAGGCCAAACTTTGGGTAGAAACGAACGAAGAAATCGCTATTTCGATACGATATCGATGACTGTGTGAGAATATTTTAAATATCAATATATGGAATCCACATCGAAATATCGAAGTTCAAAAACATCAAAAAATTTGAACAAGGAAAGGAATTTTTGAAAAAGTAAATTTGTAGGCCCTAATGATGTAATAACCTTAAAAAAAATATTTTATTTCTTCATATTTTGGTGCACGTGCTTATTGGTGGAGGTGGCAGTTCGGATAATTTACTTTTAGTAAATTCGTCTTGACTAATACAAATGGTGGAGGTGCCGGGTCATTCAACGCGAATTTGTGAGAATGTAAACATATATAGGCTCTGCTTCAATGCAGAAGGCCCAGGGTTCGATTCCCGCTTTAAGGAAGAAGTTTTAAGTTTATCAGTTCTTGGCTTAGAAATTTGTAAACGGCGAAATTGGATCCGCCCTAGCAACGAGGCACATCATAAATTCAAATGTGGTTCCGAATCAACCTTGTTGATTCTTGAGCTGTCCGCGGGTGGAATCGTGTCCAGCTTGATTGATCGGTGTTTGATCAATGTTCGCTAGTCAATGGCATCGGAGCTTACAGCTATGGCTTGGTCGGCTTTAAATTTAAAGTCGGTAGACTCTAAATACGATTTTATTTTATTTATGGGTTTATTTGATTGTTACACAAATGCATGATCATTTATACGTTATCATCGAGTTTGGCAGCAATAGTGAGGCAAAATTGAATTGCACAATACCAACTAGAAAACAAGAATTAATTCTTTAAATAAATTAATTACATAAAACTTATTCTTTTATGTATATTTATTTATTTGTTTTAATGGGATTTACAAAAGAGGACAACATCCTAACTTACGTATCTAGGTGCCTGTTAGGGCGCCGCAGCCAGACCGCGGTGCACTACTCACTCAGGCACCTTATACAACAAGCAGAGTTGGGGTGATTTCGAGGTGTCACCCAGCTGTCATTAAACGTGACGTGAACTTGAAAACTATCAAAATTGAGGGGATTTGGGTATCCGACAACACATGCCAAATTTGGTTGGGGTACGACCATTCCTTCTTGGTGAAAATATGGCTTGTAACATGCTCAAAATCACTTTAAGGATGTAAGCTACTGCTACTGCTAGCTGCTGCTAGCTACTGCTACTACGGTCTAATTCGTCAGTTTCAATCGGCCCGCGATTCTGACCAAACGGGTGGGGCTACAACGTTCATGAAATAGGGTCTTTTGAAAGAAAAAAGTTAAAAAAGTTTGCTGGAAGGCTTCCAAATAAAGGTTTCAATACAAGCCTTATACAAGAATATAATCAACAAGTAACTATAATAGTTACTTGACAATGATCGACTACATTGTTTACAAAAAGCAAGTCTTTGCGCCACTAGATATTTTACATCCTATTTTTAGTTGGTAATTACTTAGAAATTAAATCAACTTTGAAAAAATTATTATATTTTAACAAAAGGAATGAGATTACGCACATAACAAAATCTTGTAAAAATACAGCCAAACATTACACACTCAAAAGAAATGAGATCTACAAAAGGGCCAAGCTCATTCTACCCTTCGACATTTGCGCATTCTTAATTCATAATCGTACAGTGTCCCGTAACAGCATCCTTGAAAAGCTTGGCAAAATAGAATTTGCATGACCATTACGTTTAAACTAATTAGAAAAAAAGCTTTGATGATACTTTTAAATTTAAGTATTGCAATTCGATTTTTAACTTTGCAAGTTGCTGTTTTGCTGCACCATCGCATGTAGCGTTGTTGAATTTAATATACGCAAATTGGTATTATGTTAGCCCTTTTATTAGATCTCATTTCTTATTTTGGCTAACGTTTTAAGCTTGTATTTTTTAAAAGTTTTTGTTATGTGTGTGTAATATCTTTGTGACCTTCAGAATCAATCCCAAAATTCCTAAAAAATCAAAAAATCTTAGTAAATTAAGCTTTACTTTTTATAGTTATTAACTTGTTACTAACTGTTTTTAAAGTCACATGACTAATATTACCCATGCCAGTAGTATGAACGTGTTTGTTTGATCGACATTCCCATTTAAAACGCATCAAATTCGAATCTGTAACGCTACGATATCATGAGACTATTTTTGTTGTAAACAAACACATGTGTCAGGATTTGGGTCCTGTAATGTCCACACATATGGTTGCTGTGGGGGTTACACCAAAAAAACAACCAAAAAAAAAAAAAAAAAAATCACCCGAGCTAAATTTTTTGGGGTCAGTGAAATTGAAGTCTTCGCTTCGCTCATCCAACTAGAAAAAAGAACTTGGATGAACTATTACGTTTAAATTAATATTGCAAATTCGATTTTTTTCCAAGCTTTACAAGGATGCTGTTTCGGGACACTGTACATTTATGAATTAAGAATGCGCAAATGTGGATGGCTAGAATGAGCTTGGCCCGTTTTTAGATCTCATTTCTTTTGAGTGTGTAAGGTTTGGCTGTATTTTAACAAGTTTTTGTTATGTGCGTGTAACTTCTTCTGTGACTTGAGAACAATAGTTTTAAATCCTGAAAATAATATAATATGATATGTAAATTAGTTACATTGGGTTTTTAGTTAATTACACTCGGTAACTAGACAGTTTATAAATCCATGACTATATATTACTATGGGCCGTAGGTATTACAGTGTTTGTTTACACCGACAGCTTCCCTTAAAGCCCTCAAGTTCTGATCTGTACCGCTAGATAGCATGAGCTGTTTTGTTACGTAGAAGCAGCATGTGTACCACCTGTTGGCCGTCCTGCTGTGGCGTATGGCGCACACAAGTGTGACATGTCCGGAGCGTTTATCAACAAGGGTACGTGAGTTCAAGTCCAGGATAAGGCATGTTTTTTTTTTAAATTGTCCACACACTCCAAGAGAAAGACAAATACTCGGGAATTAGATATCGAAAACCAGCGGAAGTGTTTAATATACCACTGCCTCACTTAAAACTATTTAATACTCATTGGATGAGCGAAGCGAAGACTTCAATTTCACTGACCCCCAAAAAATTAAGCTCGTTTTTTTTCTCTGTTCGCTCTCCACCGGGCAAACGGCAAATGCGATCATAATGAAAATTTCAGGGGACCGTCGAAATCTCTGAACTTGTTTTTGGGTACAATCGAAGAAATATTTCTCATGAATATCGTACTTTTAAGATTTTTTTGTGCGATATTTTCGTGACATTTGGGCCAAATCTGACCAAACGGGTAGGGCTACAACGTTCATATTAGACATGAACATTAAGGTTATGGTGATGTAGTCACTTTTGAAATAAAAAGTTGAAAATGTTAGCCAGAATCCATAGAAATAAAGCTTTTAATATAAGTATTTTACGGTAAATAATAACAATTGACAAGTAACAATAGATACTTGACAACAATCACCTACAATGCGTAGGCAGCAAAGCAAAGCCTTAAAAAGTATAGATATCCCACGCAAACTAAAAACTTAAAAAAAAGCTCATCCATCAACGCGACTTAAATAAGCGTTTGCGAAGCTTCTTAGTACAGTACATGTTTACCGGGTTAGGCCTACAAAAAATGAAAATGTTTGTTTCATAAAATGGGTATAAGTGATTTTATTCTGATCTACTAAGCTTGTACAGATTACGTTTTTCTTTGGTAGTGCGTTTTAAAAAAGTGCTGTAATTTAACAGTAGCCTATAATATAATGTAGGTTTCAATGAAAGTGCAAGACTTTGATCCGGGGGTTTTCGGATTCAATTCTAACCTCTGGCAATCTTGACTAAATGTTTGACCAATGCTCTCTTCGGTCGTTTATACGAATGCAGATATAACATGTAATTAACCTTATAATCGTCGATTTTCAAAATCACCAGCGCCCTCTATATCGCGCGCGCAAAGCACTACGGGAGAAAGAGTATTTACACGCTGAATGTCATATGCTCGGGTGTGTGGAGTACAGTATTACCAACACAGTCAGTGCAGTCCGCCACAATCCCAAGCATATGGCATTTAGCATGTAAATTCTCTTTCTCCCATAATGCTTTGCAACGGAGCGCGCATGCGCAGTTAATTCTGAAAATGGTCCATTGATAATGATAATTAAGAGGTACGTGAAAATACCGTTTTGTGAAAAGATGCTACAAAACGATTTTTTTCACTTAAAACTAAGGTTTTCTAGTTCTATTTTATTTTATTTTCCATAGAAGGGATAGTTTGTTTATACACATTTTTGCATTGATATTGATTCAACCTTGATGACACAATTTCAAAATAATAATATGAAAAATCTTCATACACAAGTTTTTGAAGGTGGCCAAAAGAAAAGATGCTACAAAACGCTATAAAATTACACTTGAAAATGTTATTTTCACGTACCTCTAATGATTTATTGGATGAGCGTAGCGAACGAAGCGAAGATTCCATTCTACTACACTGGAGAAAAAAAATCCGGATTTTTTTTTTCTTTTTTTCTTTTTGTCGTATTTTTGTCTGTTTGTTAGCTTGATTCCGGCAAACCAATAATCCAATTGCAATGACATTTTCTGGAGACCTTTGAAATCTTTAAACTTAGAACTGCCACGTTTTTTAGCGTTATCGAAAAATCATTTCTTATAAAAATTGCAATTTTACGATTATTTAAATTTTTAAAACATTCTTTGACTAATACCTACATGCTTTATCCGATTGTAATGATTTTTTCACAGAACCTTAATTTTATGAATTTATATATTTGTGTGAAATTTGAGCGAAATCGAAAAATAATTTCTCATGAAAATCGCAATTTTACGCTTTTTTCGTTTTAAAAAACATTCGCTCATCCAACAACGCGCCTGAAAAAGCGTTTGCGAAGCTTCCTAGTGTTATGTTCATTGAACGGACTAAAGGCGGATTAAGATACACATTTTTCAATATACTTCTTGTATTCAAGGACAAAAGATGAACAAATTCTGAAATAGTTAATAAAATACAGCCTTGATTGTATTTGTTCTTGAATTCAAGAAGTAAGGTGATAAAATTATGCCGTCCAAATAGGGGATTATAATACGATATTATTGACAGTTTGACAGAAATACCTTGTAGTAGGGATGTCAACAATTGTTGTCAACAAGATTATAGCTGTAGTGTGGCGTGTTGGAAATCCAGGATTTGGGTTTTAGTAGGCATTTTCATTTATCAAATAAAAACCCATGTCAACATTTTGTTAATCATCTTAATAGACAATTTTTATTTACAAACAGTTTTCATACTCACAACTTTTCAGCAGGGATATGGTAACAACGAATAGACACATTGATTTACGGTACTTATGGACAGAGTATATCTTAATATATTATAGGTCGTTGGGTACACAGATAGCAAGGTTTTACACTCACTGGCAACCTGGGCATGGTATTACACATATTTTCTACAGCACCTAGACATATACATTACCATCTTTCAATTGTAACTGTTTTAAAAGCAGAAACAATTAACTTTATCGATTCTTGTAATTCAAAAGACTAATCGAAAATGTAAAACCATCTATTGTGATGTAATAGTAATATTATTTATTTTGTCAATATTTAATTTATATTATAATAAGTAAACATTTTTATTAAGGAGAAAACAAAACGATTCCTAATAACTGCTGTGTATAAACAACTAGACGAAGTTCGAAATCTCAATTAAATTGGCAATGTTTGAATGGAACTTAACGATTTGAGCCTTAAAATTGTGCGTTCGTACTTTTCGAAACTACGGCTATTTTTTCCATCGATCAAAATAATTTTGTTTGAGCGTACTCATAAGAAAAGTGATACCAATCCGCATACTTGGCTTGTTTTCCAAATTTTACACCAGTTTGCGTTTGCGTTTGCGCTTGCGTGGCCGTACTACATGTTTGGTTATGTGTTGTGAGTTTTGTTTGCATGTAGTTAGCTGATTTTTAAGTGGCCACCATCCGCCTGATGAGTCCCAGAAGGACGAAACGCGTCGTGGATTAAAGGGAACAACTTTAAATTAGCTGCAGTTGAAAAGATTTGTAGCCCTCAGCCATTCAGGCTGGGATTTATGTTCTCTTTGCTTTCTCAACCTGTCAACCCTTCTCCAATCTCGTTTGGTCAAAGAAATGTTCTAAATCCCTTCCCTTAATATCAATTTTGTATGGACTTTAGGTAAGCTCGCACAAAAAAGTCTGCGACTTACATGGAAAAAAGGAATTTGAGCGAGAAATAAGTATTTGTTTATCTGTAAGATGTGAAAAACATGAATTTCTTTTCGTGTAGTCCGAAAAGTACGAAAGTACTGCGCACTAGACGCTGAGCACACGCACCCAAGCCTCTTAAGGGAATTTGGTATTTTTTAGGTTTATATTCTGAGTTGTCATTTCAATTCAAGAAGATTTAATTCCATACGACAAAATAAATGCATATTAAGTGCAAACAATTCTCGAATAACAACAATATTTTACTTATTGATTTAATTATATGATTGTTTAGTTTTTTTTCGCCATCTAAAATAAATAATATTTTCAGCTTAGAGAGAATGAGAGTAGAAATCATTAATTGTTGCAGTTAACAATTTACCATTTTTTTAAACTGATAATCAGTTTTAATATTTTCGTGTCTTTATGTTATTATTATACAAGTACGATTTTAAATAAGGTACATTTCTTAAATCAAGTAATAAATTAACTCGATTTACCGACATTTAAAAAACAATTAATATAAGATTTATTTAACGTCTATCCAATCAATCAAATTTCCATTATAACATTACAGATTAACATTGCAATAATATGTTGATACATAATCCTATAATATAATGATATATCTCTCTCTATCTATCTATCTCTTTTTTTTCTTCCTATGCCGAAAGCTTGAATCTTCAATCATTTTTCTTCCTAGCTATCCAATATGATAGCTAGTGGCGTTCGTTATGTATCTAATAATGTACGACACTCATATTTGCTTTGTTTGGTTTAATTCCCGACCAAAAAATTGGAATTTCTATTGTCTCATCTCAACGAACATTGAGCCTATGTTTTTTAATACGTCGCAACAAGTTACGTAAAAAGACTTACAACCATCTATTATATGTTGCACTTTTTTCTAGGACCAAATTCACATTTCAATGGTTCCTAAATACTTTTGCTTGACTAAGATATATATTACATTTTTCGATTTGCTTTTATTTGACAGTTACAATTGAAGAAATAGAATGATGTCTGGTTAAAATAAAACAAGCTGCAATACATATAAATCTAATTAATATTTATATATAATCGTTTGATTATTTCCCTGTATCGGTACAACTTACTTAAAACTTGAGTTACTTTTTGATATTTTAACTAGTATACTTTCATTTATTCATCCACCATAGAATATATTTATAATAATTTAATAACATTTAACATCTCTGGAGTAACTAACAATGTGGTTTATGAACAATGGATCGATCACTACATAACTCATTGATGGCCATATGCATTGCCTGATCGAGACTGATAGCCTTCATCTGTATGTACCATTACACAACTTGGCTTCGTGCTTCGGAATGCTTTAAAAGTATGTTTCTCAAGTCATGTTCAACTTCTTTTTATTTTCAATTCGGGGGTTAAGATCATAAGTTACAGTTTTTTATTGAACATTTACAAAAATTTCTTCGATAAACATGAAATTTTCATTTTTGGGCAATTTTAAAAGTAATAAGTAATAACACATAGCAAACATCTAAGATTTCGGGATTTTGGTAGTTTGTGTATGTTATTCACAGAAAAACACTCATTTTAAAATGTTTACATCAATGCATCAGCGACTCTTGACACCAATCAACCACACAAATATATGTGTAACCATCGATATTGATAATTTGAAAATTTCAATATCCAGTATTTTATCCTGCAAATAGTGTCACATTATTTATTTAAATGGATTTCCCTTCATAGATGACATTTAATAAATATTTTGTTTTGTAAGTGTCATAGTCATCCACATCGTATATTGTTGACACTTAAAAATATATGATATATATTATCAACAAAATCACAGATTTAAGACGATTAATATATATTATGTTGTTGTATCAGTATTTACACAAGAATAATTAACAATAGGTAATATACATTTTAAAATACATTTTTAAACAGTAAAATTAGAATAAATCCACGATCAACATCTATTCTAATCTATTGAGATATATATGCCCGTCTCTCCGAAGAGTAACCGTCAGACAGCTGGTTAGTATAATGTAAACTACCCGACGACGTTAAACGAATGTATAGTGTCTATCCAGTGAAGAAATTTAAGGTACAGCGAAATACAAAGTTGTCACTGGAAGAATAATGAAATGCTACATTTGACTATTCCATGATGAAACAATACTCGATTCTAAATACCAAGAAATAATTTGAAATACCTAATTTTACTTTTCATTATTTTACAGTTAACGTTCTAGCGATTAAAAAAACGAATAATTGAAAATAATGTTTACTGCATTTTAATTTGTTTAAAACGAATAAAAATTAACAGACAATACGTATAATTTGTGAGAAAGTCTATCGGTTTAACGCCATAATATATCTGATGATTTACAGAATCTAAAACAGTCTATGTACCGGTTAACAACTTATATTTATAATAACTAACAAAACTTGTTTTTATGCACGTTAAAAAGAAAAATTATTTTTATAACATTGAAACATTTATTAGTATTACATTTCCAATAGATCAATACATATTTCACCACTACATGCATTCGTAAGAAAAGTACGTCTTTCCTTATCATATTTCTTACTTTTGCAAAAATAATATGTACACATATGTCTCTATTCTTTATAAAGAATCTTATCATGGTCACCAAATTATTGTGACAGTTTTCGTTTGGATCGAAGATTATCATTTTCTCGCATGTACACCCTTCCACTGACATTCCAAACATCTTTCATACTTTCAATGTTTCGTAAATTTGGTTAGTTACAGTACATTTTGTGTTGTTTTGAGTCGTACGTAGGTCGATTTTTGCTTTTCCTTGAATTTGTATATTAAATTTATCACTAAAAGAAATATACTTTTTGGAATCTTACTTCATAACTTATTGTGTCTATTAAACGTGTTTTCTGTGGATAACACATTGTAATGTTATCACATAAGATAGCATCACTGTAAATAAACTTAACACGCGACAAACTCTTCTTTACTGATTGGATTTGATCCCGTCCAAGTCTTTATCTCCATAAAGTTGCAAAGTCAAGTTTTCAGACACAAATCTAAGTGAAAATGTTCTTTAATTATTTTTCATTTCTTTCGGTGTAACACATTTTTTACAGACCACTGTTGAACTTTCCTGGCGTAAATGTAAATTGTTCATTACAATACTTGCCATACCCATTTAATGTTCATTTTTTTAAAAGTTATTACTATGTGCACGTTTTTTGTATTGTAGAATGCCAGAAACATCAATATTATTAAACAGAGATAATGTCGAAATGTAACTTTTATTTTACTCATCAGTTCTTGGTTTCATATTTGAATGGAAGCATGAAATATAATGATAGTTCAATCAAATACTCATAGTGTAAATCATTTATGATTCCAAATTATTGGATATTTGTAAATGAATTTAATTATAATATGCACTAGGCCTATATTCCTTTCATAATGTTAATATTGGATTATTTCACCAAATAGATGAACTGCCGATATTTAAGTACCTGTGCCGTTTCAAAGGAATTTGGGATGCCACTACTCAAACCAAATCACTGTAACACACATGATTCTTCTTCTTTCTCGCTTTAAAAACCACTTTAAAATAGATTTTAAAAATGTGTTCTTATTGAAGAGTCAGTTTATTTATTCCATTTTATAGCACTTCACCGTAAATTGTAGAGATTCGAATGATGTCACATAAAGTAAAATACAAAATTATGCAGTTGAAAATAAAAGCCATAAACACTTTCTTGGTACACTTTTCAGATGTCTAATTTTATCCACGTATCATGTTTACATTATTGTATTTTAAGTGGCGTAGTATTATTCATCCTTAAGGATAACTCTCGTGGGATTGCCGTTAAATACATGTTCTTTAAGACAATTTATTGTTCGACTTATTTGTATCAACTTATCACAAAATCCCAAGTATTCGATAACAAATTACCGACAGTGTTATGACAACTCCAACTCAACATTAGAAAAAAAACTAAATATATATTTGAAGGATAGTTTCTCGTACCATTTCCGTCACTTATCACATTTCACCGGCATTCAACAAATTTCAATGTGTGCCAGCAGCAATATTCAGTCGATAAAATACACGTATTCCACAAGGTTCAATGCTCAGCCCATTTTGGTCATCCTATCGCATTTGCTAATGATTTTTCTCCCTTAGTGTCTTAAAAATAAATTTAGTAGGAACCAAGTATCCATGGTGTCCCTCAAGTAGCATTCCGATTCCCGTTTATGACATTTTGTCATTATTGTTTCGTTTTTAAACGAATGACCAATCGTTCTAGTGCATGTGAATATTCAGTCTGCTTCACAAACTCCATTGTGTTTCAAAGACCATTGCTCGGCCTCTTTTTGTAATTTATCGCATTTTATCGGTGACCATCACCATTCAACACTGACAGAGTCTTGGTAGAGGGCACCCCAAATAAAAATCTAAGGTGTACTTCAAATTATCATTTCTTGGCCCGTTTGTGTGAATTTATCGACTTCTCCCGGTGTAAAACGAATACTAGTCTTTATAAAAACGGCTCCAATTTTAGTTGAAACTAAAATGCCAGGGCGTCCCTCAAGGATCAATGCTCGGCCTATTTTCTTTTCAATTTATCTCATTTTACCGGTGAGTCTTGAATGCCGTGGATATTTAGCTCCGCACAATATCCTCTTGAAGGCCATCCGGAACTCTGGCGAGAAGATGGTGTAAATGACTGGGTTCAGGGTGGAGTTGAAGTAGCCCAGCCAGAGAAAGAACGAAGCCATCGCGTCGTTGATGTAGCAAGTCTCGCAGAGTGGCATGAGAAGCGCCATGATGAAGAAGGGAAGCCAACACACGACGAACGCACCTGAAAACAAGGATGCCAGACACTATTAGTGGTGATGTCACAGACACTGGTTGATCCTAGCAACGAAGATATCGACTACAAACAAACTTTGGAGCCTTCTGTACTCAAAACCAGCAATATTTCATGGACTCATAGCTTAAATCACAAAAATGAACAAATTTGTATTATTAGCCCTGATTGGATGAGCGTAGCGAGCGTAGCGAGCGAAGCGAAGACTTCAATTTCACTGACCCCCAAAAAATTTAGCTCCAATGTTTTTTTGTTTGTTTTTTTTTGTTTGTATTTCTGTCTGTTTGTTCGCTCTCTACCGGGCAAACGACATATGCGATCTTGATGAAAATTTGAGGGGACCTTCGTTTTCTCTGAACTTAGACTTGCTACGTTTTTGGGTACAATCGAAGAAATATTTCTTATGAATATCGTACTTTTACGATTTTTTTCGATTTTTAGTGCGATATTTTCGTTACATTTGAGTCGATTCTGACCAAATGGGTAAGGCTACAACGTTCATATTTCACATTGACTTTAGGATTATGGTGATTTGGTACCTTGTGAAAGAAAAAGCTGAAAAAGTTAGCTAGAACCCATAGAAATAAAGGTTTTAATATGAGTTTTTCGATTTTTAGTTCGATATTTTCGACACATTTGGGCCGATTCTGACCAAACGGGTGGGGCTACAACGTTCATATTTCACATAGACATTGATGTTATGGTGACTGTCGTACCTTTTAAAAGAAAAAGTTAACAATGTTACCTAGAATCCATAGAAATAAAGGTTTTAATATGAGTTTTTCGATTTTTAGTGCGATATTTTCGTCGCATTTGGACCGATTGTGACCAAACGGGTGAGGCTACAACGTTTCATATTTCACATGGACATTAAGGTTATGGTGATGTAGTACCTTTTGAAAGAAAAAGTTGCAAAAGTTGACAAAGTTATCCAGAAAGCATAGAAATAATGGTTTTAAAATATGTTTTTTGAGGTTTATAATAACAACTAACAAGAAACAATAGAAACTTGACAACAGTCACCTACAATGCATTCACAAAGCACTTGCAAAGAAAAAATGGTCCCACGCAAACTAAAACTTACAAAAACGCTCATCCATCAACGCGGCGGGACTTTATTGTTTCCTAGTTTGATTATAAAATTACAAGAATTCAGGTAAGTTAATCTTCGCTGTAAACATTCTCAAATTTTGCTAAATTGTAGCACTGAGCAATAATTGCTGGCAAGAATTAGTGCTCAAGTGGTCTCTGCACTCTTCCACTTAACATTTACTGCCTATCGACTGCGCCGAGGCGAGGGGGGATGATCAGGATGTAGGGTGTAAGTCAGCCTAAAATAATATGAAGTCTCTCAAATGTATCTTTAAAATTTTCTCAATTGCGTATTTCCCCCGTTGAGTTAGGCACTTTTTCAACGATGGAAAATATTACTTGAAACCACTAAATATTAAATTATTTGTTTCCGTTAAAATGTAGGCCCAGTTGGTAGATTACGTTTGCATTTTAGTGATCGGATAGTTTCCGAGATATCGACATAGAAATTGGGGGAGGGGCAAGTTCACGCTGCACTCATTCTAGATTTTTGCAAGCAATTATGGCTCAATCAGTGCTACACTTTGGTGGCAAATTTTGAGAATTAGTGCTCAGGTAGTTTTTGAGATATCGACATCGAAAGTGGCCCCCCCCCCCACTTTTGATGACCATATCTCGGAAAGTATCCAAGCAGTATCCAGATTTTGTCAAAGTGAAGCACTAATTGAGCACTAATAGCTGGCAAAAATCCAGAATTAGTGCTCAAGTGGGGGGGGGGGAGCAGGTTCACGCAACCGAAGCGCAGACACAACAACGATAAGTAAAAATAAAAAGGTAATTTGTGAAGTTGTAGAAAATCCTCAACATAGCCCCTGATGTAAAGTTTCGTGTTACATTTTAGAAGAGTTCAAATTGATAATTTAAACGGTAATTAGACGAGGGAGCGAAACGACTGAGTATTACAAGTCAAGAAAATTGGCACTTACGTGATTGTGTGTGTGTGTATGTGTGTGAACAATAAAAATCAGACGAATCGCTGAATAGATTGCACTACACTTTTAAACTGACATCCGGTACGACTTAACAAAAAACTGCTAACCTCAAAAGTGTAGGATTTAATTTAAATAAATAATAAATAAATTTTTATTTAGAGTCTACCCACTCAGTTATATAACTGATTTTCAGTGGGGGACTTTAAATCAAAGCGACCAAGCTTACCCTGCAAACCCCGACGCAATCGACGAGTGAGCGATAACCAACCAAAGATCGATATTTTTAATAGGTAACATAGCAATCAGTGTTATGGACAGTGCGAACACCCGCGGATCAACGCCAGAATCAACAAGGCCTATTCAGAACAACTCTGAAATTTATTATGTGCTTCGTTGCTAGGACGGCTCCAAAGTCACCGTTTACAAACTCCTAAGACAAGAACTGATGGACTTAAGTCCAAATCAGAAGTTAAAAAACTTCTGACTTTAGCGGGAATCGAACCCTGGACCTTCTGCATTGGAAGCAGATAAGCTAACCACAAGACCAACGAGCCACACAAAGACCAACGAGCCACACACAAGACCAACGAGCCAACAACAATGGTTAACAACAATGGTTTAGTTTTTGATGATTGTTTTTTAATTATTATTTGTCAGGCTGAAAATTGCATGAGGTGACCAACGTGTATCGAATATTGCACAAACAAGACTCCCCAACATTCCGCTGGGAGATTGAGTAAACCCTGCAATCTTTACACGTTCTTTATACTGGCCATATGTTTTGCATAGTATTGTTTGCATTTATTTGTTTCTATAAATATAATTTATTTATTACAATCCAAAAATTAACAAATCTATCCGGACCATTGTTTGAACCCTTGTATCCCACTTTCCGTGTATAAAGGCGCCTTAGCTAGCTAGACTACAAAAATGCCTAAGTCATTGTAAGACAAGTGATCGAGTCATTTGTTGAGTACCCGGGAACATTTGCATTTAAGTTGATTGATATAAAGGTATAAATGAAAAGGTTTTGAGATTAGTTGGTATAAGGGCGCGTCAACTGTACAATCGTAATGCGCTACTCTAGCCTATAATAGGCAAGGGAGGAAAGACCTATGCAGTCTAGATGCACCCTTAAGCTGCCCCCAGACGTTCAAACATTTCGTACAAGTTGCTTGACAACAGCCGTTTGACAAGCATGCTACTCCCCACACATGAACCGATGTGCGTGGACACAGCGGGGGGGCTACATCTGGCCAACCCTCATTAGAGGCCATTCCTTGCGTTCGGAAGTACGCAAAAAAGAATGTCTCCTTCATTATCCAAGCATAAAGTTGCGTGTGCTATTGTTGGTGGCACAAACCTTCTCCCTGAAGACGTGACTAATGATCTCTTTTCGTACGAAATGTTTGAGTAGCCCCCCAGACATTCAAACATGCTGTCAAGCGCGGTCAAAATATCAAAACGGTTTGAAAACTACGATTTGCTTGACAACACGCTGACACGCCCCCCCACACGTTCCAACTTGCTGTCAAACACGATGTTGTCAAGCAACTTTTACGAAATGTTTGAACGTGTGGGGCCGCTTTAGTCAGGCTGATGAAAGGAAATGTTCACGGGTACTCAACACATGGTTCACTCACTCGTCTAGCAACGACTTTGGCGTTTCCCTAGTTTATTGTTACCCGTGATTATCGCCAGAGTCTTGGCAGCTTTTCTCTCTCTCTTGGCCTCCAAACTCTCCTTCTTTTCCTTCTTCTGGAGCATCCTCTCCTTGTGGCTGTTGTTTGCGGCCACCACATCCTTCTTTATTATCTCCACCTGTCAGAACAAGTAGGATATAAATAATGTTTCAAGGTGGGACAGAGCTAAATAGAAATACAATCGATGTTAGCACAGCATTATAGTTGCTCTGAAGCAAGTAAGCAGATGCGTGCGGTTTCGGCGGGCCAATGAGCGATCCGTATTTTAAATCGGGGACCGCTGATTGGCAGCATCCACCCAACGGTGACGTCAGCAACTGCTTACTGGCTTCTGTGTGCTGAATTTTTAAATTGTATTATTGGTTTAGACTTTAGAAAGTGAGTTATATTTAACTATTTATTTTGCACAAAGACGTAAAGGGGTATAAATAAAAGTTATTTTCTATTATTGCATGAAAAGTTAAACATGGTGTCTGTATTTTAGAATAGGTCAACGAAAGGAGATGATACTTCTCGATTCTAGAGCTACCAAGGTTTACATGGATGATCCCATAAAACGTTTTCCAGGTACTTATATTAATTTAGAAAATGGTTTAAGACTACTGGATGAGCTCGGGCAAACCGGATACAATGAGGAATGTAGGGATTAAGTCTGGATTACTTTGAAGCTCTGCCGATTGTCCTATCATATAGGGTTGCGGTTTGTACCAGAAAGTCACGTTAGCGCGATCAGAGCAAATTTTCAAAATATTGCTTTGTTGTGCTGACCATCAGCAGGTCGACAAAGAGTTGTTTTGTACTTGTAGCTATTTTCAAAGGAGGAGTGTTATTCAAAATGATACTAAAAGGTTCCTAGATTCCTTTGCAAACAACCTCCCCAAGTTTAGTGTTGAAAATTGGATGTCAAAAAAATTGGGCTGATCTCATCCAACAGTCTTAAATTATGTTATGGTTTACGTTGTGCGTATATTATTTAATTATTATTATAATAATGAATAATAATTACATCATTTAATAATAATACCAGATGTCTATACTTCATAATCGCACAAGACACTCTATCTTACTGCAATGTGCAAAATAAAATAAGAAAGTTTTTAGTATAAAAATATTATTCAAATATTAAAAAAATACATTCATTAACCAACAATCATTAAAAACATGAGTATAAGGCAGTGTTAAGATAGGACAGTACACAAAAAAACTAAGTACATTTTTTGGATTTGAAATAATTTTATTCTGTGCAAAGAAGGAAATTGAAGGACAAGGAATATTTGATAGAAATATATGGCAAAGTAAATAAGTAACGAGTAAAACATCCATGCAGATATTATGTTACTAGCACAGGTATAGCTACGGACTAAGATGTCATTGTCTTTATTTGAATCTTTAATATGACTGAATACATCAAAACTACTAACAAAATACATATTTACATTCAAGATATGGTTACGAAACCTATAAATCAAAACAAGTGCATAAAACATAATATATAAATACATGCGACTTAACGATGGAACACCAAAAATATCTACAAAATATCGAATTAAGGACAAAAAGAATTCCACCTTGTGTAAAAATCAATGAATGTGGTTACGGAAAAAAAGTTTCAAGTAATGAAACCAAAGAATATTGGCAGTTTAATAATGTAAAGGCGGAAAGTGGAAGCATTGATGATATATAACAATAACGTGCAATCAGTTGTCTATGGTTGAAGCATGAATGGAATGCATTACAATGGTTGAATGTTTGTGCAAAAGATGAAACAAGGAAATTTAAACGAACATGCCCAATCACAAAAGAATGTAGTAGAAAATGTATGAAATAAGATTATGCGATGGTCTACGAGACAATAAATTGGCTAAAATCAAACAATTGATTTTAAATTCTGAGGTAATAAGAAATTCGATATTTTATATAAAAAATTAATGAGTTGTTATTACGTTCCGCCTTTCGAGTTCAATGGATGATATTTTGTTTAATAATGAATCATTTGCCTAAGTGCCATTTATTAAGCATGTTCAACTAATTTTTAAAAAAAATTAACGTAATACTTTATTGCTATCACATTTGATTTTTTTCATTCAAAATTTCACACTTACAACACAAAAATAGTAACATCTTTCGATTGTAACTTACTCACATGGACTAAAAATCTCTTTCACAATCTTGATTATATTTTCTGAATTGAATTAATAATAACTTTAAATTCTTATAAAAAAATCTGGTATTAGAAGGATTTTGGAAACAAAATTACAAAAAAATATCTTACATAACTATGTTTTATGCCGCATTACTTTCTGTATTGCATTCATCAACGTTTCAATCATGACAGTTGTAACGATGAAGTCAAAAATGTCTTCAAAACATTGAAGATTAAAAATAAAAAGAATTGCAATTGCGAGAGTAATCGTCAACGAGCTATAGAACACTATAAACTATTCTAATATCTTCATCGCAGTGCGTAGATTGAGTCTTTCAATAATAATTTGTTTATGTTTATGTGTATTTTCTAGTATTTCAATTCGAACTGTGATGGATACAAATGAAAACCATTAACTTATAAACTGCACGTAGAAATTTTATCCTAAATCTGATGAGTTTAAAATTAAACAAATATACATAAAAATGCAAATTAAATTAAATTCCTCGTAAAAAGCCTAAATCTAAGACAACGTGATTCCCTTGACCTTGGACGTGTCGCTGAGGTGGCTCTGGTGACTCGCCGAGCCGTTGTTCGTTGACGACTTCTCCGGTGAGGTGTTGTCCGGTTGACCTTGGGCGAGCGTGGCTCCCTCGTTGGCCACGCCCTCTGATATCGTCAACACGGTGGTCTCCATGGTAACCTCCTGTTGTTGGGAATCCCCCTGGCCGCTAGTCTCGCCGCTTGCGTGGTCGCTCACTTCTACACGACAACCAGAAATCACACGCATTCAAAATGAAACACAATTCAAATAATAAGTGTGTATTGGACATAACACTGCTCTTATCAATATTTATTTTGTGATATTTCTACTTTTATTCAAAAGGCTTTATCAAACTGAAGGTTGACAAAGGAAACCCTCACCTTGTCAACCTTTAGTTTTTAGAGACTTTTGAATAAAAATTCGAAATATCACAAATAAATATTGATAAGAGCAGTGTTATGTCCGATAAACACTTAAAGAAAAATACTTGTTCTACTAGTTCCTTGTATCTAATAATTCGATTAAATACAAATTAATTTCACTTTATTCAATTCTAAGACGGCTCCAAAGTCACCGTTTACACATTCCTAAGCCAAGAATTGATGAACTTAAGACCACAACAGACGTAATCAAAACTTCTGCAAATAGTGGGATTCGAACCAGAAACTTCTGCTTTGGAAGGTGAAACACCATCCACAAGACCAAAAGTCTCTTCGCTTCCTACGTTTAGTTTAGTTTCATTTATTGGAGGATTGGTGAACTTGAGAAGTTATCAAACTTGTGGCTGGCCGAAGATCTAGCCTAACCCCTCTCCCTCACCCTGATTCTCCACCATCTCCTCGTCGAGCGCTACGTCCACCGAGACTGTCGAGTGACCCTCCACCAGCACCAGAGACGACACCAGGGCCTCGGCGGCCGAGGACTTCTTGCTGGCCTTGATGCGCCGGAACCTGGGGAAACATCACGGACATGTTTTACTTGAGAGGATTTTTAATTTCCATACAACTGACACACACATATTGATGTTGACACTTTTACGCCTGTGTCTTGCCTTGACAGTTTGTAGATGTTTAGTATAGTTATATGGAAACTAAACTAACTTAACTTATTATTCTTCTACATTCAATTTTGACATAAATAATTTTGCATTAAATATTATTAATATTGTATATTTATTCATCTTTATTATATGTACATAAAAATTACATTGTCATATTGAATATTGAAAGGTAACTTATTCCAGTTTTTTTTTTCTTTCCACAATAAATTCAAAGTGAGGAGGGGGGTGGGGAGGAAACTTGTTCTTTTTATTGGAAATTATGCTTGATAAGATCATTTTAAATCAATGTTGCCAAAATACAGAACAAAATTACTTTTCCCAAAATGTATTGAAAAATCTTCTAAGTATAAGCATTTTGTGGCGTTTCCGTCCAAATTTGTTCACCGATTATGCATTAAAATGATAAAATGATGAACTTACGAACTACTTTTAGTTATAAATTCTATATGTAACCGGTATATACACATATGTTAGTACTTTAGACAGTAATTACAAAAAGTGACTACACCGGGGATCGAACCCGGGACCTTAGCTCTCCGGGCTATGCTCTTACCAACTGAGCTATGCGACCACCAATTCAAAACTGTCTAACATAACGGCGTCATAGTCGCCTACTATAAAGCCAGGGTTAAACATATATTTATCCGGTCAGGTGGTCAAGATATAGACCCCCTCCCCCCCCTAAAAAAAAATTATATTCAATTTGCTAAAAGAGCAACTTTTTCATCTGCCAGTTTCGGATTACGATACCAGTGAAGGTAACATAGGCATAGGCAGAATCACGTTCTGCAAACTCTACATTAACTCTGTGTGTCCAAGAAATTAGGTAGCTAGCCACTCCCTGTTTTATTAACATTCAGTAATATGTTTTAGATTTATACCGCTTTTTGGAAAGGAAGCTCCTAAGTGGTGGTTTCGTCTTTGGCTCTGGGTGTAGCTTCGCTTCGCTGGGTGCGGTGGGTGCGCGTTGCTTGCCTCGTCTGTGGATGCGCTTGCGAGCAGTCTGGAAGATCTTCCAGTAGAGGCCGAGGATCACTAACAGAGGGACGTAGAAAGTCGAGCAGGTGGCAAAGATCTGAAAGTTTCATTGTATTAGCTTCATGTCGAAAGTTGATTGATTGATTGATTGGATATTGCTTAACGTCTCATATTAATGCACTTTGGCTATTCGAGACGATGAGTGGTGATAGATGAGGATAAGTATGAACAGAAGGGAAGAGGGGAAACCCGGTACCGGCACGTAGTCTACTCCTTTCGAAAATTACAAAGGGACCAACGGCTTTATGTCCCATCCGAAAGGACGGTGTAAACTTGACAGTCATGTAGGGTTCTCCACTTACACGGACTGCCGAGCAGACGTCGAGGATAACGAAGCCGTTACACGAGCTCTCGAACCCTCCATCTGCTCTATCTAGCGGTATACGTTAGGATATCAAAAGTTAAACTGTCCTTAGGTGTTTTGTATTTTTAGCTACTTACTTTGGGATATGAAAGAGATCTTTCTTATAAATTATAATATGAATTCATTTATATTTACAGTTCATCTTCTCAAATCATATAACTGAAATTCTATGGACGACTTAAATTTAAAGCCAGCTTGTTAGCGATGACGTTATCGGTAAGCGAAGATTGGCCAACCAGAGACCGGTACAAAAAGGAAATTCCTACCCAGCACGTTGGACATGATCTAGACTCAGATGAGCATGACTTATTCCGGAACAACTTTAGAATTTATTGTATCCTTTGTCGCTAATACGGCTCAAATCAAATCAAAATTTAAGAATTAAATCCACATCAGACTAAAAAATCTTCAGAATGAAGAAGAGTCAGGCATGCTCATTTTACGCGCATTTTGTATGTAATTGTGTAGAAATGAATTCTAAATGGCATCTACCTAGTACTTTTTCCATTAATTATAGAAAAAAATAAAAAATCAATTTTCTAGAATTTAAAATTTGTGAAGATGGTAAAAAAAAAACGTATTTTCTCACCGATAAAAATGGTAATTATTAAAAATCTGATATACCAGAAAAGTACAATTAATGTCCTTCATTATTAAGTTTGCCAAATGTTTTCAGACGTAATGATGGATGGCTGCAGGACCAGAAAAGCGCCAAACATTGAACCACTCCTTCTACCTCCCAAGTGGAATTCGAACCAGAGACCTTCTGAATTCGATGGAAGGACTTTTACCACTGGATCAACCACAGCCACAGCAATAAATAAAGTTTACTTACAGTTTATGAGTTTGTATTGTGTGAAAGATTGTCATTATTAAGTAATTAACCATTTATGTATTTTAACATGAGTTTCCTATTACTGCAATCTGGAGTTGGCCAAGATACCTTATTCACATTGTTAAAAGAAATATTTTCTGATATGGATTGTTTTATGTTTACAATGTGGCCGATATGCAATTATTGTTTGTCAGCTCAAATGGATTAAACTTTATATTGGAGGAAAATATAAGTGAAAAATGGATTTCTTTGATTTGACATTTATTAAGCGAGCGAAGCGAGCGTTTCCATTTGACTCTGCCGGAAAAATTAGTCACTGTTTTTTTTTGGTTTTTTCTTTGTTTGTTTGTATGTCTCGCCATAACGTTCGAACGGAGGCTCGGATCGAGTTGAAATTTGGGCCATCCGCAAGCTTCGTTCTCGATTGAATGCCATTAAGTTTTGTGGCAAAATCGTTCAAAAAGTTAAAAAGTAACATTAAAGTTAATCGAAAGTTTTTTTTCAAACTAAACGGACACAAAATCTGAGGTGGCTAAATCATTTAGAATGTCCGTCCGATCACGAATATGTTAATTTTATTTTGATCCGATAAGTATTGTAGATGGAAATTACATTATAACAAAGTACCGTTACCATGGCAACGGAAAGTTGTGCAGCTTTTTTGGCTCATGATAGCGGTCGAACGGCGGTTCGGATCGAGTTGAAATTTGGACCATCCGCAAGCTTTGATCTGGATTGAATGCTATTAGTTTTGTGGCAAAATCGTTCAAAAAGTTAAAAAGTTACATTAAAGTTAATCGAAAGTTTTTTTTCGAACTAAACGGCGACAAAATCTGAGAAAGACAAATCATTCAGAATGTCCGTCCGGTCACGAATATGTTAATTTTATTTTGATCCGATAAGTAGTGTAGATGGAAATAACATTTTAACAAAGTACGTACATGGCAACGACAAGTCGCACGAAGCTGGAGCTTTTTTGGCTCATGGTAGTGGTTGCACGAAGATTCAGATCAGGTTGAAATTTGGACCATCAACAAATTGTATAGCATGCGCTCGCTTATCAAGGCGTCCAACTGAGCGTTTTCCTAGTAAACTCCAATAATATAAAACCGTAAATATATATTAATATTGTTCCTTGACGACAATGGGACGTTAAATAAGAAGAAGAAGAAGAAGAAGAAGAAGAAGAAGAAGAAGAAGAAGAAGAAGAAGAAGAAGAAGAAGCATTCTGGCTGCAGGATATGCCTTAAACAGAAGCAAAATGTTTATAATACTCCCACTTAAAATTTAAGAATTGAAGTTATATATGTGATGGAAGAGTGTTACATTAGTGCCCAATGTATGGCTCCTACCTGGTATCCAATATCCTGCAATGGCAAATACTTGTGCTGGACGTTGATCCGGTCAAGGTAGTCAGGATCCTTCCACCCGAACTGTGGCGCTAGAGACACGATGAGGGCTACGGACCAGATCATTACTATCATCCCTCCAATACGGTTCACGTTGCGCGTGTGGATGTAGTCGACATAGGTAACTGCCCAGTATCTGCAACAACACAGGGTGTCGATATCACTACAATGATTTATACAACTCAATTATAAATTATAATGGTTATGTTACATCAAGAAGAGTACGAATTTATAGAAAATAAATTTAAAATATCCTTTTTTTACAACATAAAAAATGACAGTGGGTTTTATGGTAAAATTATAATTTTTAATTATAAAACATTTAAATAATTTAATTTAATTTAAATTAATTCTTATGATTCAGATTAATTACGTAATTTGTAACTATTCTCACACTCACGTACAGAACATTAAATTGAGGTATGAGGTAACCTTCTGTTAAGGTACTACACCTGGCCAGGGAAAGTGTTGTTTCTTGTAACATACAAACTACATTTTGTTCATGGACCTGGATAAAAAAAAATATCAACCTCTTTTGTATTCTACATTTCATTAATAAAAATTTCATTAGTTTATGTAGTAGTAGCACTAACCATAATAGAAATGAAGGACGACATGATAATCATGATACCTACCGTTTAGTTGACATTATTAAATTATATCCCCTGTGTCATAATAATTATAGAGAAGGCTCCCGTATTTGATGGATTGTAAACTATAATACACCTGGCCTCTGGCATTCAAATATATTCCGCAGCTGTATATTACATCACTCACATCATTATTGCCTAAGGGTAACATGTGGCTGTTAAAGGGGATGAGAAGAAGATCATTCGTTCATGTATACGATACGATACGATACGATACGATACGATACGATACGATACGATACGATACGATACGATACGATACGATACGATACGATACGATACGATACGATACGATACGATACGATACGATACGATACGTTTTATTATGTTCTATCACTGCCATTGCGAGTTTTGGATTGAGTACAAAACGTTTTCTAAATCTATATTTCATATATTTGCAACTGTTTTAATCTAGAATATACATGTGGGGGAGAAAGACATGTTTGAGTTGAGATGCAAAGCTCAATTGCTGTGCTCCCTCGACACAAATTTATTCGAAACGATTTATAATTATTAAGGTTGATACACTTAAAAAATTCTTTGCAATATTATAATAATTTCTCGTTTTATAAAAAACAAAAAATATTTATTAATTCAATTGCAAAAATAATTTTCGATACATGTATAATCTAAAAGCAATTTAGGCACTGATAACTTTACTGTTGAGTGCCCTAAAACAACACTAACTATAACATCAAGCAATTCTCTACTACAACAATGAAACGTAAATTATACTGTAGGAAGTTGTTTATTAATAAACCAACTAAGAAATTGCTAAACTTGTTTAAATGTTAAATCCGTGGAGATGGAAATTAATTTGCATGTGCAACCAGTGGCTTGGTATGTTTGTCCTGCAGAATAATTCATCTGTTTCATTGATAAAGTATATTTTTTTTTTTTATCGTGGGAAACCTGTTATAGGGTGCAATTAGCCCCTCTTCAGGTGAACTAGGTATGTGCGGATAGGAAATTGTGAAGGGATGTCCGAGGGCTGTTTAAGAGGACTCAATCCCTTGCATTCGCCTTAACGACTGAGGAAAACCTCGGAAAAAACCTTCAGTCAGGATTGCCGGTCTCGACGGGATTCGAACCTGGGACCTCCCGAATCAGAGTCGAGCGCTTAGCGCCCGAGCCAACACTGTCGGTGGTAAAGTATAGAGTTGCTAAAAGTCTATGACTTCGGGTATAACCTATTTAGTTTCAAATATACATTTATCTGAGAGAAAAATATTTTAACATCGTATGTTTTCTAGTTTAGTTCTTTGCAAGAATGTTTAAACATAAGTTTAGAGTAAACTGAAGTTGTGTGGGTACTAGGGTTCAAATGTGGGCAACTTATGACATTTTGTTTGAAGTAGTTGACGTGCAAAGGACTCTTGGGGCTTGCAAGTTGTGGACTGTACTCCGCTTTAGTTTTCGAGATTCGGAACGTGGAAGGGAAAATGGAAAGGATGAGAATATATTACGCTGGAGACTCTTTGTTGGTATTTTAGAGAGGCTTAAAAATAATATATGTCAACTCTACTTTTACCAATTTTGTGTAGCATATCTCATGTCAGAAAGCGTAAACTCAATAATGAAGGTCAGATGCATTGTTAATCATAAACAATAGTCTATGTTGTGTACATTTTTTATGTAAATGCATTCTGTCTTGTAGACGAACATCTGTATTTCTCTCCACTCCAAAGGAAGAACGATTATTTAAATAAATTTATACGACGCACGGAGCAGCATTTTGAGATGATGTGTTCTGCCTCCATTTTCAGTTGAAGCTATGTTTTGGAGGCAGAATACAACGGAAAAATATCTCAGGGGTATTTTAAGGGATTTGAACATTATCATTCCCAAACCAAACATCATCGTAATTCATAATCTGTAACATGCCATTTCATGATTTTTGTTACTACCAGAGTAATTCACACCAAATCACCAACGAAAAAACAACCTCGACCAGATGAGTAGTACTGTGTACTAGGAACTGGTGCTTCAAGTAGATGAATTTACTTTACTGCATGCAACACACCCACCAAGATGATGATGCAGCTGCTGATCCGTGTTTTACCGTCTCAGTTGATCTTATTATAATTACTCAATGGTTTGACTGAGGAAAGCAAAGGGATAAGTGATTTCTTGTAACTTTCGAGACGACATTGCAACAATGCGGTGGGCTTACTCTCATTTTTTTGTATTTAGCAATCTATTTGTCTACACCGCTTTTTCGTCTATGGCGACTAATTGTATTACTGGACATTATGGTCTATTATTTTTGTTCTAAACTTTTTTCGTCTGCTATGTAGTGGTCAAAGAAAATATTTGGTATAATCTCCAATATACAATCGTCAATTTTTTTTTAATAAATGCACACTTTAAAAACATGTTAAAACCAATAAGAATAATGTAGCGAATTAATGAAACTCAATTTATTCTATTTTGTAATAATACAAAGGAAAATCTTATACACTTAAATACATTATTTAAGAATAAGTAAATCAAAATTAAAAATGTATGCAAATTTAGATAAATTATTTTTATCTTAGATTAAAAAATATAAATTTATAAAAAATAAAAATATAATAAACACAAACTATGGCCATGTGGGTTGGTCAACTCGCTGACCGTTGTGTATTTACGTCTAAGTAAGAGTCCTAGGAACTCGCGATTTGCGCATTGATACGATGCATAATGAGATAACAATACAAAGGAAAACAGCTGACCTTTGAAATAGGGACCTAATTATTGTCTAGACCGAAATTAATTACGACGAATTCACTTTTGAATCGAATGTTGAATTGGACCAAAAGAGTATAGACGAAATAAATTGGACGAAAAGACATAAAATTAAAAAGAAATATATATTTTAAACCAACAAAATTAGACATTGCCCTGGTACCAGAGATAACTTACGATTGCCGAGTGAGACTTTTACGGTTTACTTGGTAGAACAGGGACAACACCGCCATCGGCAATCCTGATTGAAAGAATTTCCGAAGAGTCAACATTACCTATTTGAAACTTTTTTGGGAACTTTTCCTGCTTCCAGTTGTCATACGATCGATATGCAATTGTGCGTAATTGTCAAGCAAGGATATGGTCACTCTTCTCTAGTCAAAGATTAATAAACAATAACAGCATTACGCACAAATAAATTCCGAAATTAACCAACTTTGATAATTTTACAAAAATTCAAAATCCTTTAAAACCATTAATTTTATTAAGATTTTTTATGATGGTTTGAAAAAAATTACCTCTATAGAAGACTGTATATACATGACTGTAACATGACTGTGTGCAAAGGCTGGTAGCAACCTGATATGGCTTCAGGCACAGTTCCCAAAAACATCACTGTTATTGCAGAATGCAGACTAATCACAATTACCTAGCACCCTGACAATTCCTGGTTAGTCACCTGGAAACGGTCACTCTAAAGTGAATTGTGAACCCTACAGTAAGCATCCTAACCGAAAAAGTTTTACTTCAAATTCAAAGTATTTATTGAAAACATATCTTACAAGAGTATGCAATGGTGAAAAGGCCGGTTTTAAAAAAACTTCGTTAAATACGAAAAACATATCATATAAAATTTCCAAGCAACTTAAAAAACGTATCAACTCCTTTTCCTCCACTATGCTGTAAGGTAAATTATTCCACTTGAAAACGAATGAAAATTTTCCTGTATCAGTCTAAATAGTTTCTCTGTTTAATTTCCAATACATAAATGATTGGTGAAGCCTAAGGTGTATAGATCAGTTTACTCAGAATTTAAATTAATTTTCAAACTCCCTTTGTGTTTTATGTAAGTTCGTGGAATTTCCTAGCGTTATTAGCTACGCATCCCGGCAACGATCCGGGAGGCTTTCACGTGAAGAGTACAAAGTTGTAACCTATCTCTGTGCGTGTGTTTAATAGCCTCGCCGCGGGTAACATACTAAAACAGATATCCACTTAATAGAGAGAGAGAGAATTCAGTTATATCTGCCGCCGTAAGGCAATGTATTTCTGTTACTTTAATCAGCCATTGGGAGAGTAAATTCAGAAGCGTAATACTAATATCACGATTGCACGCGGGTATGGTATGGTGCTTAATTTACAGTCCCTTCGTAAATAAATTATTTTCTGAGTATGTTTTTTTGTTTTGTTTGAGATTTTGCAACTGGAATCAGAAATGTGAAGGTATTTATGACCAATAAAATTAAACTCGGCAAAAGGCCTTGAATGACCTTGAAAGTAGCCACGTGATCATCGCAGCAACGACCAACATGGCAACATCAACATGGTGTATGATACTACGTCGCTTCGGGATTTTTTTTTTTACATACACCTTTATATTAAGCAACCATTATATAAAAGTTTTAAATTAATTAATTAAATAAATAAACAGATTCGTATTTAGAGTCTACCCACTTAGTCACATCAAACTGATTTAAAGAAGTGGACATTAAATTTTAAACATATTGTTATTTATTGTTAGCTTCTTTAACTTCACTTATTACAAATTATTTATCAACACTAATTTAATTGTAATATGTATTATACAAAAGTTTAAATACAAAACTATCATAAATCAAGTCAAGAGTAAAGATCATTAAGAATTTATTTTGAGTTTCCATTATTACTTATTTTTTGTTATTAATAACACGATAATACTTTGGAATCAATGACCACATATATCCCAACCAAAAATATTTTGCATAATATTATAATTCATAGAAGAGTTTCTACGAGATGTTTATGATCTATGTTTAACATTATGATTTTAAAAGGAAATGTTACGTTTTTGCACTTAATACTACGATAAGACAAAGTAAAAAAAAAATGGATTTTCCACTATTTTGTATAAGGCAATTGTCCGGTAAAGTGAGAAAAATCACATAAGGTCTAGAGAAAAAACACCATAAGCGTTCTTCTATGGGTAGTTAAATTCAAATTCTCAATAAGATCATGATTAGATTTTGGGTTAAACCTATTCCGGAGAAATTCAAAATTTCAAATTCCTTCTAGCGTAGACTTTTATGTAAAATATAAATTGCTTGAGACATTCCTGTCTTGAAATGATTTATCTGGCGAAGTCTTCGGTTCACTGAGGAATTCGTATTAAACCCAAATATTACATTCCTTCGCAAAGTAAATATTCAAAGAGACACAACTTAAAATGGAATACAAACACTAGAAAAACTTAATTTAAGCCCTCACGATATCTCTTCTTATTAAAATTTAAAAGCGCATACTTCTATAATTAAATAATCCTTTTAACTTCGGGAAAATTTACAATCAGTATTTTCCCTGCACTCACAGATTTCAGCAAAAGTAAGATGTCTGCTCTAAAATTGGTTTGTTGGGTCATTAAACAATTTTTTTTTAAATGTTGTCCCAATTGATGTGATCATTATTAATTTATCTTTAAAGTAGTAATTGGATGAGCGTAGCGAGCGAAGCGAGTGAAGCGAAGACTTCAATTTCACTGACCCCCAAAAAATTTAGCTCGGGTGTTTTTTTTTTGTTTTTGTTTTTTTGTTTGTTTGTTTTTCCGTCTGTTTGTTCGCTCTCTACCGGGCAAACGGCATGTGCGATCTTGATGAAAATTTGACAGGACCTTCGAAATCTCTGAACTTAGACTTGCCACGTTTTTGGGTACAATCGAAGAAATATTTCTCATGAATATCGTACTTTTACGATTTTTTTCGATTTTTTGTGCGATATTTTCGTGCCATTTGGGCCAATTATGACCAAACGGGTTAGGCTACAACGTTCATATTACACATGAACATTAAGGTTATGGTGATGTAGTACATTTTGAAAGAAAAAGTTGAAAAAGTTAGCCAGAATCTATAGAAATAAAGCTTTTAATATAAGTTTTTTGATTTTTTGTGCGATATTTTCGTGCCGTTTGGGCCAATTCTGACCAAACGGGTGGGGCTACAACGTTCATATTATAAACGGACATTAAGGTTATGGTGATGTAGTACCTTTTGAAAGAAAAAGTTGAAAAAGTTAGCCAGAATCCATAGAAATAAAGCTTGTAATTAAGTTTTTTAGGTAATAAACCAATTGCAAGAAACAAAAGAAAGTTGACAACATTCACCTACAATGCGTAGGCAGCAAAACAAAGCACTTGCAAAAGTAAAGATATCCCACGCAAACTAAAAACTTTAAAAAGCTCATCCATCAACGCGGCGGGACTTTAGCGTTTTCCTAGTTATAATAATATGTTGCATATATTATATTTTATCTCGAAAGTGGGGTCCAGTATGTTTTATTGTGGGGTCGATGATTTTGACATTTAACAAATCGAAGCAACAATGCAATTATACTTGTTGTTTGTTGGGATTGGTACGCGCAATGCTGGAAATCGAACAGTTGTCTACAGAATAACCGTCATACACTAAACGGGCACAGCAGTTTTAGCCATTCACCCAATCTACGATGAGTTCGTTATTATACTAGCTTTTTTATTCGTATAAAAAACATAAAAGTGATAAAAGTAACGTTTTTATTACACTTAGTTCATAAAATTAATATTGGTTTAACGTCAATGTATTATTTTAAAAGTCCTGCCAAAGACAATGTTCATTTAGGAACCGTGTGAAACGCAATTCAGCCCTATCAAATAAATAAATAGTTGCTTGTTGCAAGATTTGTTTTGGAAATTTATTGGATGAGCGTAGCGAGCGTAGCGAGCGAAGACTTCAATTTCACTAACCCCCAAAAAATTTAGCTCCAATGTTTGTTTGTTTGTTTTTTTTCTGTCTGTTTGTTCGCTCTCTACCGGGCAAACGGCATATGCGATCTTGATGAAAATTTGAGGGGACCTTCGTGTTCTCTGAACTTAGACTTGCTACGTTTTTGGGTACAATCGAAGAAATATTTCTCATGAATATCGTACTTTTACGATTTTTTTCGATTTTTAGTGCGATATTTTCGTCACATTTGGGTCGATTCTGACCAAACGGGTGGGGCTACAACGTTCATATTTCACACGAAGTTAAGGATTATAGTGATGTAGTACCTTTTTAAACAAAAAGCTGAAAAAGTTAGCTAGAACCCATATAAATAAAGGTTTTAATATGAGTTTTTCGATTTTTAGTTCGATATTTTCGTCACATTTGGGCCGATTCTGACCAAACAAGTGGGGCTACAACGTTCATATTTCACATGGACATTGAAGTTATGGTGATGAAGTACCTTTTTAAAGAAAAAAACTGAGAAAGTTATCTAGAATCCATAGAAATAAAGGTTTTAATATGAGTTTTTCGATTTTTAGTGCGATATTTTCGTCGCATTTGGACTGATTGTGACCAAACGGGTGGGGCTACAACGTTCATATTTCACATGGACATTAAGGTTATGGTGATGTAGTACCTTTTAAAAGAAAAAGTTGAAAAGTTGATCCATAGAAATAAAGGTTTTCATATGAGTTTTTTTACTTTAAGTGCGATATTTTCGTCACATTTAGGCCGATTTTGACCAAACGGGTGGGGCAACAACGTTCATATTTCACATGGACATTACGGTTATAGTGATGTAGTACCTTTTGAAAGAATAAGTTGCAAAAGTTGACAAAGTTAGCCAGAATGCATAGAAATAAAGGTTTTAAAATATGTTTTTTGAGGTTTATAATAACAACTAACAAGAAACAATTGAAACTTGACAACAGTCACCTACAATGCATTCACAAAGCACTTGCAAAGGAAAAGTGGTCCCACGCAAACTAAAAACTTACAAAAACGCTCATCCATCAACGCGGCGGGACTTTAGCGTTTTCCTAGTTTATAATTTATTGGATGAGCAAAGCGAAGACTTCAATTGACTTTGTGTTTTTTTGTTTGAAATAGCTCGGGTGTTTTGTTTTTGTTAGTTTTTTGTCTGTTTGTTCGCTCTCTACCGGGCAAACGGCATATGCGATCTTGATGAAAATTGAAGGTGACCTTGGAAATCTCTGAACTTAGAGCTGTATTGTTTTTGGGTACAATCGAAGAAATATTTCTCATAAATATCGTACTTTTACGAATTTTTTCGATTTTTAGTGCGATATTTTTGTGATATTTGGCAAACGGCTACTCCGATATTGATGAAACTTTATAGGAACGTTTAAAATCACTAAACTCATATATGTTATGAATTAAGAGACATATAAAAAAATATTTCTTTTAGAAATCGTACTTTTACGATTTTTCTCCGGTTTTTAATACGATATTTTCGTGATATTTGGGCCGATTTTGACCAAACGGGTGGGGCTACAACGTTCATATTTTACACTAGGAAAACGCTAAAGTCCCGCCGCGTTGATGAATGAGCTTTTTTAAGTTTTGAGTTTGCGTGGGATATCTTTACTTTTGCAAGTGCTTTGTTTTGCTGCCTACGCATTGTAAGTGATTGTTGTCAAGTTTCGATTGAAACTTGTCATTTTGTTATTCTTTACCGTAAAAAACTTATATTAAAAGCTTTATTTCTATAGATTCTGTCTAACTTTTTCAACTCTTTCTTTTAAAAGGTACTTCATCACCATAACTTTATGTCCATGTATAATATGAACGTTGTAGCCCCACCCGTTTGGTCAGAATTGGCTCAAATGGCACGAAAATATCGCACAAAAAATCAAAAAACTTATATTAAATGCTTTATTCTATAGATTCTGGCTAACTTTTTCAACTTTTTCTTTCAAAAGGTACTACATCACCATAACCTTAGTGTCCATGTATAATATGAACGTTGTAGCCCCACCCGTTTGGTCAGAATTGGTCCAAATGGCACGGAAATATCGCACAAAAAATCGAAAAAAATCGTAAAAGTACTATATTCAATAGAAATATTTCTTCGATTGTACCCAAAAACAATACAGCTCTAAGTTCAGAGATTTCGAAGGTCCCCTCCAATTTTCATCAAGATTGGATATGCCGTCTTAAAAGGATATTTCACGGGGACTGTAATCAACTAGCTACAGTTTTTTTTTATTACTATCAGAACGAATGTGCGCACACAAATCCAACCCGCGATTGCAGTCGGCAGTTAAGAACATTCTCTATTCAAACTATTGTAGTCTGCAAACAAAGATTGCAATTGGCTCCGATCAGTGACTGACTGTAGTCCCCATGTAATACACCCGGCGTAGTGTACACCCTAAAAATTCTATTGTTTACCTTAAAGCATTTTTTTTTTTTTTAGTATCTGGTTTACTGACATGTAATTTTAAGGATGCAGATGGTAATTTATTAACGCATTGTACGCATTGTAAGTTGTATGCATTAACATAAAATTGTCTAAAATAAATAAAAATAAAAAAGTTGTATATTAACACCATAAAGCGCTCACTTGATGTAAACATTCTACAAAATGGCGGCTGAGTTAGGTCATATTAGGTCATATTGTTTAAGGTCATATTGCGCCACTCTTGCCTAGCGTGTGTGGGGAGGAAAGTTCTATGCTGGACAGAACCACCCACGGGTAGAGTGAGGAAAAGAGGAGGGTCGAGGGGGGGGGGGTTCTCACGTCATGGTCGCCATCGTATTTGTCATCGTCGGGTAGGTCGTCAAGGGAGGGAGAAAAGGTCCCCGACGACGATCGCCACATCTCGCCTCTAGTTTCGGGGAGTAATATACTCCCCTCTTACTAGCTGATGTTTGCGAGAAGGACTTTGTCTCTGATCTCGCCTATAACGGTTAGCAGATGCTCTGGGCCCAACCTACCCCGGGCTCAGACGTCTGAGGGTCTTGCACATCAACACACTGATAATATGTCTGCCGATCGCTCGATCGAGTGTCAGATCTCACCGTAGTTTACATCAGGTTAGGTTATGATTTTCAATCTTGCTATTCGGGCCTGCGGGCACCGAGACGAGACTGATCGAAGTAACAGACGAGGATTGAAAAGTGGGGGGGGGGGAGATCGGGTTTCAATTACGCTTGAGGGATTTGCTGGTCTTTAAATTTTACGATTTACGCTTATTCTATCAAATCAAAGTTTGTTTTACTACTACTACTACAAGGAGATGAAATGAATAATTAAGGTACAAATGTTAGGTTTTCTCGATGGAATAAATATTCTTTGATTTCGCTATATTTTGCTATTATTTAATTAAGTTCATGGATTTTTTTTTATCAGCAAAGGTTTAAATATGAGTCCAAAGATTCTCATGTTGTGCCTTTTAATTATAATAAAGATAACACTTAGTGTATTCAAGCTCGGTTAGCTGTAAGTGCGCACACAAGATTTCTAATGCGCTCAGCAACTTGTGCTTTTTGTTACAACAAACATTACTAGCGCTCGACGCGGGTTGCAAAGACGGATGAGTTTTACGTCAAACTAATTTCCGTGAACCAGCTGGCGTCGGACGCTATAGTTATATAAACGACGTCTACACAACAACAACAACAACAACAACAACAACAACAACAACAACAACAACAACAAATACTACAACTACTACTACTACTATACTACTACTACTTAAATGCAGGCGCTCAGGTGTTATTGTTTGCAGCAGAACGGTTACTTTAATACCATTATACCAAATTTGCGGGAATGTTATGAAATAACGTTTATATTGATATACATTAAAATCATACATACACGTTTAAATCACCAGGAGACATGAGTCCAGAAAGGAACAAAAAATGGATACTTCAAAATGGATTTCAATTCTCGAAATTCCAATTAAACCGTTTATCTTACGCTTAGCACAGTTTGCACACATTCACATTGATGTAATCGTTGAGATCATGTATATAAATTTGCGCAAAAATCCGTTACAGGTGGAGTAAATTCCAGAAGTTCTAAAAAATTATTTAATTGCGGACATTTCACGAATTTTTTATTCGAAATTTATTGAATTATTGAGGAATGCTCTTAACGAATCTCCTAAAAAATTGATACCCGAAAAACGCAGAAAGCTGAGCGCTTAAACTCGTCTCCGCTCTAGCCTCAGAGGTTATGTAATTAATTACCACACATAATTATTGATTGTCAGGTATTTAAAGTTTTCTTTCATATATTATTGTTCGTTTTTTTTTAGGGAGCGAAGCTCTCCTTCTTTCTGTTTACTTCTGTTCGTATCCGCGTGTTTCACGTCTCACGATAAAACAGTGACTTCCAATACAGTTTTAAGGCGCCAGAGCTGCCCTAATTTTGTTGTTAGAATTGCCCTTCAATAGGGATGACAAAGCAAAATTAATGTTTCAGGGCCTGGGACAGATAACCAAGGCTTACACTTTTAAGATCATTGCTATGTACTCGGCACCTTCTCGAAGAAAGATTTCAATAGCCTTGTTTACATGGAGGACTGAGTACGGAGTTGAGTACGGTTTTTGGTCTCAGTACCACATGTAAACACATGAAATCAGGTACCGGACCGGTTGGGTTCGGTCCGACGAAATGGTGGGACCGAACCGAAATACCGTACTGAGTACTCACATGTAAACAGCTTCCTGAGAGGGAACCGAACTGAAAAACATGCAGCCTAATTGCAAATGTCAATAAATAAGTTTCAAAATGTTGTATCTATTTTTCACTTCTGTTCGTTGGGCTCCAACTTCAAATGTAGATCATCCACGCCTAGGCCCAGGCCTTCAATCCTACCCGTATTTACGAAAATGACATGAAAGTAAAATTATGTAACAGTGATGTTTTGAGCAATCGCCGTTAGATGGCGTCGATGCTGCACCGAATGTCAGTTCAGTTCTAGTTGGGTACTCGACATGTAAACGCTTCAAGGACATTGGAACCGTACTTAAATTTCAGTACAGTACTGGACCCAGTCCTCCATGTAAACAAGGCTAATAAAGGTTACTTTATTTATTGAGAACTCGGCACCTGCACCAAAATATTCCAATGTTAGATAGAGATGTTAATTTGTGTTCCTCTTCAACAATCTGATGATTTAACTGTCTTAGCTTCCTATTTTGGGCTCTCTCGTAACTTAGGCTTCATGTTATTTGACCTCAAATGTTGTATTGGTCTTTCTTAAGCAATTTTCGTTACTAACGATTTTAAATTATTAGCACTGATAGAATTGATAACAAGTAACTGCAATCAAATTGAATTGAATAGAAATTGAATTGCAGGTGTATTTGTTGGCTTTTACGCTATATATCATGGTGTCATTGTGTTTATAGAGTTAAGCACACAGCGACGCTAAGTGCGCGTCCCTGATTCGGGAGGTCCGGGGTTCGAATCTCTTCGCGACCGGCAATCCTAACTGAAGTTTGTTTCGAGGTTTTCCTCAGTCTCTATTGCGAATACAAGCCCCTTGAACATCCCTCGGACATCCCTTAACAATTGTCCTATCCACAAAATACATAGTATCTTTTAAGAGGAAATACATTGCACCCTACGACAGGTTTAATTTCCACGGTAAGAGTTAAAATTTTAGTCTATAGCGCCGTTTCACCAAAAATACTATCACTTGATTGACTATGAATTTCATGTGTATCGCTACTAGTTGCCACATGTCCTGCATATCATACACATTATTCTTATCCTTCATCTAGCGTATAAGCAAATTCAGCAAATATATCAATCGAAATGTTAAAGCAAAGCAAGATATTTTTAAATCGTTTTCGAAACCTATACAAACGTTGGGATACCTATTGCAATATCGGCCTAAAGCGATCAGGCACTAAGTGAGAAAAAGTTACCTTTACATCGAAAAAAACACTATGGCTTTACCTAAACTAGATTAGTTAATACGGTCGCCATCTGTTTGAGTTGTAATACAGTTAATTGCTCAACTGGACTTTCCTCAGTGGTCAAAGGATGTTCCGAGAAAACTGCCTGAAAGCATTGTTTCTATCCTAGGTAAACCTACGGCTGTGGTGTAATTAGGCTCCACACGTAATTGTGACGGAACGTGTGGTTTACTAGACAATTAGTGTCGTTGTTTGATGCGGTTAGCGACGGCCAAAGCTTGTTTGTTAGTTGGATTCGTTTAGTTAATCAAAGAGACAATTACATTAACACAAAGTCCTCAATCCACACCTCACCACAACACTCAAACACAACCAAACTGTTTTCATTGGACAGATGGAATCAGTGATCGAATGTAGAATATGATCGTTAGAGATAGGTAAAGTAACCACTTTTTAATTATGAATGCTAAATAGCAAGATAATTGGATGAGCGAAGCGAAGACTTCAATTTCACCGACCCCCCCAAAAAATTTAGCTCGGGTGTTTTTTTTTTTTTTTTTCCCCCCGTCTGTTTGTTTGCTCTCTACCGGGCAAACGGCATATGCGATCTTAATGAAAATTCGTTGGGGGAATTTGAAATCTCTGAACTTAGACTTGCCACGTTTTTGGGTACAATCGAAGAAATATTTCTCATGCATATCGTACTTTTACGATTTTTTTTCAATTTTTAGTGCGATATTTTCGTGACATTTGGGCCGATTCTGACCAAACGGGTGGGGCTAAAACGTTCATATTTCACATGCACATTAATATAATAGTTAGGTATGTATTGACGTTTGAAAGAAAAAGTTAAAAAAGTTAACCAGAATATATAGAAATAAAGGTTTTAATTTGAGTTTTTTGAGGTGTTAAATATTAAAACCTTTATTTCTATAGATTACTGGCTAACTTTTTCAAATTTTTTTTCAAAAGTCAAACATTACCCTTACCTTAATGTCCATGTTAAATATAAACGTTGTAGCCCCACCCGTTTGGTCAGAATCCGCCCAAATAGCACTAAAATACAGATTTTAGATCTTTCTCACAGCCTTGTATGAAAACTTCACAGGAGAATGTATACCTTACTCACAGCCTTGTTATAAACAATCAAAGATCCAACAGACCTAATAATTGCTTTGTATGGGCCGTGTTAAAATGTTTTTATTATTTTAAAATTAACATTTTATAATTTAAAAGCACATCCATCAACGCGACTAAAAAAAGCGTTTGCGAAGCTGCCTAGTAATTTAAAACACTAATAGGATTTAAAAACATAAAAATTTAGATTAGCACATGACTCTTAGGGCTGAATGCAACACCAGTCACATACCGACCACAGTTAGAAGAAGTCGGATCATTCGTACGAGCTTATGGAAAATAGCACGTGGCTGTGATCGAAAATTTAGTGATTTAGTGGAGATTTAGCATCAGTGATTGGTGTAGGCCTACTCACCTATCCACTGCGATGGCCACTAGATGCAGAATAGACGCAGTACAGCAGAGAACGTCACTACTAGTCCACATGTCGCATAGTTCGGGCCCCATGATCCAGCCCTTAGATATCTGTAACAAACAAGATGCATCTTAGAATAATGTAAATACTACGCTATCAATACAAGGAGATAGAGTTTCAACTGTTATTAATTTATTACTAGGAAAACGCTTAAGTCCCGCCGCGTTGTTGGATGAGCGTAATTGGTGCATTGAGCTGCCATGTGTTATGCGGATTTTCTGTTGTTCTGTGAAAAAATCATTAGCCCAACTAAGTTGAAGATATTTTTAAAATTTAATTTAATTAAATAAAAATTTTACTTATTTTTTTTTAAATTATCGTAATTTTTAAAAAAATGAAAAAATTGTTTTGAAATTTTTATAAGAAATGATTATTCGATTGCGCACAAATTTTAGACGAATATATTAATTCATAAAATTAAGTTCTGTGATAAAATCATTACAATATGATAAAGCATGTAGGTGTTATAAGTCAAAGAATTGTTTTAAAAAAGAAAAAAACGTAAAATTTTGATTTTCATTGGAAGAAATTTTTTGATTACGCTCAAATTTCACACGAATATATCAATTCATAAAATTAAGGTTCTGTAAAAAAATCATTACAATCGAACAAAGCATGTAGGTGTTATAAGCTGATTTTTTTTTCAATCGAAAAAAATCGTAAAATTGCGATTTTAATGAGAAAAAATTTTCCGATTGCGCTCAAAAACGTGGCAGTTCTAAGTTCAGAGATTTCGAAGGCCTCCATAAAATTTCATCGTAATTGGAGTATCGGTTTAGCCGGAATCGTGTTAACAGACAGACAAAAATACAAAAAAAGGAATAAAAAAAAACATTCCGGATTTTTTTCTCCAGTGTAGTGAAATGGAATTTTCGCTTCGCTCATCCAATAATCTCTCATAAACGATGGACCAAGGGATTATCTTCATTAAAATATTCTTTTATTTTATATTTTGTGCTTATAATCCATTTTCTAGACTCTAGATAAGTCATTTATTTAAAATATTAAATTTATACAATACACTTATAACGAAGAGAATCGTACATAACTGCTATGAAGCTAATATCAATCTCATTATCTTAAACAATTTTTAGGTCAGTTCATTTATGAAATGAATTTATGAATTTAATAAGTTTTCAATAGAGTAATATAGTGTTTATTTATTATATAGTGAATGTGAATATAGTGAGTGAATATAGTGAATATAGTGATGAATATGTAGTGATAAATATATAAACAAACATGGTATTTCGGTTATATTGCCACTAGACCTGCGTTTCTATGTGATTTCACACATTCTCATGAAAACCGTGTACATTAGTATCTACCGACTACGACAATCTTCACAAACAATATAGAACGATGTTCATTTTATAGTTTTCGGGGAACAGAGAAATACAAATTACTATTTTAAAATACTACTAATTGTACAATACTAAATTTACAAATAAACAATATTAAATTTTTAATTATACAAAATACCAAATGTACCAAATAACACAATACAAAAAAATTGTACACTTGGAAAACTCAACACACATTCGATCACATTCCCTGTTTAAAAAATACTTACTCGAACAATAATTTAATTAAATTCAACTCCAGTACATCGACGTCAATTCTACTGTCAACCATGAAATAACCAAACACCTCGCCCAACATTGACAAATTAGTGTAGCCTTCAGTAGTTGATTGCTTTTAAATTACCGTTGGAGTATAATTTCGTAATTGACACGGAGCTATAGAGTGTAATTGCGTTTAATTTATTATGACCCCTGTGGGAACTAGCAGTAAATTAAATTAATTCCGGCTTTGAATGATTCAACAGTCCAACACCGAGTGCTAAACGTTTTTTCATTACATCTGGAGCATGGAATTGATTGCAACATCTGTTTATTGAACATTTACTCGATTGATGGTTGATGAAACCATTCAATTTCACGGTTATATAATGATATATTATTTTGATCTTGTTTTAGTTATTCTAACAGTGATATATACCCTGCCTAAACTAACGGGAAAATATTTTGATGATATTGGCAAGTATTTTCAACGTGTCATTATAGTTCCTCCGGTAAAGGTTCGACCGTCTGCAACATTTATGCAGTACAAAAAAGGCACCATGGGGAAAATCTAGGCATCAAGCACTTCTCATTTCACATTTGAATCTAATTCTAAAGCTATTTCCATCTTATTTCTGATCTGATATTCAGCTCATCTTGATAAGCCAATATTCCAATCAGATTCGTATAATATCGCGTAGAACCGAAAAGTTAATAGAGTTTTGGAATCTCCCGACACTTTTAGGTGTGTAAGTCTTAGCTCGTTTTAAGATCTCAATCATTTTGGATGTGAAATGCTTGGCTGGCTATTTACAAGTTTGTGTAGGTTTCGGATGTTAATGTCACTAGGGAAACGCCAAAGTCGTTATTAAACGAGTGAGTGAGCCATGTGTTGAGTACCCGGTTACATTACTTTTCTTCCCCTACCTTAGGCCTACCTGGCCTATCATAGGCTAGAGAGGCGCTTTATGGCCTTACAGTTGACGCGCCCGTATACCAACTAAACTTTTAAAAACTATTATTTATACGAATATAATTAACAAACTTAAATTCAAATGTTCCCGGGTACTCACCACATGACTCGCTCACTCGTCTAACAACGACTTTGGCGTTTCCCAAGTCTAGTTGGCTAAAGCGCCCTTATAGCCGAAATGTGGGATACGTGGGTTCAATCCCCTGGTCGGGAAAGATTTTTTAATTCCTAGATTGTATTTAAAAAATTATTAAACATGTTTTGAAATGCATGTAACGCAGTGTAGTCCATCATCTGTGGCAATAGGGCCTACTATGGTAAACATAGCCAGAACGAAATACGTGTAAATATTGCAAAGTTTACTCAATCTCCGAGCGGAATTTGGGGGTACCTTGACGTTCAACATTCGATAGACCTTGCATGGGCACGGCATGAAGCCTATTTTTCAATTTATTATTTCTTGTAGGTTTAAATCGCAATGGATCTTGCTGATTTTGTTAGCAGTTCTTAATAAACTCGTACCGGATGTCTGTTTAAAATTTCAGCGCAATCTGTTCAGCGATTCGGCTGATTTTTAACGTACACACACGAACACACACACACACACACGCACGCACGCACGCACGCACGCACGCAATAAGCGCCGTTTGAGGAGAAACAATAAGCGCCGTTTGAGTTGAATGGAGATCACTCCGTTCGCTGCGCTCACTCGTTTAATAAGGCTAATGGGCATATGGACGAAATAATGCTATGTTCGTTAAACACTAGGGAAACGCCAAAGTCGTTGTTAAACGAGTGAGTGAGCTATGTGTTGAGTACCTGGTAACGTTCCCTTTCCTCCTCAGACCTCCCTAGCCTATTATTGGCTAGAGTGGCGCATTATGGCCTTACAGTTGACGCGCCCTTAAACCAACTCAATTCAAAACCCTATTAATTATAGGCCAACCTATATAATTATTATCAGCAAACTTAAATGCAAATGTTCCCGGGTACTCAACACATGGCTCACTCACTCATCTATCTACGACTTTGGCGTTTCCCTAGTGGTCGCATACTCTTGTTCAACTGATACACGCCAGGCTAAATGGGACGGCCAGCTAGTGTAGACCTACGATTACCTCCAGCGTCAATGTAGGCTTATGAAAAATTAAAGACAATATAGGCCTATAGGTGAACATAGAAAATGGTTTTTAGTTTATTTGGTTTCAGGGCGCGTTAACCGTTCGGTTATAATGCGCCACTCTAGCCTTAGTGATATAGGGAGGAAAATCCTATGCTGGTCAGAGCAAGCCTCGGGTAGCTGTGAAAGAAAAAAGCGGGTTCTCACGTCGTGGTCGTCATCTTCTTTGGCATCGTTCGTATTATCATGGTCGTCGTCGTCAAAAAGGTCGTCGGGGAAGGGGTAGAAGTCCCCGACGACGACTGCCAGTGGTCGCATCTTTTCGGGGAGTAATATATACTTATCTTTTATACTAACCAGCTGATGTTTGCGAGATGGACTTACTCTTTCCTTGTCTTTTACGATTAGCAGAGCCATGCTCTGTGCCCGACCATATGGCTTAGGCCTACGTTAAGCATACACATATCGTAAGTTAGAATAAAGTAGGATGGTCTAGTCTACGATTTTAATTATACCTTTATACGGTGTAATACTGCGTATATACTGCGGTTTTGCACTGCTTCTTGTTGATGGTCATCATTATTAATTAGTTGAAAAATCTAAACAAGAATAATGACAGTTTTAAAGAATGACGTATTGACAACAAACCAAAAGAAAAGACACCGACTTTGAAAGATTTAACACTGATAGTGACTGTCTGAATTGTTTTTATATCGAAGGCTGTGGCCTATTTTTTATATGAAAAATCTAAACAAAATGCTATCGATATTTTAAAATATCACGTTTTTATTTCTTGTAGGTTTAAATCACAATGGATCTCGCTGATTTTGTTAGCAGTTCTCAGTTAGTTCGTAACGGATGTCTCTTTAAAATTTCAGCGCAGTCTGTTCAGCGATTCGGCTGATTTTCAACGTACGCACACACACGCACGCACGCACGCAGAAAAACAATAAGGGCCGTTTAAGTCGAATGGAGATCACTCCGTTCGCTACGCTCACTCGTTCAACAATACGCGTCTCAATGTGCCAGCCACGAAAAGGTGCGGGGCGGCGAGGTTATATTAATTAATCGTTGCCCTGAAAGTACGATTTTTATGAGAAAAGTTTCTTCGATTGTCCCCAAAATCATAACATACCTAAGTTTAGTGATTTCGAGCGTTCTCATAAAGTTGTTTCAAGATCGGAGCAGCCGTTTGCCCGGTCGAGGGCCAAATATCACGAAAATATCGCATTTAAAATCGAAAAGTATCGTACTAGGAAAACGCTCAGTTGGACGCGTTGTTGAGCGAGCACCGTTACGTGCAACACGACCCGAGTACGACATTCCCATAATGTTACATACCAATAAGTCTTTAAGGTCTTGACCGATTTAGCTGAAAATTTGTAAAATAGGAGAGAATGGATAAAATCCACCGCCATCTAGAGGACCTTGACATCATTTCTTTGGGAAATCTATTTTAACTCTTGATTACTTCTAGGTGGCAGTACATGGTGACCAGAATTCTTGTGCGACTTTTCGTTGCCATGGTAACGTTACTTTTGTTAAAATGTAATTTCTACCTACACTACTTATCGGATCAAAATAAAATAAACATATTCGTGACCGGACGGACATTCTAAATGATTTGGCTACCTCAGATTTTGTCGCCGTTTAGTTTAAAAAAAAAAACTTTAGATTAACTTTAATGTAACTTTATAACTTTTTGAACGATTTTGCCACAAAACTAATGGCATTCAATCGGGAACGAAACTTGCGGATGGTCAAAATTTCAACTCGATCCGAGCCTCCGTTCGACCGCTATCATGAGCCAAAAAAGCTGAGCGACTTTCCGTTGCCATGGTAACGGGACTTTGTTATAATGTAATTTCCATCTACATTACTTACTGGATCAAAATAAAATTTACATATTCGTGATCGGACGGACATTCTAAATGATTTGGCCACCTCAGATTTTGTCGCCGTTAAGTTTGAAAAAAAAACTTTTGATTAACTTTAATGTAACTTTTTAACTTTTTGAACGATTTTGCCACAAAACTATACAGCAACCCGCCTAGGTGGTATGTACATGTGTGCAAAATTTCAGGTCGATCAGAGAAACGGTGCAACCTGTATCGAAGCAGTAACAGAAAAAAAAAAACAGACATTCTAGCCATAAGAATCAAGTGGAGACGCTCGCTCAAAAAAGTACGATTTTATGAGAAATATTTCTACTATTTACCCAAAAAACTTGGAGTTCTTAGTGAAGAGATTAAGAAGGTCCTCTGAAAATTTAATCAAGATCGCATATGCCGTTTGCCCGGTAGAGAGCAAACAAACAGTAAAAAAAAAAAAAAATCATTCAATCAAAAAAATCGAGCTATTTTTCTCAGGGTGAGTGAAATTGAAGCTCATCCAAAAAAATGCATTAAATAATTTCTAGTTCGATGTTATAAACATTTTTATATGTATCTTAGTTAAGACAAATACTGGAACTGATTTTAAAAAAGAATATAAAATGGCGAGTTTGCACTCTTCCGCCTATACAAACCTGTACAATCCTACACTACAACTTTACTAGTTCAATATAGTACCAATTGCAAAAAAATATTTAAGAAATTAGTATAGAGTACGAAGTTTATGTAAACTAGGAAGTTTCGCAAACGCTTTTTCAGGCGCGTTCTTGGATGAGCGTAATTTTTTTAAACGAAAAAATGCGTAAAATTGCTATTTTTACGAGACACTAATTTTCAATTGTCATTATATTTCACACCAAAATATATTAATTCATAAAATTAAGGTTCTCTAAAATAATCATTACAATCGGATAAAGCAAGTAGGTGTTATATGTCGAAGAAAAGTTAGAAAAGGCGTAAAATTGTGATTTTCATGAGAAATTATTTATGATCGCTCAAATTTACACCTTATATAATTTATAACATTAAGGTTCTGTGAAAAAATCATTACAATCGGATAAAGCATAGCGTGTTATAAGTATGAGAAATGTTTTAAAAAATTTAAAAATCGTAAAATTGCGATTTTCATAAGAAATAATTTTACGATTGGGCTCAAATTTCACACGAATATATAAATTCATAAAATTTCGGTTCTCTGACAAATTCATCACATTTGGATAAAGCATGTAGGTGTATAAGTCGAAGAAAGTTTTTAAAAAATCGAAAAAAAAATTACAATTTTCATGAGAACTAATTTTTCAATTGCGCTAAAAAAAAAGGTGGCAGTTCTTAGTTAAGAGATTTCGAAGGCCTCCAGAAAATTTCATCGCAATTGGAGTATCGGTTTAGCCGGAATCGTGTTAAAACAGAAAAAAAAACATTCCGGTTTTTTTTCTCCAGTGTAGTGAAATGGAATCTTAGCTTCGCTCGCTACGCTCATCCTATAATAAAAAATGTTGAGCTGCCTGTCGTTAGGTCGAAGTTCATTAAAGAAAAATCCTCTGTTTTTCAAACTCCATAACGTCCTTTGTAGATTTGAAATTTCCAACAGGGTCCGAATCAGTTGCGACGAATTGCAAACTGGCTATACCTTCTCTTCGGCCATTCCATTTGAAATCTAATTTAAAATCCAATCGTTTCCAGACCTATCGACGAAAACACACGCATAGAATTCACATAGCACATAACTATAAAACCTTCTCGTTGGCAATGCTGCCCCAAGCTAAATGCCAAATTACTGCAGCAAATTGTCGATTTCGTAATATTCGTGACTTTCTAAGGGACACTTCACAACTAAAAGCGTTTTGTATGCATAGAAAATAAAACGATTCCTTGTACAGCCTCTAATAAATATTCAAAATTGATCATTATTTTTGACTATGCTTGTTGGAAAACAGACGTTTTATGGAAGATGCCAAACGTTCTGAAGTTGGCTCTATTCGAATGTTCATATTTTCATAATACGATAAAATATTGGTTGAAAAGATATTAAGGAAAAATATCAAGGATAAATATATATTTAATTCCATATTATTTCAATCATGTCAAATTTAAAATGTTAAATTTTTAAATGTTATAGATCCGAATTAAGTGTGACAACCGATTCAACTTAAATTAAATAGTAATAATCAAATTTTAAAAAAAAAATCATACTCAAAACGATATTTTTCGATCTTTATTTGTCGTTTTTGATAATTTCTATTTAATTCATTTTAATTCATGGCAATAAACTATTTTAACACGCTATTTGACGATATGATCTGAAATTGCAGACATATGAATATGATTCATTGTTGTTTTTTAAATTATTATTTTTTTTGAAATATTTCGTTATAGCTACTGTTTAATATTTTTTGTGTGCATTTATGTACGCGGAATTATTTATTGACAACATCTCAAAATCAGTTTTTGTAACTTAAAGACACAAAAAACAAAAAAATCCAAATCTAATATATATTTTGACGATTGATAAAATGGCATTAAAACTTGTTTGAGTTCAAACACATCCTCGATCAAAGAACATATATGAACATGGTTTGAGGTATCTCGTTGTACCTTATAATAACGAAAATAAATAAAACTTTTGAAGAGAAATATAAATTTCCCCCCCCCTCCCGCCCTCCCTCCCCCCACCCCACCGCCATCGCGTCGATCTGGTAATATCTTCGCTAGTATGTTGCTACAGTACGTTGATGTTCAGGGGAAATATTATATTTTATCGTCCTCTGTGGAGTTTGGTGGAAGTGGGTAGTTATTCCACGGCACAATATTACCACGACGTATTCAGTAAAGAAAAGGAAATAAAAACCAATGTTAAAAACGTTATAAAATGTGTAATTATAAGACTGAGACGACTTAATAGATGTATCATTGTGTTCTTTTCACTATGATGAGTAATATGTACACTAGGCGTCAGAAGTAAACCAAGGGTAATCTTTTACCGACACCACTAACACTCACTCGGCAAATCTTATATATATATATATATATATTCTAAAAAGCACCTTTAAGTCACACTAGGCAAGCACCCAGCGGATGGGCAATGAGTAAACGGCTTGCCCAATTTATGTCACTAGAAAAACTAGCCTGAATTGATTTCTTCACTAGAAATAAGCCTGCGCTAAGGTTATGCAATATTTGGTGAATCCATTAATTTAATATATACAAACATTGTTCTAATAAAACCAGTATGCCCTGGACCCAAAAAGTCCCATTAGACCTAATGCTAAGTAAAATAGGTCCGCCATGTTTCCACACGGCCTGTTAGATGACGTCAGCGAGTGATGGCTCTGTGAATACAGCGACGCCGGAACGAACCGAACATTCACGAGCGATGTCGATAACGGTAGGTATCTTCTCGACCCCTTGATTTACATCTTACCGCGGCTGTACAACGTTGTTGTTGTTGCTTTTGTTGTTGTGCTGAGCACAGAACGTAATATGTTCGGTGTTACTTTTATAATTCGTCCTCTTAAGCCTGAAGTTGCATGCCCTTAAAGGGGTATTTAACCGCTAAACTCAAAAATATATTTCATTCAGGCTAACAAGTAATGAATTAAGCAATTAACAGAAAAATTATTGGGGCCACCATGACCTCCCAAAAAATTGTCAAACATGACATTTTTCGAGCTAGGTCCCATCGGTAAAAATCTCCCATAAGAAATAACATGTGGACGATCTTTATGCCCCGTGACCTTGGAGGATTTTGATCCAAAAAATATTGGCCATTTTTGACGTACTCTACAGCCTTTTCTGTAAATTTTCTTTGTTTTGTTTTGAAATTTGGGCAAGTAGTTCGGTCAAAATATGCTGATAACCAAGATGGGGTGTGATTTTGGAATGCATATTTTTGCGTGTTTGAGGGTATATTTGGGCACAGTTTCAAGACACGATGTTATAAATGGGCATTTTAGATTAGAACTATGCTCTAGTATCTATGTGGACCAAAAAAGAAGCAGGTTAAAGCCGATTTTAGAAATTTCCCAAAACAACAATTTTTGCAAATTTCTGGATCAAAAAAAATAAAAAATTCGTGTTAAATCACAGTTACAAGGTATAATTTCTTAAACTGTCATTTAAGTGTAGAATTGTGCTATAGATCACGTGGTAAAAAATAATTTTTGGGGTTTTTAGCTCCTTTAAGACTTAAGGGCATGCAAGTATAGATGTAAACCTAATAAATAACCCCGTGTTTATAATCGTTCTTCAGTCAGTCCTTTTTTGTCAAGGTATGGTTATGGTCAAATAACATGGGCAAAATAGGGCGAAGTGAAATGGAAAGTTTTCCTTACTATTTAATGATAAAATACAATTTAATTATTCATTTAATTTTTAAAAAACGAATAATTTTCTCTCTTGGATAAGTGAAATTCGGTTAAAAAAATTCTTTCAAGGGGCTATTAACCCCAAGAATTATTTTTTATCAGATATTTTATAGCATACTGTACTTCTCTCAAATGACCGTTTAAAATTGTCTTTTAACTGTGACTTTAATTGAATTTTTTATAAGTTGTTGGATCCTGAAATTTGCGAAAATTGTAGGTTTGAGAAATTTCTTAAATCGTCTTTAACCTGCTAATTGTTTGCTCCACATTGATACCAGAGCATATTACCAACCTAAAATAACCATTTACAACATCGTGTCTTGAAACTGTGCACAAATATACACTCAAACACGCATAAATATGCATTCCAAAATCACACATCTTTCTTGGTAATCAGCATAATTCGACCGAACCACTTGCCTTAATTACAAAAACAAAATATAGAGGATTTACAGAATATGGCTGTAGAGTACGTCAAAAATAACAAATATTTTTTGGATCAAAATCCTCCAAGGTCACGTGGCATAAAGCTCGTTCCCATGTTATTTATTAGAGAGATTTTTGCAAGCTAGAAAATTACCAAGTTTGACAATTGTTTTTTAGGTAATGGTGGGCCCATCATTTTTCTGTTACTTTTTAAATTCATTACTTGTTAGCGTGAATGAAATATTTTTTTGAGTTTAGCGGATGAATACCCCTTTAAGGCTCTATACACTTGAATAAGGGTTATAAAAATAACTGAGTGAAAATAAATGTTCTAGATGGAGAAAGGTGTTGGTCAAGGAAAGAATGGGAGGAAACGTGAAATAGCAAGACATAACAATAACACTTCCAACAACCCAGCAGTTATTTTCACAAGTTTGGGAAATATTCTTCGAGTGATTGTCTGGTGGATCCAATCCTACCTATGCGCAGATAAACAATAACATCTATTCTTGTAGAATGTAGACCAAAGATAGGACGATTATGTCGGGGCCTTCAGGGTTGGCTAAGTCGCTTTGATTTACTGCTTCCCACTGAAAATCAGTTTTATAACTCAGTGGGTAGACTCTTAATACAATTTATTATTTATTTATTTATTTATTTATTTATTTATTTATTTATTTATTTATTTATTTATTTATTTATTTATTTATTTATTTATTTATTTATTTATTTATTTATTTATTTATTTATTTATTTATTTATTTATTTATTTATTTATAAAACTAGTTTTTCTCCTAACAAATTTGGGAGCAATACTATGTGCGGACCGGTAATACGTTTTTAAACAACTAACTTTTTGTAAATACCAACAAATAATTCCACTTGGAAACGCATACTATTTTAATCTATATCAAACATCGTAGGAAACATGCCTCAGAAAATTATTTGTTTTTTTTAGAACTAAATTTAAAAAAATCATGTTTCAGCAAGGAAATACTTTGTGAGAAAAATCCAGTTAGAATTGCCGGTCTCAATATTTTATTGATTGTGGGAAACGGTTTCTTATCACAATTAACGATTTATTTATTTGACGTCTATTCTATTCAGTTAAAACAATGATTTAGAAAGGAAGACATCTGAATAAATCTATTTACATAAATGCAGACTCAACAATGAACTATTTCAAAGAATTCCGTACTAATTTCATTTTTTTCCCCTTTTATCCGTGTGAATTTTTTTCTTTCTTTAATTAATTAATGTTTATCCTATTTAGTTAAAAACTGATTTAAATTGAATTAACTAATTAATTTTAATTAAATGCAATTAATAAATGAATTAAATAAAAAAGGCGGTTGGGGGGGGGGAATAAAAGTAAAGAATAGAGAAAATAATTATATTTTTTATAACTTCCTTTTTAAAATACCAACAATTAATTCCACTTGGAAACGCATACTATTTTAATTTGTATTATTTAACAATGATAATAATAAATAATAAAATTAAAAAAATTAAAATTAAACATGAACTCGTATTTGGTAAGTGTCGTATGCATTGAACCCGACTTACTCGTTGTATTTGTTTTTGTTATAATATTACTATGTTAAATTACAAAAATGTCTAAGCTCTAACAAACACATTAAAATATTTTCAAGGTAATTGGATGAGCGAAGCGAAGACTTCAATTTCACTGACCCCCAAAAAATTTAGCTCGGGTGTTTTTTTGTTTGTTTTTCTGTCTGTTTGTTCGCTCTCTACCGGGTAAACGGCATATGCGATCTTGATTAAAATTTGAGGGGACCTTCGAAATCTCTGAACTTAGAGGTGTATTGTTTTTGGGTACAATCGAAGAAATATTTCTCATAAATATCGTACTTTTACGATTATTTGTGCGATATTTTCGTGCTATTTGGGCTATTTCTGACCAAACGGGTGGGGCTACAACTTTCATATTATACATGGACATTATAGGTTATGGTGATGTTGTACCTTTTAAAGAAAAAGTTGAAAAAGTTAGCCAGAATCCATAGAAATAAGACTTTAAATAAAAGTTTTTTGATTTTTTGTGCGATATTTTCGTGCCATTTGGGCCGAATTTGACCGATTTTGACCAAACGGGTGGGGCTACAACGTTCATATTATACATGGACATTAAGGTTATGGTGATGTAGTACCTTTTGAAATAAAAAGTTGAAAAAGTTAGCCAGAATCCATAGAAATAAAGCTTTTAATATAAGTTTTTACGGTTAATAATAACAATTGACAAGTAACAATAGAAACTTGACAACAATCCCCTACAATGCGTCGGCAGCAAAACAAAGCGCTTGCAAAAGTAAAGATATCCCACGCAAACAAAAAACTTAAAAAAAGCTCATCCATCAACGCGACTAAAAAAAGCGTTTGCGAAGCTTCCTAGTAATGTCAACTGAAACACTCGTTTTCATCTACTTTTATACTACTCGATTGCTTGGAAAATTAAAGGCATTACCTTAAAGGCAAGTGCCCTATAAACGGCGATATCAACTTGACAACACTGCCGTTCTGTAATAACCATGTAGTGCTATTGCTTCCTATCTCTACATCGTACGCATTCTCGCTCTGTATAGGGAAACGAGTAGCTAAAATTATGCAACATTTAACAGGGAAGTAAAAGTTCTTGGATGAAACAGGAAATTTCTCACTACCAAAGATGGACATAACACTGCCTAAATGGCAATTATTATTTATTGACTAACGATTGTAGAAATTGATAATTTTTTTTCATATCATTGTATGTTTTGAGTATACAATTAGAATAAGTTGTACAAAAACTGGCCTGTTGTTCATTGTTGTTGTTATATTTTTGTTTCAAACGTTGCTCACACACTTTTTATATATTGATTTCTTGTTTATTATGTAAGGCTACCGACCCAATTTGATTAAGTGGTCTTTGTAAATAATTTTATAAACTGGATAGGTTAAACGTTAAATAAATAAATCTATTATAAACACTAAAATGTGTATGCCTTTAAAGCACCGCAGCCAAGCCTCAACAACACGTAAGAATAAAGTCAGCCTTAAAGTAATTAAGATCTAAAAGAATAGCATCGTAAATGCGAGTGCAATGGATTGAGTCCACTTTAACAGCACTTGGACATTCTCTTCACTGCTTAAATACACAATTATCTGACAAGGGGCATGCAGCAGCAGGTTTCAAAAGATAATGTTTTATTATTTAAAATTTTGTTTTTCTACTGATAGCATTTAATATGTTATAAGATGTGAGGAGAGTTGCAAGGAATGTGCAATGATATGTATAGGGCATAATACAAAAATTCGTTATTAACTTTTAGAAAAAATTAACATTTTTCGTCAGGATTGCTGGAGGTAAATTTCGACGACGAATTCCTGAATGAGTCTTGTGTGTTTTGTTAAGAATCTTTATAGTAATGAAATTCGTCGGTGGAATAGTAAATTCAATAAATAATGCACGGCAATCTTCGAAATGTATTTTGAAAATAACATTTTTTAAATTCAGAAAATTTCAAATACAGGGGAACCGATTAAAATTGAAACGTATAACAAAAGTTTATCACACCCTGGTCATCAAATACACGTGTTGTCGTCAACGTTTTTCTTCAAACACTCAACGAAACTATGACGAAACGAAAAACACGAATATCGTCGTTTCTTTTTATCGTCGCGCGTTGGAAAATTCGACAGGTGGGAAAACTGTTGAATGTGAAAGAATGAGGAATAAACACCTTAGGAAAGTAGGCTATTATTTTCTCAATGCAACAACGATATTCATTCCCTAGCGAACATCGTAATGTTGTCTAATATAAAACAAAGATAAACACAAACACAAAACGTCAACATCCCATGAGTAAATATGTGGTAAATATTGAGTAAACCTACGAGCAGTCACGTCTTCTTAAGTAGCAAATTATATTGTAATATTGGTGAAACTCGCAATTTTTTACTTAAATATTTGAAATTGAATGAAAGTACCAAATCATGTCAATATTGTTCCTAGCTGTTCTAGATATACTTTATGGTTAAACAATCTCTCCACCACTGTCATCATAATTCATAACCATTCTCTATAATTCTTGTCGAAGAATGTCAGAAAAACGCATTTTCATCAAGAGTCATGTTCGGTTTCTATCGAGAGACGTGACAAACGGACAGACGGACGGACGTACGGAGATAAGTGATTCCATGGGGAGAACACTCCTTAATTATTGTTTTGTATATTCGGCTTATTAAGACTAAAACTTGTTCTTGTTACTTTTTCAGAACTTTCTTCTTATCACCAACATCATCATCGCCTTATCACGTGTTGTAATTTTCCAAGAGAAGAAAAAAATTTAGAGAATCTCGAAAATGGTGACATATTTTTATATGATTTACCTTTAAACAAATCGTCATGCAATATTTTTAGTATTTAGACAAATTTGTTTCGTTTTTTAATGTTCGTTGTCAAATGCATTTTCTACGTATAAGTACCCGTTAGATTATCGTGAAAGAATACTCCAATTTCCGATGAGAACTCGAATTGAGACACTAGCTGTTGTAACCAATCAAGGTAGATCTACGATAATATAAATAATTTTATGTAGTACAACTTTATTTTCAAAACAAAGCTCTGCCTTTACATTAAGGTTGCCTAAAAGACACAGAATAACTAAAATTAATTAATTAACATTTATACAAAGTACGCTTAACAATAAAATAAGTAAAATTAGTTACAGATTATGAAAAAATGAAATGAAGTGAAAAATGAAGTGAGAAGTATGATTTGTGAAGTATAAAAATAACAAATACTGATTTATACTTGTTACTTCTTGCTTTGGCCATATAGATGATTTCTAAAAATCAAAATCGATCCCTTTAAAGCAAGGAGCACCAAGTCATAAATGAAACTCGCATTTAGCCTAAAACGTTTGCAAAATTTAACAAAAAAATCCGGTATCGTTCCTTTTGCTTCTATTAAGAGCCCGATCACCTTAATTTCCTTTAAATCATATTTGGTGAGAAATACTATACGAAATATAGAAATATTATACGGGCAAATAAATCACCTTTCAGACAACGTTCATGGTTGGCTGTGTCACTTTGTAAGATTTGTTCTTAACAAGGTGGTATTAAACACAAACACAAACAAAATAATAACGCTAGCTCACTAGTGGAGTTTCGCTTGAATTATCCTCCCTTTAATAGTGTGACAAACAATGGTAAAACTTTCTAGAGTTCTACTTTAAAACTTGTGTATTTACTCAAAGTTTTGCCTTAACTCTTTTGACTAAATTAAAAATCCAAAACCCTCGATGAAATTCACTGTAAACCGGTTGAGTAAAAGTTGAATTACAACTTTATAATTAGTTAAGTTTACGGCAGTCCTCTCCTACCCCCCCCCCCCCCAATATTTACCTTTCGTTCTCGTTTTAGATTTGTTTCTCATAATTGTCAAACACCCCGTTCAAAGTTTTCCACAAGGCTTTTCACACTTCCGAGCAATTTCTTGAACTTTAGCATGAACAATCTAGATTATTACGTTTGACAATTATTAATTGGGAGAAAATAAAGCCAGGGTGCGTTTATTAGAATCGTTGCAAGTACGTTTTCTACTTAAAACTTCCTGTGAGCTAATTTACATCGAAATGTGGTGTGTAGTAAACTATATGCCTAAAAATTATAGTAGGGTAAATCCTATGCCAATGAACATAAATAAATAAATTCGTATTTTGAGTCTACCCACTCAGTCATATAACTGATATTCAGGGGGGACAGTAAACCAAAGCGACAACGCCAACCCTGTAGGCCCCGACGCAATCGACGAGTGAGCGATAGCCGACCAAAGATCGATCATTTTTAATAGGAAATATAGCAATCAGTGGTAAAGACAGTGCGAACACCTGCGGATCAACGCCAGAATCAACAAGGCCGATTCAGAACAACTTTGAATTTATAATGTAATGTTTATTATGAAGATGGCTCCAAAGTCACTGTTTAAAAATTCTAAAGCCAAGAACTGATGGACTTCAGTACAAATCATAAGTTTAAAATTTTCTAAATATAGCGAGAATCGAACCCTGTACCTTCTGCATTAGAAGCAGAGACGCTAACCACAAGACCAACGAGCCACACAATTTGGTGCTTTCATCATCACTGACTCCTTCATTAATGGTGGAGGTACCGAGTACACACATATTTACATTCTCTGGCGGCTAGCCCCAGCCTTGACCAACATGGTCAAGGAAACTATTCTTCATTATCATAGATAAAGAAAAATGTCAACAAAGCTAAAACACATGTCAATCGGAGATTATGTTCAGTTTTTATCGTGAGACGTGGCACACGCACAGACGGACGGACCACAGACGGATGGACCACAGACGGACGGACCACAGACGGACGGACCACAGACGGACGGACCACAGACGGACGGACCACAGACGGACGGACCACAGACGGACGGACCACAGACGGACGGACCAAGACGGACGGACCACAGACGGACGGACCACAGACGGACGAACCATAGACGGACGGACCACAGACGGACGGATTAACAGAAAGTGGTGCATTTAGGGGAGTTATACGAACGATAGGGCCTCTGTTCTTAGTACATCGGAATCCAATGATAAATGGCCTAATTGAGATCCTTGGGAATAATAAGGAATATACTCATACTCTTCTTATCTCAAACCTACACAGCGTCCGCCCAAATGTGAAAATAACTATTTACTTGAGAATGATGAAATCATCGTGACGTAAGATTACCCTGTGGGTAATCGACCTCTGAGCGAACCTTGCTAAACTAACTAAACTAAACGGGGCTAGGCCTACTAAATTAATGACGCAGATGAAAGACTGGAATATTAGAGCCGATTGATATTATGTATGACATGATGACGAACTTACTGAAGAGAGCTGGTTCTGATTGTGAGACCATTTTCAGAACTAACTGCGCATGCGCCCCGCATGCCGTTAAAAAGCAAGATGGGAGAAAGGGCATTTACATGCTAAATGCCATATGATTGGGTTTGTGGCTGACTGCACTGCCATTGTTGGAAACGCAGTTCTCCACACACCCGAGCATATGGCATTTAGCATGTAAATGTCCTTTCTCCCATAATGCTTTGCGCCGCACGATATAGAGGGCGCTGGTAATTTTGAAAATCGTCTTACAACCATTGAGTTTAACCTATAGCTAGAGGCGTAACGGTCTATGCTGAGTGTCTACGGAAAATTTTGCCTCCTCTCCTGTAGTACATTGCCACTGCGCTAGGCAGCGTGCCCGACAGCTCGAGCGAATCTACCGCTACCTAGCAGCAATCGAAGGAACTCCGTAGTCCGCAGCGCTCAATGGTATAGGTGGAACCAGATAAGGTGGTGGTCGCCAAGGGATCGCAGCAGTGTCATCCACGCATTATGGCCATAGGATCGGCAAAAAGTAAATAAAAGGACGGTCTCTTAAACTGCTTTAGGAGATAAACAAGACTATTTTAAAGCCAAGCCTTGCCCAATATATACTAAAAATAAAGTATTTTTGAAGTGTACGAATAAAATCAAGACATTTCGATGCTCCTAAACATTAACATCACATCTGGCGAGGTTGGCATTATGAACAGCTGGAACTTTGGACACACCATTACCAACAAGGCAAAAAAACACTTTCGTAATCGTGATTACTTAAAATCATTAACTATACTTTATTCACAGCTTATAGAATGTTGATTTATGTGATAACATGACCAAATACGGTAGGCCCTACCTAATGCCAGTTGTGTGTAAATTGTCAACGTTGGCGTCCGTGCTCTCGCTTGACCTTGACGGCCGCCAGCTTATCTGGTTCCACCTATACAACTGAGATGCCGGTCGAGAGATGTGATGAGAGTACACCGGTTTCCCTCTTGGCTCATCCAATGCAGTTCTTGCCTCAAACAGGCTGACGTTTAGATCGACCACACTGACTAATTCACGAAGCTCCCTACAAGCTCCCTACATGCAGCGTGGTCTCCCGTCATCAACACAACCACACTCGCAAACACGTGACAATCACACCACGCCCGCAGCCGCAGGCGACACAACAAGGGGATGTAACAACCACCAGCCAGGTTGCAGAGAACGCTTCATTGGTCAAGGCAGTAAACACGATCCCGAACAAGAGCAGCTAGTAATCGCATATTTTTTCAGTAATCTGTCGTTCTGATGATGTAGCCCACAGCGAATCCGAAACGTAGGACTCGCACATAGAATTACCAGTTTCATACCTTTCCTGATATTACTCACACTTCGTGTGGCTCGTTGGTCTTCTTGTTAGCGTATCTGCTTCCAATGCAGAAGGTCCAGGGTTCAATTCCCGCCAAAGTCAGAAGTTTTTAACTTCTGATTTGGACTTCAGTCCATCAGTTCGTGTCTTAGGAGTTTGTAAACAGTGACTTTGGAGCCGTCCTAGCAACGAAGCACATAATAAATTTAGAGTTGTTCTGAATCGGCCTTGTTGATTCTGGCGTTGATCCGCGGTGTTCGCACTGTCCATACCACTGATTGCTATATTTCCTATTAATAAATATCGATCTTTGGTTGGTTATCGCTCACTCGTCGATTGCGTCGGGGCCTACAAGGTTGGTTTAGTCGCTTTGATTTACTGTCCCCCACTGAAAATCAGTTATATAACTGAGTGGGTAGACTCTAAATACAATTTATTTATTTATTTATTTATTTATTTATTACTACTATAGCTGTAGGCTCCTCCCCTACCTTACACAGCCACACCCACCAACAGCGCCTTGTAAGTCTGTACATATTCTCTAACCTAGTCAAGTTTTAGTAGCAATTTTGATTTTTGCAGTCAGTGGCCATTTGGCTTTCTCTCTTGAGTAAACAAGACCTCTTGTCGAAACGTCTCGTGTTTTTCTGTGTTTTGTTTATATTTGTGTAACTATTCTTCAAGAAATTCAGCAGCCACCATCACTTTTCGATGGTAAGCTGTTGGATCCTATCTCACACCAATATACTTCCTGATATTACAATAAAATAAATGTTGGGTTGCTCTTAAAACGAAATAAATTTATTCCACCAAATTGATCTGTCCTTGACATTCAAATCACACGCGAATTAATCATTACGTTCTTTGTCGGATTTCTTCTGGAAAACTCCAGAATAGCTTAGAGGCAACAAGGCACTGGTTGTGCCGTCACACACCTTAGTCTCTCAGATGTATTGCTTGACAACATCACAATGCCCTGCACCTTGTTTACTCGGCTGGGCACGGACTTTGCCGATCACACACGAAAGTGGATAGAGCTTCTCAAACGAGAGTGCGGGATTAGAATGGCACATCAATGTATTTTCAGCCCTTAAAGGCCCACTTAACCTAAACACACATGTGGATTATTTACAAGCTTAGACATACAATTAGGTCGACTGTTGAAGCGCCGCTTATCTAAGACCCTGCGTTTAGCCCGTAACTCTGTTTTCGTCTGCCTGTGACGTAGATCGCTACGTCATGGATCTCCGAAGCCCGAGCGAGATCTGAGTATATTTTGCAGTGTTCATAAAAATGTGCTGAGTTATTTTCAACAAAACACACTTTTAGGGAAAAAATCAGAGAGGGGTGTATAGTTCCCCAAATTTATGACATGTTTGAAAAACCATAATTCTTATCATACGATATTATACCAACCAAAAAACAACCCCAGCCCCCCAAAAATCCACCCCCACCAAAAAACAACCCCCCATAACTCACAGATATACGGGTATAGTTCCCAAAATCATATAAAAATTTGGAAAACCGTTATTTTCTCTCCCGTGATTGTGAAACAAACCCCACAAAAAACAACGCACCCCCACAAAAATCAATCCGCCCCTCCCCCCCCCAAAAAAACATAACAAAACAAACAAACAAACAAACAAACAAACACAGATAGCGGTGAGATTGTTCCCAAAATTATTTAACATATTTGAAAAACAAAACTCCCTCTCATACAATTTAGGACCAACCCCAAACACCCCCCTAAAAAAATCAACCCGGCCCCCCCCCCCTCCTGAAACAACCCCCCACCAAAAAACAACATGTTTTATATGTTATTTTATTTATTTATTTTTAATTTTGGTAATTTTGTAATTTTAGTAATTGTTGTAGGCTTTTGACATGGTTGGGTGTGTAATGTGCCATGCCCGAGTTATCTCGGGCGTAGCACTATAGGGACCGTCGCGTCAGAACGAGTTAACTCGGGCGTAGCACAGAAAAGGTTAAAACATCACGCGTCCAAGCGAATCGTCATTTAAACGTCTCAAATCGTATCTTATTTTGGCCCGATTTTAAAAAAAAAAAAAAATCGCGCGCCGACGGAAAAATAATATTATTCGTATATCTGGACAGATTATGATACCATTTTGTGTGACAAACTATAAGCTTATGATGCAAGAAAAATGAAGGTGCAAATATAAACAAATTACTTATATAGCGAGTTGTCGCCGTCGCCGATGTGGAAAAGCAAGGAGGTGACTGGAACATGGTGCAAATTAGGGAAGAGTGGTGGCAGGAGAGAAGATGACGGAGAGGCCTATCTTCAATGACGACCCAACGTCAAATTGGACGTAGCAACAGAATATCATGAATTAAGGTCAATCTACGATATTCAGCTATTGATTTGATACATTTTCAATAACTTAGTTGAACCATGGCAAATGACAATGCTCCCTTCCCTTGACGACCTTCCCGACGACGGCGACGACAATGACAACACAAACGATAGCAAAGACGATGACGACCGCGACTATAGAGAACTCTCCTGTCCAATGATATTTAACACTTATAGTAGGCTTGTCTCAAATACGTTCATACATACGCAAGCGTAGCAAATTGAAACGTCAATCTGACCTATTCAAGATGGCGATTTGGCGTTTCAATTTATGCTTAACATTTTGTTTAAGATGCGATTAAGGATTTTTCTGGATTGTTTAATATGGTTTTAGCTTGTGCAGCATAGGAATTCCCAAACAGAAACAATAATAAGTTAAAGCATAAGGGAATTTAGTAATCATTTGGTGTTAATGGCTAATATGCTCACCTGACAACCTGACAGCCATCTTGAAAAATATTTTGGCTATCGCTCCCATCTACTTTAACATGCAAACTGACTGATTCAAGATGGCTTCAAATTGTGACGGAAGTGGACCAATGACTGGGGATCTAGCCTACTAAAGATGTTTATAATATCATTGCTCCTGTTCTCCCCCTCCCCGTGGCTGGTTCTGACCAGGTTGGAGTTTTCCTCCCCACATCCCCTATGCTAGAGAGGTGCATTGTGAAGTAACGGTTGACTCGTCCTTAAAGGGGTATTTAACCGCTAGACTCAAAAAATATAATTCATTCAGGCTATTTAGTAATGAATTTAGCAATTAACAGAAAAATTATTGGAGCCACCATGACCTCCCAAAAAATTGTCAAACATGATATTTTTAGAGCTAGGTCCCATCGACAAAAATCTCCCATAAGAAATAACATGGGGACGATCTTTATGCCCCGTGACCTTGGAGGATTTTGATCAAAAAAATATTGGCCATTATTGACGTACTCGACAGCCTTTTCTGTAAATTCTCTATATTTTGTTTTGTAATTTGGGCAAGTAGTTCGGTCAAAATATGCTGATTACCAAGATGGGGTGTGATTTTGGAATGCATATTTTTGCGTGTTTGAGGGTATATTTGGGCACAGTTTCAAGACACGATGTTATAAAGGGGCATTTTAGATTGGTACTATGCTCTAGTATCTTTGTGGACCAAAAAAGAAGCAGGTTTAAGCCGATTTAAGAAATTTCCCAAAACACCAATTTTTGCAAATTTCTGGATCCAAAAAATTCAAAAATTCGTGTTAAATCACAGTTACAAGATATGATTTTTTAAACGGTCATTTAAGTGTAGTATTGTGCTATTGATCACGTGGTTAAAAAATAATTTTTGGGGTTTTTAGCCCCTTTAATACAAATAATCCAAAACCATGTCACTGTAAAATTTATATTTTAAACATTCTTTAACAATTTAACCATAACATAATTAATTTTCAGTTAATTTTTGAATTACATATCATTTTTATTGATCAGATAATAATTCCTATTTAATCCATATGCAGTAAGGTATTAGCTACTATTATGTTAATCGGGCGATACCTTCTGCTATCAATCATTAACATATCCATCTAGACAATCATTACTTGATTGATTGATTGGATGATTGATACCGGGTTTAACGTCTCATTAGTTATGCGATAATAATCGTTTTAATCCACATGTCAGAATGATAGTGGTATATGTTGGGGAGGGGGGAGGGGGGGGGAGGGTATAGAAGAGGAATATCAGAGTTGAATTCGACCAAGTTTTAACGACTTTCAAAATGGTCACGTGATCAAATCAGCACAACCAATGCAGACAAACTAAAAATGCTATCATGCAATGGCCACCTGATTTTGGAGCACAGGAAGTTCTTTGGAAGCTAAATTATTAGGTCATATTATTGACGTTGTTGTTAAAATTAAAGTGGTATTTTAGATGCCTTCACCTTAAGTACTACATAAGTATCAAGTAATGTCGAAAGAGAAGTTGAAAAGATTTCTAGGATGAAGGGCCTGCCTGACGCAGGAACTCTTAGGCCTAGGCCTATCCAGTGACAGCTGAATGACAAACTTTTTGTAGACTGTGAACTTTTTTGTTGCAAGAATGGTATTGAAGCGAGCTCTCATTGGTCCTTTACATTTTAACAATATTGCTAACTGTTAAAGCGATTGTTGATGCTACAAATGCTTTTATGAATTTGTTTTAATTCAAATGAATGTGTATAGGCCTAGTCTAATAAAATAAGTTTAAATTTTTTTTTTCTTAAATATTATTAAACATAAATTATATGTCGTTTATTAGATAAGAAGAAGGCTTTTATTTAAAGACACCAATTTTTTTGTGTTGTCCACATGCGAAATGGCCGTCAAGAAGTGTCTAAAGATTGTTCAAACTTGATTGAATTAAACTCTAGGGAATGCAGTTTGTAGAATGCCAACTGTATACGACTTCAGTTCACCAACAAATAACAACTAAAATAAGAGTAAAATTGTAAAATCTTATGCGAATTTTGAACCCATGTCTACATAGAGCCATACGCTTCGGACTAGCGCCCTAATCGTATGTGCTACGGCGGACGGCAATGAGTGGTGATATATGACGAAGAAGGACGATTACAAAAAACATGCTTATGCGGGTTCCGAACCCACGTCCTCGTGGAGCCACGCTTCGTATGTAATCGTATGTGCCACCGCGGACGACTTGGTCTTCATAACTTCCCAGTTAGACGCACACCGAGTATAGCACCTAGGTAATTGCAACGATAGCACTTAATGCAAATGCTTCTGGCGGTTTAATCAACCGACACACTCTCCGAGGAGATGTCTACACACCAATTACATCACTCCGCGCATCGATTGTCACAGCTATCGATAGGTGTCAGAGTTCGAGTTATATCGAACGTAGATCACAGCTAAAGCTCTAGTGTCGACCACGGTTGGAATTGGAAGCCATTCATTCGTTTGGGGTTAGGTCACGGGAATTACTCATTACACGAACCCGTGTATAGGGTGAACAAGTATACAAATGCTTCCAGTGGGATGAACTCTCACCATCCTCCATGTCACTTTCACCCTGTGGCATTTGTTAGGAACTTGTTGATTATTTATGTTTATGTTTATGTTTCATGTTTATTATTTATTATTTATATACAGCATTAATTGTTTAATATTTTGATTATTTATGTTTATGTTTATTTATTATTTATGTAAAGGATTAATTGTTAAATATTTCTTGATTATTTTATGTTTATGTTCGATGTTTATTATTTATGTACAGCATTACATGTTTAATATTTGTTGAATATTTAACGGCTTGTATGAATAAATTATTACATCTCAAGTTATAAACACGAGGGACAGAGTTTTTTTAACAATGAATTTTTTAACTTACGGTTATACAGATTGGGTCGGCACGGACATGATTACATGGGTCGTTCCGCTTTTAAATAATTAAAGTCGTCATCTGAAAATGTTGTGTTTTATCGAGTGCATCCAAACACGAATTAATTTATTTATTTAAGTAGCTAGCTAATAAAATAATTCAAGATAAAATAAGCTAGCTAGCTTATTTATAAAGCTATGCATTTGTTTTATCTATGCAAAATAGTATTAGTTATGTGCTACATAAGAAATTAAATATAAACCGTATACCGACAGTGTTGGCTCGAGCGCTAAGCGATCTTCTCTGATTCGGGAAGTCCCGGGTTCGAATCCCGTCCCGGGTTCGAATCTCGTCACGACCGGCAATCCTGAATGAAGGTTTTTTCGAGGTTTTCCTCAGTCGTTAATGCGAATGCAAGGGATTGAATCCTCTTAAATAACCCTTGGACATCCCTTCACAATTGTCTTATCCGCAATACCTAGTTAGTCACCTGAAAAGGGTCACACCGGTTTATTCTGATGTGTATACCCTACAGCGGGCATCCTACAATTTTTTAGAAATTTATACCGTATTCTAAAATACCACAAAAATATGTTTTGAGGGATATGTAGTTCCAGTGAGAATGTTGATTGTAGATCGCAGACGTAAGAACGCGCGACTAAAGTTGTTACTTCGGTTCTACGTCCGGTTTCGAAGACCCAAAGGAAACGGACTTGGTTTATAGTTGTTGACACGTCCTAAGCTTCCTTGTAGAACCTCGTTCCAACAGGATAACACATTTTACTTTCCTCGAAATCCAGAGTAAAAAACGCATTTGGCCAAAATATTGTTCAGATAACATGAGCAATTAATTCTACTTTCACACTCGGTCTGGACGGTTGCAATACAATAAATGTATAAATTAAATAAATTAGTATTTAAAGTCTATCCACGCAGTCATATAACAGATTTTCATTGGGGAACAGTAAACCAAAGCGACCAAGCCAACACTGTAGGCCCCGACGCAATCGACGAGTGAGTGTAACCAACCAAAGATCGATATATAGCAATTAGTGGTATGGACAGTGCGAACACTCGCGGATCAACGCTAGAAGAACAACTTTAAATTTATTATGTGCCTCGTTGCTAGGACGGCTCCAAAGTCACGGTTTACAAATTCATAAGACAAGTACTGATGGACTTAAGTCCAAATCAAAAGTTTAAAACTTCTGCCTATAGAGGGAATTGAACCTTTAATATTAAATTGTTATCTAGAAATTGTTTAATTATACTCTGTAAAGGTGAAATGTGATCCCGAACAAGTTTTTAAGCTATGAGAAAAATTGTTCATGTAGATTTTACCCTGATTACAATGCAAATAATCAAGAACTTTTACTTCGAAAATGAAGTAAATTACTTTATTATTTTTGATTGTAATTTCGAACATTATCTGTCAATTCGATTAGTCGAGATACACTCCCGGTCTGGTTGGATTTTGTTTTCTTGATTGTGTTAAATGTTTCGAACTAATGTTTGGTTTGTCTTAGCATACAATTACATAGTATGATAATACATAATACACAATGTCCCACTTTATGAACAATTCATTTAACTATTTGGAAAACAGATAAATAAAACAATTCGTTTGGCAAGTTCAATGATTGAATGGTTGGGAACCACTCCCGTGGGCGTATTTGATTATGTTGTTATGACAGAAAGAGCATCTGCCCCATAGTACTTTAGTACCTCTCACCCTCTAATGCAATATATAATAATGGAATACAAATAGTTATTTATCGTTTATGCTATTCATTTATAAAAACTGATTTACAATTAAGGACAATAATAAAAAATGAAACTATATAACAGGTAGTGACATTACAAATACAAATCATTGGACTTTTCATTATTATTTACATAATATATTTTTATATGAAAGGTGGTATTTCCACTTCTTGACAGAAGTCAAACATCAAAAATCAAATCAAACTAATTACAATTTGTTAATTTGTTTGATAAAGATTTCTGTAAAAAAAGTCGAAATTTTACCTTTTAAATAAAAATATATTATGTAAATAACAGTGAAAAGTCCAATGATTTGTTTGTAATGTAAGGGCAATAAATAAAACAAATAAATTCTCTTCAAAAAGAATACGTGACAAGTATAGTTAAGACAAATGAATTCGTGTCCTCCGTTGCGTGCTCTCAGAACGTGCGTGACCGGTTGTCAACCACTATGTCATCGTTGAAAGCTCTTAAAGCTACTCCAGTCGTGTTCACGCTATCTTTATTATCAGTCAAGTTAATTTCTACTTAGTCAAATGAATTCTGAAATTATGAGGAAGTTTTTGCTTTTATTCTTTTGTTTCCAACAGAAAATTGTTTAATCCATTATGTGCGACAAAATGAAATGTTTTCTCTTTTCTCTTATATATGCCTACTCTAAACCTGAGGTGATTCAAGAAATGAAAGAGTAATTTTAAATTTAGAAAGTTTTTAAGCCTATGATAGGCTAGGGAGGCCTTAGGTAGGGTGAAGAAAGGAAATGATACCGGGTACTCAACACATGGACTTTAACGTTTTCCTAGTAAATTAACGGGATTTCCCATGCAATGAATCATGTCTTATAGCTACTGCAAAAAGGTACATTATTCCAAGTTCATTTTTGGAATTACATGCACATCACAGTCGTAATTCTATCATAGTAAGTCAAATTTACCGTATTCCGGCATGAACAAATGATTAAAAAAGCAGATTGTGAGGCGTTTGCTGGAGGAGCCGGGAAGAGCGAGAAAAGTTTTAAAGCCATACTATCACATTGACTTGTTGCTTACTTATGTTAAACCTAAATTTATTTTAAGAATTTAGAAAAAAAAAATGAATTAAATCGGTCAATATTTAAACATGGTACGACCAATATTGTGGAAATTGTATGGTGCGTGACGTCACCACCCGTGACGTAGCTGGATGGCTACAGAGCTTCGCTACCGATCGACTCGAGTAAATGCGGCCGCTCACTGCCCGCCCATTCAATACCATCGGGCACAGGACGGGTCAGTTGAAAAGTGTTTGTTCTATGTACAGGGTGTTAGGATTAGCTCCCTTCATTTTCGAGCTTTCATACACAGAAAGTGAACAGAGGAAAAATCTAAAGAAAAATAAAGAAAAAGAAGCCTGGATAAAACAGTTTAGTGTCAGGAAAGGTGATCTTAAATGGTGTAGTTGTAATGAATGTACATCAATGGATACCGACACAGAGTGCTTATATTGTCACGAATCGGAAAAAATCAAAAATTTGCGTGCTAATTTCGATTGTATTACTATCCATGATGGGTTCGAGCATATTATTAACATTCATTCTCTCAACACTGCTAGGCAACAGTTTTTGTTACTCTCCACATGTAAAGAACAACGATATATCTAAAGGATTTCAAGTCGCATACGGGAGTACTGTGGACTCTTTGACTAAAAGTGATTCGACTTTAATGATTTCTTTATCATTGTAACGATTAGAACAGTGTATACATTTGTAACACGATTTTAACCCACGGAATTATATGAAAACCACATTTCTGTATCATAAACCTGATTTTGATTTTGTTGTCCAATACATCCACATTTAAACACTCACGCGTCACACATTAATTATTTATAAAACTAAGAATTATTCAGTATGTTTGCCGTCTCTTTGTATGACTCATTTATCACGAACTTAAAAAACAACTAGAACCTAAAAGAAGACAAAATCCACACTTCAACTATATAGGCATGTTTGTTAACTGAAGTCACTGAGCCATCCGTACTCTTCACATATCTCGACAAACCTTGTAATGCTATTCACTATCACATTAATTAAATTAGTACATAAAACACTTGTTGAGCTGTCACTGTGCTAGAACAAATCTGCGAACACTCCATCCACACAGAATGTCAACCCCTTACTAAATACAACACATGTTCTAACCGAGTGTCTACCCTCGCCCGGCCGGCTCGGTCAGCTCAGCAGGTCCCCATCCACCCGCGTCACATGCCCCCAGGCGCGCGTCAAAACAAACCGTTGTATAGGGTATAGGCCTCATCCAAGGTTGCCAAAATGTCCGGCATTCTTATTTTTTGTACACCTTCTTGTATTAAAAAAATACTTCATCCATTGTGATTTAATGCCTTTAACTCCATATGAATAGCATTGTTGGTGGAGGTGCCGGGTAGAGCGAGAAAAATTTTAACTCCATATCAATAGCATTGTTGGTGGAGGTGCCGGGTAGAGTGAGAAAAGTTGAAACTCCATAAGAATACCATTGTTGGTGGAGGTGCCGGGTCTTTACTTATTAATTTTATTATTTCTAAGTTATGCATCCAGTTTAATTGCGGAGGTAGGTAATATTGATGTAGTATTTTTTAAAGTATAACACACATGTCGGTGAATTAATTAAGTGTGTTTCAAATATGAAGGTCAGTGTACTATAATCAACAAATAGCATCTCAGTGCTTGCAATTGCTCTTCATATTAAACAGAGTGGACATTCATTACGCATTATAAAAAACGCAAAGAAGCAATCCTGAAAGTTTTGTAGTCAGGATTGCCAGTCTCGACGGTATTTTAATTTGAATAAGAGTCGCGCGCTTAACGCTCGAGCCAACACTGTCGGTGCAGTGAACATAATGCTCACTTGGATTGATCACAATCGGAAGGATTGTCGTGACTGTGTACGCTAACTCATGAATGCAGCGCTCCATTGTATTCAATGGAGTGTGTAGTATTTCCACTCAAGTAGACATATCCGGTAATTTAGTCTGCAAGGCAGAGGAAGTTCCTTGCATAGGTTCCTTATCACTGAACAAAGATAGAAGCGGAAAGCTAGGTCAGAGCCCCTAAGTTATTTATTGCTTTGCATGAAGGTTTCAACTGTTCAGGCAGATATATTACAAGAGGTAGCAGCGCACAATAATAATAGTGTACCATAAACCGTTATAGTTGAAGGGTTGTGATAATAGGCAACAAGGCTAAGTTTGCTATATCAGTCTAGATATATAGAAAATAATAAGTATATAATTTACCAAAACTCCTGATTTTAATTTTTCTAGCATTGATTATCAGCATAAGGTATTAGTTCTGAAAATAAAAAGTAATTAATGGTTTTGTTCTGCCCAAAAGCGGTAAAAATAAATTAAAAGATAGTAAGCAAATACTTTAATAGACACATAGCGACTAATACAGTATAAAGTTTAAGCTAGTGATTATTTTTCGTCGATTGTTGTTTTGATTTTTTTTTAGTATTTTTGGACTTCTGAATTTTATTTAATTAAAACACCTTTTTTATTCATACATGACAAATGGTAAATCAAATTACTGATATAAATTAGGGTGTAAGAGCAATAACGAAATGCAAAATTAGTGGAGAATATTTTAATAATAGAAGAACAGGTTTTTTAATTGACATACTAAATAATATGAATTTAAAAAAATATGTATACTTCTTATAATCTTGTAAAGGACTTGCGGTTTGAAATACGTAGTTTAATTTATAGGACAGAAAATATAGGGAAACTTAATGGATTTTTTTTGTTGTTTTGACCAAAAGTAGATAAGTTTGTGGAAAATTGATCAAGACTTTCTGTTTCAACAAAGTAAATTCAATTTTTTACCGTAACGAGAACGAACGTTCCTATTTCAAACACCAGTCACTTGCTGGTTATTGTTCGCTCGTCAATAAGGTCGGAGCGCCGATAGGGTTGCCTTGGTCCGCTTTAAAATTAAAGTTCCTCACTAAAAAACAGTATTTATTAATGAATAATAACGTGCCCTTAAAAATAATGTTTTAATAAATAATATTTATCTTCTTTCCTTTATAAGGAATAACATCAACAATAACATAGTATCACCCCAGAGGAAATACATCCAGCCACTCTAATTGCTATGAAACAATAATCTTGTTTCCTTCCCTCTGCTTTCATGAATATTCATTAAGCTATTAAAAATTAATCCCTGCTTTGTTCCTTTCATTTCATAAATATAATGCACGAGTTCAGCATGATAAAATACTAGTAAATTAAGCACAATATAGCGGACGAGCAGCAACGTACTCGACCAAGGTCCGTCGACCTTTCAAATTGTGAAGGTTGCTAAAGCTTAGGCTAACTTGTTTTACAATTTAAAATATAGCAACAACTGATTAACCCGGATATATATTATAAAAATCACACACTAAACTATAACCTGGGTTACTTACTTATTAATCACGATATTTCGGAGAGCTCCGTCTCCTTTTCCAAGCATCCATGACAGTCGAGCATGGTGATGGTGATGATATCGTGATTAATTAGTAAGTAACTTAGGTTATAGTTCAGTGTGTGATTTTTATAATTGTTTGACAATGTTGTAATGGCATTGAGATTTGAAATTATTGTCCTTAATTTATAACCACAGATGCAGCTTTAGGGTAAAGCGCGAACCGGAAGGTCCCGGGTTCGATTTAGCCACCAGATTATCTTTGGTGTTCTTCGGATATCTATTATCAGCTATCTATTATTTATTGACAACGTGTGCAATGTACATATCACAATAAAATGTTACAAAAATCACGTTAATGGTAGTGAGAGTTTTGCAAGCCGCGTGTACAGCGTACATATTAAATGTGTTTCGCTATATTTGCTATAAATAATGAAAAGAGGTACTTTTAGGCCTGCCAACAGTATTTTCAAGTGTCATTTTATAGCATTTTGTAGCATCTATTTTTCAACCACTTGCAAAAACTTGTGTATGAAGTTTTTCAAATTTTTATTTTGAAATTATGTCATCAAGGTTAAACTAATATCAACTGAATAAAAGTGTGTAAACAAATTACTTATAGAAACTATGTACAATAAAATAAAATAGACTGGAAAACCATACTTTTTAGTGAAAAATAGCGCTTTGTAGCATCTATTCGCAAAAAACAATTTTTACGTACCTCTAATAATGAATAATGATTGAACCATGCTTAATATATAATGATTATAAATAAGACGGTAATTTAACAATTAACAATGCAATTTTGTTCTAAATACACTGATTCAATACAATATTTATTTGGTCGATATTGCGTCAAGCTTTGCTGATGACTGCGCATGTCCTTGTGTATAATCTAATCTGATCGGTATGTACCAAACGTTGTAATCTCTGCCTTATTTATGTCGTTTCAACTTATACTAATAAATTTGTATACCGCCACAAGATAATGTGATTTTCACTTCAGATTTTTAACACAGGCGTATTTTATTACGACTGTAATCACGGCAATGCACATGTGATAAAATGTAGAAAGGGAACCAATTCTTACAATATGGCCCAAAAAAGCATCACGATGGGTTACTGATTTTGTTATGAAGCTAAATATTTTTATCTTTTAAATATATTATTTGGCATTTTATATCGTAAATCAATGTCATATGATCCACAAAATGACTATAATCTGTTCACGCGTTAATGCGTTACAGTCTTGTTTTGCAATTACTAATGGATGTATGTATGTTCTTTATTTCATTTAGTTCATCAGAAATAGTATACATTACACTCATTTCATACATGCATCCAATACAGGACATGTCAAGTAGGCCTACAAACTAAAAATAAACAATAAAGGCAACCTTAAATTAAATATAAATTAAAATTATTTAAAATTCAAAACTTAACATTATTTATAACTCTCAATCCAATGCCCGCAGACATCATTTATCAACTATCAATTACCAAATGGACCCTTCTTTTTCACAAACTCACTCAACTGCTTTTTAAACAAATACATAAATTGACCCTTAACATTATCAGGAATGTTACTGTACATTCTAATACCACTAGTATTTAGTGAATGAGACCTTTCTGAACTACAATTTGTCATGGTTTTAAATAAAAAACTGGTTGGCGTTCTTAGTGTTTTTTTAACTATGAATTTCACAGTTTTTCATTAGAAATTCACTAAAAAGGTTATATTTTTCGAGAAACGAGGTGTCACAACGAATAAAATAAAGTAATTATTTCATTGAAAATGACAAGTACAAAATTCACTTCCACACTTATTTTAATTAAATTTTACTTCGAATATCTCGAAAATAGCAGACAAGACCAATTTCCAACCCTCTTCGCGTCCCCGTATCGACCGCAGTAGCGGCTAGACTCAAGTATTCTGACAAACACACACTCACCACAAACCAACCAACAAACAAATGGTCTCGTCGAGCGAACGCATCGCAGACCGCACCTTGTGGGAAAACAACTGTTGCTCGTGCTATTAGCGGAATGTGTCTTGGGCGGCAGTACGTAACAATTAATCATACGCCCGGAGACGGTCGCCGTCGTGATTAATAGCACAGACGGCGACGGATATTGTCGCATCCAGCCAGGTCCACAAAGCGGGCTTTATGTCCTAATTACAGTGCACTCCCGCTGTGGCAATTCCGTTTCGTTACGTATGTATGTCTTTGTAATTATTTTCTATGCGTGTGGAGGAAATTTGCAAACACGTAGCTGAGAGAAATTTTAGCGTAAACCAGGCGTTAAGGGTTGGGAAATAGAATATCTTGAAACATGTGTTATTTATTTTACCATTGCCAAATATTTTGTAGTTATTTATTGTGAATGTAATATTATCTTGAGTGTAGGTATTCAAACTTGTGTGGATTAAGGTCTATGATAATGGGCTCTGATTATTGAGCAAATGCAGTTTTGACAATTTACTATCTGGTACAGCTTCACAATTCGTTTATTTATTAGTGTATTCATAAAGTTTCCGCTTGAAGGTTGACAGAAATACATATATTAAAGAAAGATTGCGTAAAAGTATTTTCATTCACCGACAATTGCTGACTGGTTTGTTCAAAACTAAACTAAAGTGAAAGTGATGTCTGAGAAGATTTTCAATCAGCATATAGATACTGAAAATAACATAAGATGGTAATGTTTATACCCGTAACAAACGCGCACACGCACACGCACACGCAGAAACTGAATTTACATTTAAACATCATTTTCGAAAGCCTAAGGTATTTTAAGTATTTTTGTGTAATTTTTAAAATGCTTTGTTTAAATATTAATTTGCCTTCTAACGTACAACACTGTTCTTGGAAGTTTTCAAGTGCAGAAGATTTGAAGCGTTGATGTGATGAAGATTTGGTCAATGTTTTATAAATTAAATAAATAAATAAATTCGTATTTAGAGTCTACCCACTCAGTTATATAACTGATTTTCAGTGGGGGACATTAAACCAAAGCGACTAAGCCAACCCTGTAGGCCCCGACGCAAGCGACGAGTGAGCGATAACCAACCAAAGATCAATATTTTGAATAGGAAATATAGCAATCATTGGTATGGACAGTGCGAACACCCGCGGATCAACGCCAGAATCAACAAGGCCGATTCAGAACAACTCTGAATTTAGTATGTGCTTCGTTGCTAGGACGGCTCCAAAGTCACCGTTTACAAACTCCTAAGACAAGAACTGATGGACTTAAGTCCAAATCAGAAGTTAAAAACTTCTTACTACGGCGGGAATCGAACCCTGGACCTTCTGTATTGGAAGCCGATACGCTAACCACAAGACCAACGAGCCACACATTGTGAGTGCAAGTCTGAATACATGAGTCTAAATACAAATTCATATGATTTATTCCTTTATTCGTGATAAAATGGTAAAAAGGCCTACAGATGCGTAAAAATAGAAATCTTTAACATTATAATTTGAAGGAAATGTTTTCATTGTTGCAACAAATTTAATTAAATCTCTGCCTTAATTCGATCTTGGTAATACACTAAAAAGTTGTAATCGTGCAACAGTAGCCCCCGGAGATGATTTTCTAAATTTCTGGATCGATTTCCATAACATCAATTTCACCTACAGTAGTGTTGCCCGATTAATGAAATCGTGTTTAGATTTTTTTTTAAAGTTATTTATTTAATTTATAATAATGGTACAGCAGTGCATACAGTGTGTACAAAATTACCTGAGCCATTAGGCTCTAAACATTTAAACATAAAAAATAAAAATGTGTATAGCTTATTGTATAGAGATATTTAATAAAACAAATGTATGTAATGAGGGAAAAATTAAACAAAAAAAAACCTCTTCGGAACTAAGTAAGACACTTCTAAAATAAAGTAATAAATACAATACGGAATTAGAGTAGAGCATAAACAATTATAGATTAAAGTAGAACATGTTTAGTACGCTTGTGTTTGTACCTTTCATATGTAAGTGAGGATAGACTGTAGTCTCCAAGGCTAGAAATTAAAATATTATGAGAATTGTCTGTATATTTTGAAAAGAAGCGATCGGTGAATTGAAAGACAAGATCCTTAATGGTAGGTTAATTAAAATATGCATGTAGGTCTGATATCCATGTGTTTCTTGGGAAATTCCCTATCATTCGTAAGCATTTATTCTGAACTATTTGTAATTTTTTATAATTAGAAGTGCAAGTAGAGCTCCATACCGGACATGCGTACGTAATGATTGGCCTGATTGCTATGGTGTACAGTATAAACTTTTTTTTTATATTCATATGATTACGTCTATTAAATAGGGGATACAGTTGTGATACGGCAGAGTACGCTTGCTGGATTTTGCTATTGATGTGGTGAGTAAATGTGAGCTTTTTGTCAAGATATGCACCTAGGTACTTTATGACGTTAGACCAGTCTATTATTTGTTCTTAATAATTAATGGTTGGATGTCTCGTGGGCGTCGCTTGGTGAACAGAATGGCGGTCGTTTTTGAGTCATTGACTTTTATTCTCCATCAATGGAAATGCTTTTTATTTTATGAACGCAGATTCCAGACGCTTTTTTATTGCACTGAATCTGTATAGGAAGAAGTCAAAATTGCGGTGTCATCTGCATATACGTTCAGAAGAATATTTTTTTAAAACGAGGAATATCCACTTTTATGTACACAGAAAAAAGCACAGGACCTAACAGGGAACCCTGAGGGACTCCTGCGAGGATTTTTCAGATACGCGACTTCACATCGTTCACTTTAACATAAAAACTCCGGTTACGGAGGTAAGACTGAATGATGAGAATTAGGTATTTGGAAAAATTATTTGAAACCAGTTTGCATATTAAACCTTTATGCCACACGGTGTCAAAAGCTTTTTCAATGTCGAGTGAGATCATTCCGGTATGCTTATTAAGATTATAATTGTCTGTTATATGTTCTGCTAGCCTCGTCAGTTGAGCTGTTGTGCTATGATGTTGTCGAAAACCGAATTGCTCATTAATAAGTATGTTATTATCACATAAATGTTTCTGGATGCGTTTTAAAATAACTTTCCCCGCTATTTTACTCAAAGAGTCTAGGAGAGTAATTGGACGATAATTCTGCACTTTTGACCTGTTTTTACCAGGTTTGGGGAATGAGAGAAGCTGTTCTACCTTCCACGAAGTCGGGAAGTGCGAAAAGATTAATATTTGGTTAATTAATATCGTGATAGCTATAATGCACTTTTTAGGAAGCTGTTTTAGCACTAAATTAGAGATTCCATCATCTCCCGGCGTTTTTCTATTTTTCTGCTTTTTAATAATAGATAATACTTCTCTGGGAGTGGCCAGATTACATGAGGTAGCGTCGTATTGTTTATTTCTGTTTAGATCTTGAATCACCTTATCTACCTTCCGGTCGTGATAATCATGTTCAAAAGGCAGCAGAATTGTTGCAGTACTGTTCCAATTTATTCAGATCTACAATGCACCAACAATCTAGATGTTATGAAGTTTACCTTGGGGTAAAGCACTCGACCGGCAGTCGGGAGACCGGGGTTCGCTACCCCGCTGAGATGGATTTTTAATTTCTGGATTGGTTTTCATAAAAGTTATAAACTTAAAAACAAATGCTTATTTGTACTCGCAACAATAACATAAAACAAAAAACAAAAAACCATCTTAAATTACGAGAAGAAAAAATGAGACACCTGAATAAATATAAGTTTCAAGAAGTAAATCTTCTTTTATAAACGGCATCTCTAAATACACGAACATTTTCATTCTAGTCTAAAATGAAAATGAGTTACAATTCCATCTCAAGACCTTAAGATAAAACATTCTAAATAACGCTTACGTAAATCTAGCTATGGGAATCCATCTTGGCGTAAACACTCTACTGTGTATTTAGCAATCTTAACGAACCCATGAACAAGGAGGGCTCTATCAGTCTTAAGTCTATACTTCCCGTATGCTTATTCCTCCAGAGAATAGCTTCTAGACACGACCTTCTAGAATCCAATTATTTCCGAGTCTTTGGACCCTTCCTTCTCTAGTTCACACTTCCCTCCACGAGGCGAGCTTCGAGCGCTAAGTTCGTTCCTCTTGATTCAATTACCTATGTTGTTAGTCTTGGCAACAAACGTGAGTGTCCTACGGTTGAATATCCACGGTGAAAGCATGGAACACACTACCCTGATCAATCCGGGTGGGAGTGGGATGGTTTAATTTATTGTTTAGAACGGTTTTTATTTGAGGTCGAGTTTTTTGTTGGTTTCTTTGTTTGGCCTTATATTCGCACTGTGAGTGAGGAGGCTTGTTGCCGTTGTGAGAGAGAAGAAAGACTCGGAGATAATGTCATATATATTCCGGGAAGGAGCTGCTTGAATGCGCTGGGGGAATGCGTTTTTATTTCATTGGCTATACGAAGGCATTCTTCGTATAACCAACGAAATAAAAATTAATGAAAATTATTACATTTCTATGTGAATTTTGAAAATTGTCCGGGAATTCCAAAACAAAATATCCACACTTGAATATCATGACAACATTTCTTTATTAAATTTAAATAATTCTAGAAATAGAATAGTTCAAAAAAAGTTTATTTAGTCTGCAGCTTTATAAGTTATATAAATGATTTGTACCAAAACCTCATTTTTATTATTTTAAATTATTTTTTATATTTCTCCCAATATGACCAGTTGTATTGTATCCGCTTTTCATTTCTTTAGTGTCCAATTAATAAAATGTATATTACTACATTAAATCTAAAAACGTTACAATATAAGGCATAATTCATGTGTTGACACATTATATTATATTCAATTGTTGTTTATCAATACAAACAATTAATATTACCTAATCATTAGACTTTCCACTGTTATTTACATTATATATTTTCAAGGTTAAATATTATGTAAATAATAGTGAAATGTCAAACGATTTATATTTGTAACGTAACTACCTGTTATATAGTTTAATTTTTTATAATTATCTGAATAATTGTCATAATACAATTTGTTAATCTCCAATTCAATGCCTTTGGTTTAAGATTGATCACCTCATTATTGACACATTTAAAGATTTGAAGATTTAAAGATTTAATGACTACTCTAAGGCTATTATTGAATCTTTAACCTTCTTCCAAAAACGCTGAATCTTAGTGAAGTTAATTGGTCAACGTTCATAACAAATTCGTATTTTAGAAAAATGATTACAAATTTGAACTTTTAAACTACATTGCTTGCCGCCGCGTTTTAAATAAAAGTTATGGCTACCTATTGATTTTAGTGTGAATATGTTAAATCACAATGAAAGCATCATACATTAACAGCCGCAAGTCAGAATAAAGTTTTGAAAACCTTTTTTTAATGTATCTATTGAAACGTTTAAACTGGAAAATCACCCTTATGTTATTTCCCAGATTACTGAAGAAACGTTCTCTTTTCATTCACAAACGATTCACTTCATTAAACTCATTGACAGGATGAGTAGCGAACGAAAAATATATATAAGCACTTGGAATGTTTTACAGGAGAAAACATTTTGAAAATTACAATAAGCTTAGTTATGAAAAGATTGCTTTTCGTTGAAAGTTACAAAGAACTGAAGCTACATTTTACATTGAATTTTCTTTATAAAAAGGTAGCCCAAATTGGACTGTGTATTAAATCGAAACACTCTATAGCTCCAGGCTCCTAAAAATGCGATTAAGTGGAATGGAACTTCCTCTTAATAAGAATAATATTCATAAAACTTCTTGTATAGCAGACTGAATAGTTTTGATGAACGCCTGCAGGCCGCCATTATAAATATTCGTTATTGGTATTCAATATTCAACACTAAAAAACTATTTGCAATATTGAGAACAATATGAATATTTGGAAGTAAATACCGCCTTCTCCTTGCCGTTACTTTAAACTTTACAAAGTTTGTAAAGACTGGATAAGACGAGAGTTAATTAATGCCTGTTTCTTATTCAGAATTACCAGGGTTCAAAGACGTGTTTGGTATAATTTCTTATGTTTTTCTTGATGGAATTTAATCCATCGATATAGTTTGAAATGTTAAGAATCGCTCATTTTCGACCCTTCCTTGCCACGAAAATAATGCATTGTATAATACTTCGCTTAAAATATCATTACTTAGATGATTTTAAGAATTACGAGATAAATTTTTAAATGGGATATCTATTATTATACCGTGTCAATAAATAGATGGATCAGAATGCAGTTTATTTTTAACCCTTTGACAGCATTGTGCACGAACGGACGAAATTCGAAATCACAGTCAAATTAGCACAGAAACGCTTGTGAAGATTCTAGCCAAATATGTACGTTCGTACGTTTCGAACAGCGTCCAAATTATTATACCAAACAAGCTAAATATATTGTGGCGTACTCGGTCAGGTTAGTATTGTGACTTTCTAGATAAAATTATCTAGATAATCTACCTAGATAAAATCCGTTATCTATTATCTTATCTAAATAAGTTTTTTGTTATCTTTTCAAATATTTAGATGAAATAAAGTTTATCTCATCTAATCTTTTTAAGTTTTTGGACGCCAATTTTTAGATAAAATATAAACAAATAATATAAACAAAAAAATAATAATTAATCACATTTTTAGGTGAAAAATACTTCTTCTATACTCAAACCGTGTCTTACTTGGCCCAGTACCTGAGCGAGACCCTTTCATTTCCTGGGGATTATCCATTGACCACAAGCCGGAGCGGATGTAATTAAAAGAAGGGTCGTTCAGGTACTGGACCAAGTAAGACAGGGTTTGAGTGTATAAATGTGCCTACCCAGGTAATGTCAACTTGTCAAGTCTGACAAATATTACGATTGTTGTGATCTTGTTGGGAAAAAATAATAAATACAAAAAACACGTCAATCTCAATAATTATTATCGTTTATCTAAACAAATTGATGTGCCTAATTATTTTTATCTAGATAATTTTATACACTTTATCTTTTATCTTTTCTAGACAACTTTTTGGAGAATAATCTTATCTTTATCTAGATAAAAAATAAATTATCTAGTTACAACACTGGGCATTTCATCCGTATCCTTGTACATGACTTGTTTTCCAAAATACGGTCCGGTTTGATCCAAAATACTTCACAAAAAATGACCGGAAGTAATCATTTTGTTAGTAGTTTCGAGGATTCGCAAGAAAAAAATGGGTCATAAATGAAAAACAGGACAGAAATTAAAATTTAGTTTTCTAACAGACAAAAGGAACAGAGCAAAACTATGTTGATTTTCGAGCGAGTTCGAATAGAAAAAGTACTTAAGTTCTGCAGACGAGGGAGCGCAGCGACAGTCTCACAACGCGAGTCAAACGGCACAAGATCTGAGTTTTTGTTTGTGTTTGAGTTCGCTCCAGAATGGCCAAACGGCTTAACCTAGATTGCGCTGAAATTTATACAGACATCCGGTACAAGTCTTTAGCGTGCAGTTAATATTTTGATCAAAATCCGTTACGATTTAAACTCACAAGAAATAAAATTGTAAAATAGGATGAAAATTTGTAGGATTTAATTTAACGGCAATGGTTTTGTTCTAAAAGAAGTCATTTTTATCGAATCATGTTTGTCAGGCTGTGGGTCCATGCAGTGACCAAGGTCTATCGAATCTTACACGCTCAAGGTTCCCCATCATTCTGCTGGAAGATTGAGTAAACCTTAAATCTTAACACGTATTTCATACTGGTTATGTTTTCCATAGTATCGCGGGTGTTCGCACTGTCCATACCACTGATTGCTATATTTCCAAAAATATCGATCTTTGGTTGGTTATCGCTCACCCGTCGATTGCGTCGGGGCCTGCAGGGTTGGCTTGGTCAATTTGGTTTACTGTCCCCCACTGAAAATCAGTTGTGTGACTGAGTGGGTAGACTCTAAATATGCATTTATTTTTATTTATTTATTTATGCAAAAAAAATGTTCTATAATTTTTTATACAATCCAGGAATAAAAAATCTATCTCGACCGTTGTTTGAACCCGGGTCTCCAACATTTCTGGTATAAAGGTGCCTTAGCTAACTAGATTAGAAAAACGCCTAATTTGTTGTTCGACGAGTGAGCGAGTCAAGTGATGAGTACCCGGGAACATGTGCATTACATTGATTGATGTATAACGTATAAATGATAGGGGTTTGAGTTTAGTTTGTATTAGGACGCGTCAACTGTAAGCCCATAATGCGCCTCTCTAGCCTATGGTATGCTAGGGAGGAAATGCCCATTCTGTATATTGATCCAGTCGTATAGGTAGGTGGAGGAAAGGGAATGTTACCGGTCACAAAACACATGACTCGCTCACTCGTCTTACAACGTTGGCGTTTTTCTAATTTATCTCTGTCAACAGGTTATTATCAACCCTCAAGTGGCAGGTAACTAAAACTAAACAAATAAAAATATACGTTTATCACAATTTTAAAAAACACATACGCTACACAAATAATTTAATACATAAACAAGTGTTATAAAATTAAAATTATTTAATAAATACAATCAGTAAAACTAAAAGTAAAATTAAAAGGGTCCAAATGTAAAGCTGATCTAGCCAACTAAACATATCTGCTATGAATCCACCAGAAGAACGATACACTCCCATGACTTAAACCTGAATCCAAAACAATAGCTCTATTAAATTTAAACATTGCCATGAAGTGTACAAATAGAGACAGAAAATGCATAGTATAAATAACTAGAATTGAAATGAATCCCCCTTTATTTTATTTTGCTCTGGTAAAAATAAAGAAATGTTTGTATTTGTTTTTCCTATACGTTCTTTAAATTTAAATGGACGTCTTGCTGATCTCTTAGGAGATACCCGGAGATTTGTTGTTTGTATTGGTTTAGTTTCAAGCTGACGAACTCACAAACTCTGCAAACATTCTTTATATGTTTGCCAAAGCAAAAGTTTGGAAATCCCCTGAGATTCGATGCAGCCTTTCGCAAATAAAATCTTTTTTCAGGATACGTATGCTGATCAATCTTTGTAAAGGTCACAGAAACAAGAAACAATGTTTCATTAATAATAAGAGATTTCATTCATCAAGTATTCTGTATGAATAAGGAGAAATCCATGTGGAATATATAGTTTCTTTCTCGATTTGGTTGGTCGGGAAACACTCCCGTAGGTGGAATTGTTAATATTTAATACTTCTTCTTAACTTCTGAATTATATTAAATAAATATTGAGTATATCGTTATTCGTTATATCGTTGAAGCCTTTATAACGTTCTGACTGTTAAGTTCCGGATATGTAAGCGCAAAACTAAATTTAATACAGTCAGAGTTAGGTTGCCCTAATCTTAGAAATTGTAAGCTTTCTGCACGTGTTGCTTTTTAGACCATCCTTCTGAAAGTATTTCACATCTCATAGTAAAATTCGAGTATGCGTTTTTATCAACAAGGATTAAACAATATTTGTTTTGTACCCTGATTTTCAGGGTGGCGAGGATATCTCCTTACAATTTATTACTTTTATATACTTGGCACCTCCATTAAGAAGAGTGTGATAATTTCACAGTTTTTGGATAATAACGTTATCTTTGACAAATATTATGTTGGATACGCCTGTACCCAACATCCCGAGTTCAACATAATTTATTCATAAATTTTACCGTGTGTATTAAATAAATCATTGCCAACACATTGTTCATCTCGAGTCACGGGCATGCAATACCATGGAGTGTTGACTGGATTTTAGGCTCATTATCAATATACACCACTCAGGTTTATATTATAAACGCAAAGCACCTTTTGGCTGAAACAATAACCCAATATTAAATATTGCTTCACTTTAAAAAAATGTCATTAACTTAATATTAAAGTTTGACACATAAACAGTAAAATTGCTTTTGATTTTTGTTCGAGACTGAAAAATGGCGTACAGTTCAATTGTTGAATTTGAGACTTATACGCTGTTACTATGAGGATTTTAAAGCTCATTCATAATGTTTTTATTTGTTTTAAGGGCCCTAACCTCGCTCAGTTTTGCATATTAGTTTTGCTTTCACAGGCAAAACAGGGTTAGCTTCAGTTGTGCATGCACAAACAAAAAATGGCATCTACCAACAGCTGGTTTTGTAAAAAGTGAGGTTATGTGTCAACACAAACCACAACACAGCTTATACCATTGTCCCTTGATTATCCCGTACAACTAAAGCCTTGAGATTGGTTCATAATGAGCTTGCAGATATGGCCTCGTTCCACACACGTACCAACTTAATTACTGTCCAGTTTGCTTGTGCATGAGCTCAGATTTTCAAGCAGTGTCTGGTATCTTTAATGACTCTATTTTGGCATGTGCAAAACTCAAAACACAGCACAACAAGAAGGATTGGGCTCAGTTATTTAAAAGGATTTATAATGCAACCAAAGTAAATGAAGTAGGCCTATAGCATATTTGAAAAAAATAATATTATAACAATGTAGATTACGACAACAATTTTCTGATAATAATTTATAAAAGTTTCTTCAAATAATATTGATGCCGTGTTGTCATCTTCAGTTGAAATGAAACCCCCAATCTTCAGTGGGTAGATAAGCACCTTGAGATGATATTGCACGTTGTTTGTGGTGACTTAAGAAATGCTCTAGATTACGTTGTAACCCCAAACACTCTTAATCAACACTATAGGGTCGTTAGAACCAGCAACCAGTGTTGTGCTAGCGGTGATTTAGAAGACTGGAGGGTTCGTAGATTCGTCCATTTAGTAAACGTCTGAGGGGAAATATCTGTGGTAGGATTAGGTGTGGGTTTAATTAAATACACTCACAAACCGCAATGTATTACTTACAGCGATGGTGGTAAGTGAAATCCGCTATATATTTGCGCCTTGTATCCATCATAGGTTTGATGTCCATAAAGTTAACGTAACGTAACGTAACGTAACGTAACGTTCCATAAAGTGTAACGTGGCCAATGGTCTGGAAATAAGAAAGTGCTCTACAGACAGCTGAGATGAAGATTTGTTATAGTGTCATCAACGACAAAGTAAGTAGATATTCGTGTGTTTAACAGGTATTAACAAACAACATCACAACATGTGTTATACAACAACAAACATGAGTCAACATGTGGCTCGTTGGTCTTGTGGTTAGCATCTCTGCTTCCAATGCAGATGATCCAGGGTTCGATTCCCGCTAAAGTCAGAAGTTTTTTAACTTCTGATTTGGACTTAGGTCCATAAATTTTTGTCTTAGGAGTTTATAAACGGTGACTTTGGAGCCGTCCTAGCAACGAGGCACTAATAAATTCAGAGTTGTTCTGAATCGGCCTTGTTGATTCTGGCGTTGATCCGCGTGGTGTTCGCACTGTCCATATCACTGATATCTATATTTCCTATTAAAAATATCGATCTTTGGTTGGTTATCGCTCACCCGTCGATTGCGTCGGGGCCTACAGGGTTGGCTTGGTCGCTCTGATTTACTGTTCCCTTACTGAAAACCAGTTATATAACAGTGAGTGGGTAGACTCATTACAATTTTTTTTTAAATATATTATTTCAGATAACAATAAACAATTTCGCAATTTCGCGCGCAAGCATTCGTTAATGGTGTAGGTGCCGGGTACGTAAATATTCAACTTTTTAAGGGGGGGGGGGCCTTTAACCCTGGGTTAGGATTCAGAGGTGAAATCCATATAATCCTGTACAATTCCTAGATGGCTTTATTGCGAAGGACACAAGCATTCAAACAAATATAAACATGGTTAACTTTTCCTGACTGATAGTGTTATCACAAGGTTAGCAGTTAAGGATTATGGGTTAAAATGTCGAAGAATCGGGGCCTAGGGTTGAGAAAACCTTCATTATGTATATGGCGGAGTACAAAGTCAACATAAACACATGGAAAACGGATAAAGTATTTTGTTTTTATCGTGAGACATGTCGCACGCACGCACGCACGCACGCACGCACGCACGCAAACATGCACGCACGCACGAACGGATTTACATTTCACTAATAATGGCTCTCTTCTCAAAAAGTGTTTTGCTTGGTCAAGGAATATCTCCACGCTTTGCCCGGACGGTTAATTGTTGCAAGTGTGTAGATTCTTTCAGGGTTTTTTATTTTTATTTATTTATTTATTTATTTAACGTCTATCCTATTTAGTTATAAAAACTGATTTACAAAAAAGGACAACTAATAAATCTAATAACATAGATGCAGACACAACAATAAACTACATTTAATTAAGTAAATATTTGAAAATAGTAATATTAGTACAATGCATTAAAACTCAACAAATTTGGTAACAAATAAAAAGAATATGCAATTAATGAATGAATCAAATATAAAAAAGGGTGGGAAATGAAAAGGAAAAAAAAGAAAGAAAACAGAAAAAAGAAATAAAAGAAAAAAATCTTTAAAAAAGAAAAACGAAAAGAAAAAAGTTATTTATTAGACGATCCCACTCAAACGAATATGAGGTTTGCCAAAAATCAGGAACAGCAAATCAGGAGTAATCAATCTTTATTATATATTTATATGTAATATATTATGTATATTATTTATTTATTTATCAATCAGTATTAACTGTACAGTAAGAACAACAGTAAATACAGGACAGATGAGTAGTTACTACGTCACCTAGCGAACGATTCTTGAAGTCGCGTTGATCAAAGAGCAAATGGCGAGAATTTTATAACAAAATGTATATTGTACATAATTTCACGTTGTAACTAAGATCAACGGTTTCAAAAGTGTATTTAAATTGTAATTAAGGTCAGACGCCATTTGTTTGTCTAGTACAAATAGCTAACAAACAACTTTTTTTAATACGAACATTGAAATAAGTCGTTACAGTAAAATCTTAAATTTAAATGTGTTAAAAAACACTTTGTTTAGATATTTTTTAAGGTTTCTTGAAAATATCATCAAGATCTAAGTAGTGGAATGTCCGTTCGTGAACGAACGAATCACAAATACCAATCTATTCTTCTCGGAATAGTCAAATTAAATTCTTTGCTACATTCATCCAACAAATACTTGGTTGACCTTTCATGGCCAAACTTTAAAATACGATAGGTTGCGATCAGAGCATTCTTTCACTGGCTAACATTTCATTCTGCCCTTTAGCTTTGTGTGGGTTCTTTCATTCGGACATTGCGAGTGGTTACGACTGATTGATTGATTGATTGATTGAATCTATCGTTCCGTAGACTGTGTGTGTCTGTAAACATTGCCCGGGGCCAATCAGAGTTCCTCCGATATTGCGGGTTCAGATCAAACAACACAACGAACGCTGTTCTCTTCGAGCCAACATCCCCAACCGTTACCTAGATTGTTTGCAGTTCTACTTGCTACCAGCCTAAGGCGATTGTGCTTTTTGGTTTAAGCTCGAGGATATTTCAATAAAAAGTGTTATTTCCAATAGTAAACCTTTCCAAGAGAAAAATTATCTTAGTTCACCGACAGTGTTACTCTGATTTCAGGAGGTCTCTGGATCAAAACACCCCGGCAATCCTGACTGAAGTTTTTCCGAGGTTTTCCTCAGTCGTTAATGCAAATGCAAGGGATTGAGTCCTTTAAACAGCCCTCGGACATCTCTTCACAACTGTCGTAACTCTAACATAACTAGTTACAGAAGAGAAACATGAATTGCACCCTGGGCTGGCTTCCCACTAAATATTATTTACTTATTTTTAACAATTACTTATGGTTTAAATTATTTTTGTAATTAAGTTTACCCTATAAAACGATAGATATTACGTTACTGAATACTACGGCCGAAGCTCCAGTCCAATCGTATTGTAGTCTAAGCATGTTGAATTGGAAGGTATAGGAAGATCTCTGCATAAATTCAGCTGCTTCGCAATTTTTTACTCTGAACGCCAAAATAATTATGGTCTTACTTGACAGGATTAATAGGTTAACAACAATAACTACCAATCCATAATTTTTAATATCACTATGTAAATGAATGAATTATGAGATGTATTGGTGATATACCAAATAATGATACGCATTACAATAACAAAACTTAAAATTAACACATAAGAAAACAACATAGCCTCACTTTAATCACAAAAAGAAAGCGTACTTACTACTTGTGGCTCGTTGGTCTTGTTGTTAGCGTATCTGCTTCCAATGCAGAAGGTTCAGGGTTCGATTCCCGCTAAAGTCAGAAGTTTTTTAACTTCTGATTTGGACTTAAGTCCATCAGTTCTTGTCTTAGGAGTTTGTAAACGGTGACTTTGGAGCCGTCCTAGCAACGAAGCACATAATAAATTTCAGAGTTGTTCTGAATCGGCCTTGTTGATTCTGGCGTTGATTCGCGGGTGTTCGCACTGTCCATACCACTGATTGCTATATTTCCTATTAAAAATATCGATCTTTGGTTGGTTATCGCTCACTCGTCGATTGCGTCGGGGCCTGCAGGGTTGGCTTGGTCGCTTTGATTTAAAGTCCCCCACTGAAAATCAGTTATATAACTGAGTGGGCAGACTCTAAATAAAATTTATTTATTTTATTTATTTATAGCTGATTAATAATTTGTGGGATGCCGAATTGATGATGAATGCCCGACTTTGTTGGTTTGAAAGTCTTTATTCCGATTAAACAACATTTTCTAAATCCCTTGTTTCGATATGCCCTGCAGTAGCGTAAAAGAATTCACAATTTTCCAATTAAGAGATTTATATGTTCGATCGAAACCGCCTTTAGCTGTTCTTTGTGTAAAGAAACTGAAGACCAAAATATATTTCTGTATTTTTAAAGATGATATTTCGATATCTCCGGGGTAAATATGGTTTGCAATCAGTTGCGACTCTGTCACAGAAATTGTCTGTGTCGAATAATACCTTATATACCCATCCAAACATTAATCCAATTCTTTCGAGGTAAGATAATTTTATGTTTCAACTGGAAGAAGAGCTTGAATACATCTTGCGCTAAGAAAGCCAATTCACAACTTAAACAATTAATTTAGAAAGTCCATCTTCTCTGCACTATGAATTTAAAGTATGCGTGGAAAGAATTAAGACAGGATTTAAAGCTGATAGAATCAAGCCGAATATTTCCAGAAATAAACTCTCCTGTACCTCCTAAGTTTTCTACATCGTACACAATAATGTACAAGCTATAATGTTTTGAAAAATAGCTTTTCGTCTATTATCACTTTTTATTGACAAATATTCGTGTTTGTGGTGATGTAACCAACATTAAACACAACGAATAAAATAAAAGTCCATTTCAACACTGGATACCGTTTTATCTTTTACGTTCTAAAAACCTATTTCCGAGAATTATATCCACCATAAAATGGAACGTTTATCGGTGAACGATTATGATTTATATGAGATAACGCAAATAATTTTGTTAAATTTTTTTCATAATTAACAGGGATTGTAAAATGGTGTTAATTATACGTAATTCATCCGGTTATCTTAATTCAGGTAAAGACTTGGGAATATAATAATTGAATAGAAGTTCCCATTATTAGAAAATCGTCTAGAAAAAATTATTCACTCCCACCTCATTCAAAACTAAACAAGTTTACTATTATTCCCCACTGAAAACTTGTTTCATTCATTGTGCGGTAAAACTGCTAGTATTCATGCATTTTTATTCACTTGTTTTGTGGCCTTATTAGAACAGAAAACACATGTCCCACACGTGCAATTTACCATATCTGTTCACATAAACAGCACAATATATAAAGTATACTACTTTTAATATCATAAAGATGATTATGGACATATCGTTCATGTTACATGAATGTTAATTTGTCTGGAAATGGGAAAATACCGGTACATGAAAATATGTTATTTGTTATCAATAAAATTAATTGAATGGTACATTTTTTTGGAAAATAAATTTACGACAATATTCAGGTGATCACGTGTGTCTAGCTTGTTTGGGGTTTTCTATTTAAAATATCGTCGATGGCGTCGGTGCCGACAGGTCTGTACTGAATCCTCCACTGTAAACAAGTTATGTGACTCGGTAAGTAGACTAAGAATTTATTTTGTATTTCCTTTTATTTTAAAGTAAATACATTCTTCTGTTCTACTTTAACATCACGTGAATATATCATAACTTTGGCATTGTGATGCTATTAACTGTGCTAATAACTGTTAGATTAGATTTACGAGTACTTAATATATTCAGACTTAATGTAAAATTGCATATCCACAATTTTATCATACCATTATTTTGTCCTATGCTGTATTCGTCCAAGCTGAGATGGGTCACGTAAAAACATGGATCTTAGATATACCTCAAGTTTTCATCCAGGTCTTAAGTTAGCAAGACTTTAACCTCCTCCCCCACCCCTCCACCTCCTTCAGCGCCACCACCCCTCGTCCTCTCGCAGCGTCTACACGTTTGCTACATAAAATTATAAATCACAATTTGTACCTGTGCTAACAACATTATCTTCTCATTATTCAACTCGGAGTAAATTTATGGGGAAACGTTTTCTTTAAGGCCGTACGTACGGCCACTTTACAAGTACAGTCAAGGGAAAATTAAAATGCTCTTTTTGAAACCATAATTCAAATGTTGAAATTAAAATAGCAAAGCGATGTAGAGTTTTAATTACAATATTTAAACGTTTTGACTAACAAATTGTAATTAAAATATTTTTAATTAGCATATTTTTCACAAGATTAATTATTGCAATATTTAACTGGATCCTGGAAAACTGTCAAGCGTTTTTAAAATGTTCAAAAGGAACAGGTCAAAGTGTACTTTTAAGGCGATCTAAGGAAGTCTTAATGAAAATTTGACGTACTTTTAACGATGAAAATCGTACGAGCATTTCATAGCGAAAAGACATTTCAAGATTTTTAAATTGTTCTTTTTTATTATATTTTGGGATGGAGAGCTAGAATGGTAATAAATTAATATTTATTTAACAGATTTGTAGTTAAATATTTATGCTTAATAAAAGTTAAGGTTAACAATAATTATTGTATTACTTTCCATTTAAGACCTGATAAAATAACCCGTTATTGTACTTTTTTAAATTTAATAATATTTTGGAATGATTTAATTAATAATTTTGTTTACAAACAACATAAATAATACACTTTTCGGTACATAGTCTTGAGGACTTGCAAGAGAAATATATAAATAAACTGCTGATTAATGTCAAAGAAGTGTACACGAAAGAAAGGACATAATGAAGTATCAAGAGGAGGGCTGTTAGAAACTACTGATGGAAGAAACTACAGGGATTTAAATGACTTTTACTTGATGGCAGAAGTGTTTGTTAAACACCCTTGCCGGCCCATTTTGATATTTTGAATTTATATCTTTGGATTTGATGCGTTTTATGCTTTTATACGTTTTTAAATTTATTTTAGACTATACCTCAATGTAAAATGCCAGTAATGCTGTATTGGAGTGAACAAATCAATAAATAAATAAAAAACTAAATAAAAAATAAAAAAATGAATAAAAAAATAAATAAATAAATAAATAAATAAATAAATAAATAAATAAATAAATAAATAAATAAATAAATAAATAAATAAATAAATAAATAAATAAATAAATAAATAAATAAATAAATAAATACATTCATGTAACAAACTCATATAATATTATTTGTATATGCAAAGTCACGTTTCTTATCTGAATTACATTTTCAAGACGTTCGCAAATAGCAGTTTAGCGCCTTTATTTCCGTCTTTCCAAAGTGAGCTTTTCTCAGTATATTTGAATGCCCTGGTAAACTCTAGCGTGAAACTAATTGTCTCGGCTTCAGATCCATACACAAACAAAGAGGACTTTATTCATGCTTAGATGTGCTGCTATGCTTGGTAACAGCCTAGGAGGATTCAGTGTATTACCTCTGGAGGGGCCCTGAGTGCATCGCCGCTGACGCACGTTTCGACGGCCGGGATTTCCCCTCGCGCGCCTGCTTTCCCGCAGAGAGCAGGCAACGAGACTGAGCCGGCGTATTCAGTAGCTCGCGATACGTATGTTTACAAGTGCAAACAATGGTTTACAGTTGTGTTACAATAACAAACACGCTGAATTTCCTTGCATCGTCCTTTACTCTGCATCGTGACACAAAATAATACTGCGGATAAATTATGGGAGAGCTTCGAATAAAAAGAAATACATCAAAACTGTTAAAGTGAAATCGTAACAATTTGGCTTAATTTCTTACTTCGCCGCACGTAGGAAAGGATTTATGTTTTCCATCTTATAACTTATTTGTATGTTATGTTGTCGGGAAAATGTGTTGTGAACATGGTTGCATTGTTTCGAGTACAGATTGCTATGCTAAATGTGTTCTGTGTTATGATTCGTTCGTTAGAAATACTTATAAAATATCACTAGATAGTATATACCACATTTTTTTTAAATCTCAAGGTAGGTTTAGGTGTATAAAACTTAAAGAACCACATTTTAAAATATCACTAGATAGTAGACACAACATTTTTTTTATCTCAAAGTAGGTTTAGGTGGATAAAACTCTCTAAGGTGTCACATTTTAATTGTGCATGTATATTCATGTGAAAATAAATACAACAATATTGCTTCATCGTGCCATTTGATTTTATCTTGCGACTTTCTTCACATAGTTTTACAATGTGGTCCACAGCGGCCAAATCCAAATCCTCCTAGGTAACAGCTGTTGATCCTGTGAACTGTGACGTCATTTGAAACAATGCCACTCGAAACGTTGGTTTAGTTTATTTAAATGTGGGGCGCGTCAACCGTAAGGTAATCATACGCCATTCTAGATTAGGGGTATTGGGATGAGGGGCCCATGCTCGTCAGAACCAGCCACGGGTAGAGGAAGGAAAATGGGGGGGTCTCAAGTTGTGGTCGTCATCGTCTTTGTCATCGTTCGAGTTGTCATGGACGTCGTCGTCGTTGTCGTTGGGGAGGTCGGTTAGGAAAAAGGTAGAAGTCCACGACGACAACTGCCAGAGCTCGCCTTAAGTTCTGGGAAGTAATATACTCCCCTACCAACTACCTGATGATTGCGAATGAACTTTTCCTCTTTCATCCCTTTTTTACGATTAGCAAAGCCATTTGTTTTATGTATGTATTTACTTTTTAACTTGTATCCTATTAAGATATAAAAACTAATTGATACAAAGGAGAATATAAATAAAACTATAAACTCAAACATGACGAACTCTAGTTTATTACAACAATAATTTATTTTTAACTTCACAATCTAGAGCAAAGAATTTAACTTAAATTTAGTTTCAAAGTGTTATCTTGAAACTGTGATTTTCAAGAATTATTTAAGCTTTTTGATCCGAAAATTTGCGAATATTTACGTTTTGTTGCACTTAGTAGATCGGCTTCAACCGGCTTATTTTTGTTTCACATATTATAAACTATAGGGCCAGGCCTACTAGACTAGAGCATCATTCTAATCTAAAATGGCCATTTAGAATGGAAACTGTGCACAAACCATCAAACACGCAATATTATGAGTTCCGATATTATACCCCTCCTTAGTAATGAAACTTGTAAAACTTGTACATAATCTTTCTGAAATATTTCAAGTATGCATTCATGAAATAATTATTCACTTCATGATAATGTTTTTATAATATGATCCTTGTCTATAATAATGCTCTGCTCTTTTTACTATGTTCTTAGACGCACGATGTACTAAAACATAGCTGTCCGAACCGTTGAAGACTAACAAAAAGTTTTAAAAATTTCTTTATTTTTCCATTCATTTGAATTGTGCAGAATAAGGCCGACACAAACATGTATGTACAAGATAAGACAGGGGAGCTTGGGACTTGTTTCTAAGACTTATCATAGTTAATCAAGGTCTGCGCCTGGTGGCGTTATGATTTATTGCTAACGCGAACTATCTCAAGCTTTCTGTATTCTCACGGGGATAGAATATGTTTCGCAACTGACAGGGCTTATGTAACACGGTAGATTCTTATCTTGGAGGTCGTTGGTTTGATTCTCGCTACCGGCATTCCCAACTGAAAGTTTACCAGTTTTTCTAGTTTTCTATAGTTATTCTGGCCTCTTAACACTGTTGGATGAGATTTGGCCAACTTTTTTACCATGCTAAATTGAGTCGTTCATTACAAAAACGTTTATTACAAAAACAGCCAATGTCCAGAATTCCCAATTTCTAATCCATACCATAGACAAATTCGTATTTTTACTGGGAATAATACTATCATAAAAGTTTAGACAAAAACAACCTATGTCACAAGTTTAGTCTTGAAAAACTTATTTTACAAAAACAACCAATGTCCATTTTTAGCTTTAAATGCAGTGTATTTATTTAGGTCACAGATGTCTAGTTGTTCTATGGTGGAACTATAGACATATCCTATATCCTATAGACATTTCTGGAACACTACCTGAACAAAAATGCGTACTTTTTCTAAATATTTTACAAAACCAGCCAAAGTCCAAACTATTTTTTTGGCTTTCAGGGATATACTATGACGACAAAACGCCATAGCAGAAATAAAGAGAATCATCAAGATACACAGTTAAAAACAAAAATCAGAATTTTAATACATTAATTACGGATGGTATGAAGTTAAATTGATCTCCTGCAAAATGTGTTTTTCGGACATTGGCTCTTTTTGTAAAAAACGCCAAAATTGTTTAAAAAATAAGCTAAGCAATATTTTAAAACGTGCTCTGATCGTGCTACATACTTTGTAATGCATGGCAAACTGGTGCAAACCAAACTATCATAGGGCAAACCGTAGAGCTTCGAAGTTATCTTGATTAAATCCTAGCGTTTCTCATTGAATTATATACTGTTTGACCAAACTCTTCCAATATTGTTCAAAGATTTTACCTTGCAACTATCCTGAAACACTTTGAACAAGAATAAAATCACTGTAAGACCCGGGTTTGATACCCGGCTAAGATTTTCTGTAAATTTCTGAATTTATTTTCATATTAATTAATAAATTGACAACTTCCAAGAATTCTAAATAATAGTGACGCGATTAGGACGCTACTGCTTGACAGATTGAATAGTGCTGGGATCCCATATATGAGTTACGTGTGTTGTAATTTTCGCAAGGCAGATAAGCAGAACAGAAACGAGCGTACGATTATCGATGATGTGATTATGTATAAATAATGAGACATGCTTATCTATAGTGGTATTATCAACAACAGATTGCGACTCAAAAGGTGTTAATGCAAGTAACAAAAAGTTTGTCCCTATTTTCGATACCATTTTGACAATAGGGCCTGTTCAAGCAATTTGACATGCTTAGCTTCTGCTGCCAACAAAACAGTTGACAACTAATGATTGATAAAATAACTCAATGTCAATCATTTGGTAATCCACAAGATAAGAAGTTTAATCAAAATATCCCTGACCCTCATTCAGTAGAATTATTATTATCATGGAGCTTTTGAAAAAAGAAGGAAAATAGAAATAAAATAAAATATTATTTTTTACAAATTTACATACATACATACATAACATAACTGACATGAAGTCAATTGCAGGAGATGCCATCTTGGCTTACGTAGGGATTGTTCACTTAGTCCAAATATTGACGTGGATGGATGTATGAATTAGTAGAAAAACACTTAAACTAGTGTGGCTCGTTGGTCTTAAAGTACTTGTAGAGTATGATCATTATTCACAGTCTATTAGAAAGACCAAAATATAGATATTTATTTTTTGATTGATGCATTTTTCTGCTATTGCTACATTTTTTAACGATTTTTGGTGCTAAGTTTTGCAAAAAGTATACGATTTGGATGGCTGATATTTTTATTGTAGTTTTCATTAATTTTATCTTTGAATTTAGATTAAGGTATTTTGAAATGTGTATCTTCAATACCTTGCATTTTAGAGTGTTTTACATTTTCCGGTACTTTTGTGGGATTTGTCCTGTCAAAAGAAAAAAAGGAAGATCTTAAGATACGAAAAATATGCATTTCAAAATACCTCATTCAATAGTCAAAGATGAGTGTAAGCTACAATAAAAACATCAGCCATCCAAATAGTATACTTTTGGCAAAACTAAGCACCAAAAATCGTTCAAAAATGTAGCAATAGCGGAAACATGCATCAACCAAAAAAATTAAAAAATATATTTTGATCTTTTCAAAAGACTGTTATTAATGAGCATACTCTATGTATATTATGGATTTTGGTTTTTGGTTTTTGGTAAACACACAGCCTTAATGTGTAGAGGCTGGCAGACACCTTGTGCTTGACCATACTTACTACCATGTTCTACCAATCTTTACGCTCAGTTGAACCAATAAATCATAATAGTATTGAATTCATAACTTTGTTCAAATGAGTTTATCAATATTTTGTTGCATTTATTGCAACAGAAATTGATGTTGCAATTTCGTTGACACTTTTATATTGTGTTGCATTTATTGGATGAGCGTAGCGAGCGAAGCGAGTGAAGCGAAGACTTCAATTTCACCGACCCCCCAAAAAATTTAGCTCGGGTGTTTTTTTGTTTGTTTGTTTTTTTTTGGTTTGTATTTCTGTCTGTTTGTTCGCTCTCTACCGGGCAAACGGCATATGCGATCTTGATGAAAATTTGACAGGACCTTCGAAATCTCTGAACTTAGACTTGCTACGTTTTTGGGTACAATCGAAGAAATATTTCTTATGAATATCGTACTTTTACGATTTTTTTCGATTTTTTGTGCGATATTTTCGTGCCATTTGGGCCAATTCTGACCAAACGGGAGGGGCTACAACGTTCATATTATACATGTACAATAAGGTTATGGTGATGTAGTACCCTTTAAAAGAAAAAGTTGAAAAAGTTAGCCAGAATCTATAGAAATAAAGCTTTTAATATAAGTTTTTTGATTTTTTGTGCGATATTTTCGTGCCATTTGGGCCAATTCTGACCAAACGAGTGGGGCTACAACGTTCATATTATACATGGACATTAAGGATATGGTGATGTAGTACCCTTTAAAAGAAAAAGTTGAAAAAGTTAGCCAGAATTTATGTAAATAAAGCTTTTTAATATAAGTTTTTTACGATAAATAATACCAATTGACAAGAAACAATAGAAGCTTGACAACAATCACCTTCAATGCGTAGGCAACAAAACAAAGCACTTGTAAAAGTAAAGATATCCCACGCAAACTAAAAACTTCAAAAAGCTCATCCATCAACGCGGCGGGACTTTAGCGTTTTCCTAGTTGCAACAGTATCTGTTGCAAATTTTTTAGACACAGCTTCTCCCGACGGAGAAGATTCGCTTTTAAAGCTCGACTCCAGACGCTATTCAGACGTGAACTGCTCTACAATAGGAAACCGTATCTTGTTAATTGAGTTGTGAAAGTAGGCAAGGATCAGGTTACGTAGCGCCAGGGAGTGGATAGCATGAGAAGTGTGTTCGGGAGGGAGGGAGTTGGGGAGTCTGCTTCGATCGGAAAGTGCAAGAATACTGAACAATAAGTCTCAAGGTCATCATTCAAGGTCAAGAGGGCGATTCTGTACTTGAGAAAAATATCTACGTATAACATGGTAAACTATATTTTCAATAAAAGAAAAACTTGACTATATTAGGGTCAACATTCAAGATCAAGAGGGTGATTCTGTGCTTTAGAAATATCTACGTTTAACATGGAAAACTATATTCTCAAGAAAAAAAAAACTTAACTTATTTATTATTACAAACAAAACACCATTTGAAAATTTTCAGGTTATTTTAAATATGTAATATTATTAACATTATTTTTTATATTTAAATTAAAATATATATTTTAGAAGTTGAGTTGTAGGCTTTCACGACCCGTTATGATTTTTGAATGATCATTGGGCTGTTGCGTCGTGTCGATGATGGGGCACTGCTCGACGTTTCGCCACCCACGCTGATGGCTTCTTCAAGACTGGCCAGTGGCGCATGCGCAACGTCGAGCAGTGCCTCATCATCGACCGGACGCAACAGCCAAGGATCAATACAAAAGTAAGATTGATTGATTGATAACAATAGTATGTTTTAATGTTTAAAAAAATGTTTTTTGCTGAAAGATACAAACAAAAAGATTTTCATTTTGTCGCATACCGGTACATATTTAATTTTTTAATGAACCTATTCTAAAATTACGTTTTTCATGTAAATATTTGGGCTTTGATTATAACATATACATACGTACAAATAGTATTAGATTCATTAATTCGCATGCATAGTTTTTAATTTTATAACCTGTTCTAAAATTATGCATTTAGGTCAAAATTACAATATATAACTTTATATTTAGGAGATTAGACCAAATGTTTTCTTAGACCACAATACAAATAACTATTGACTCAAAAAAGACCAAATGTCCAGTTATACGATGAGTCGCCTTAAACGAAAAAGCGGTGTAGACCAATTGACTGATTATAGCATACGTCCGTAGACAAAGAGTCTGCGCAAAAAAGGAGAAAAAAAACGACAATTAATAAATACAATCCATCATATTTTCCAGTCTTGATGAAAAAGACAACGTGGTCTTTGAAACGTTGGCAGATAAATCACAAACCACCACGATTGAACAGCCCGATCAATACAATTATGTCATTAAAATAATTGTTTTCTGAAAAAAAAAACTTTACACTTGTTTGTTCGATTCGGACTTATCATATAAAATCTCGGTTATTTTCCCATGGTTAGCATGCTGGATCTGATATTGACGCATGTGCGTGTAAGAGTAAAGTACGAGAAATTCCGTGATAGAAAAGTGCTTAGTAATGGTTACGAAGTAGTAAATGCGTTTCGTGTGGGGTGATTAAGGCTATCCGTCATTGTATGTCATCCGTTTCAAACGAAATTCTATTATTTCAACTTGTTAACCCTGCTATTAAGGTAAAATGACTTCAAATGAAATTGTTTTATTATGAAATGTTAAGAGAGCAAGTAGAGTATCCGTTTTAGGCAAATTGCTGTTCGCTCGGCCGACTGACACCACAGGTGTTTGAAATTTCGAACATACGTCACGTACTCTGCAGTAACACATTTCCAAATTTTATTTTAAAATAAGTTATAAAAAATAAATTAGTTTTCATGAATTTTGATTTTGTTAAAAACTCCGAAATTGACTGTATTGGTGATTTTTTCTGGCTGATTAGGACAAAATTTCAAAAATCTATGACCACAGGGCTGTCCATGTATGCTATATTGACAACTTTGCAAAGTTTCATATACGTCGGATGCATCTTGGCCGAGCGAATAGCTATTTGCCAACTGCCGAATGTGTCCCATTCCCTGTAAGTTAAGAAAAACGATAAATATAGTGGACACAGATTAAATTATATTATTTTAAAACATTAATGAATACCTAGCATAATTGGATGAGCGAAGCGAAGACTTCAATTTCACCGACCCCCAAAAAATTTAGCTCCGGTGTTTTTTTTTGTTTTTTTTTTTTCGTCTTTTTGTTCGCTCTCTACCGGGTAAACGGCATATCCGATCTTGATGAAAATTGGAGGGGACCTTCGAAATCTCTGAACTTAGACTTGCTACGTTTTTGGGTACTATCGAAGAAATATTTCTCATGAATATCGTACTTTTACGATTTTTTTCGATTTTTAGTGCGATATTTTCGTGACATTTGGGCCGATTCTGACCAAACGGGTGGGGCTACAACGTTTATATTTCACATGGACATTAAGGTAATGGTGATGTATTGTTTTATGAAAGAAAAAATTGAAAAAGTTAGCCAGAATCTATAGATATAAAGCTTTTAATATAAGTTTTTTGATTTTTTGTGCCATTTGGGCCCATTCTGACCAAACGGGTGGGGCTACAACGTTCATTTTATACATGGACATAAAGGTTATGGTGATGTAGTACCTTTTGAAAGAAAAAGTTGAAAAAGCTTGCCAGAATCCATAGAAATAAAGCTTTTAATATAAGTTTTTTACGGTAAATAATACCAAGTGACAGGTAGGCCTAACAATAGAAACTTGACAACAATCATCAACAATGCGTAGAAAGCAAAACAAAGCATTTGCAAAAGTAAAGATATCCCACGCAAACTAAAAACTTCTAAAAGCTCATCCATCAACGCGGCGGGACTTTAGCGTTTTCCTAGTGATAATAACATATTCTTCGAAATGAGATGCCACATAATGCACATAATGCATACAGTGGATAAAACGTTTATTCCATAGCGCTTAGGGCTACAATGTTTCGAAAACACAACACTGAAATATGGTGTGATGCAAAACATACTAGTACTAGAGTGCAGTATTAATTAATTTGTAATTAGTTTAATTGCAATGTATTAGTATTAGTATTTATTAGATGCTAGACGCTAAATGTGAATGGGCCTATGCCCTGTTCTAGCAACCTATAACGCATTAATGTGATAAAACAATAAAGTAAATAAATAAATTTAATAAATATAATCATCTCGGTAGAATTGTTTAGTTAAATTGTTTTGTAAAAATAGTTTTTGTTGTTAAAATGTAATCATTCGATTCGACCTTAACATTGATATATTTAAAAATTATTTACGTTCTCAGTATTGATAAATATATTCGCTTCAGGAGTATTTTGTAAAATGTTACTTCTTGAAGTGTTATGTACGTGTTTGTTATGTTAGTGCTTCGTGCGAAAATGTGTGGAGTGATTATGCTTGATAAAAGTATTAGCTGGGACATTGCTGATTATCAAAGCACTTGAAAGTTTTAAATTTTTAATAATATTTCTAATAAAAATCCAATAATTTAAGCGTGGGTTGGAACTTCTCCCAAAACATTTTAAAGTAAAAAAAATAATGAAAACACCACTAAAAAAAACATTGACAGCAATACAATTTATATACCTGGGTGGAAAAACGTTGGGTATACATTATTTTGTTAACAGTCAGATTTTATTGCAGAACAAGGTTGGTAAAAAGTCCAATATTTTTATAGCGCAAATATTTCAGGTTGAAAAATATATCCAACGTTTTTACAGACCACGATAAAAAAAAAAAAAAAATATTGAAAATAATACGACGATATCAAAACGTTAATTATTAATCAATAATATGGTTTATAATCAAATTTGGAAAACAATAAGAAGCTTTTCGTTTGGTTTGAGCTAAGTTAGTTTTCTTGTTCAGAGTGATAAGAAAACGTCGTTCATGCCAACAGCTTGTTATGTTTAACGAAACGGAATTCCTGAAATTCGTGCGGTCGCCTTCGCAACATGTTTGAAATTGTTTTACCACGCCAAGAAATAGCTTTCTGATAAGCGTTATCGAAGTTTCGTGGTTATATTTAGCGTCGCTTGCTGGGACTGACATTTTCAAGAAATCATCATCAGAATTGGGAACGACAGTGTTGACTCGAGCGTTAAGGCCATTCCAGACGCTAAATTTTTTTAAAAATTTAGCTAAAGGACACATACACTAAAAATTGTGTTGTTGTTACATAAAATGTACAATTTGTCCTAATAAAAAAAAAAAGAAAAAAGAAAAATGAAAATTGAAATCATTGAAGAGTTGCTTTTTGTAACTAATTATTGAAATAACATGTATTAGGCTATGAAAAAAATGAAAAAAAAATATTGTCCCTATTTTCGGGGCGTACCGGCTGTTTAATTTGCATATTGCGCCTAATTGCCCTATCAAGTCCAATTTCAAAACAGCTTTTCAGATTATCTTAATTTTTTTTTATTAATTTCGTCATCTCTTTGTTCATATGGTGAACAAGTTTCGTAAGGTTTTGCGAAAGGGATTACAAGTTTAAAATTTTTTTTATTTGCCCCATAAAATTTGCCCCAACACTCAACTCAATGAGTTAAATAAAAAAATTCATAACTTGTTATCCCTTCCGCAAAACCTTACGAAACTTGTTAACTATATGAACAAAGAGATGACGAAGTTAATAAAAAAAAAATGAAGATAATCTGAAAAGCCGTTTTGAAATTGGACTTGATAGCGCAATAAGGCGCAATATGCAAATTAAACAGCCGGTACGCCCCAAAAATAGCGTCAATATTTTTTATTTTTTATTTTTCATAGTCTAATACATGTTATTTCAATAATAAGTTACAAAAAGCAACTCTTTAATGAAGTCAATTTTAGCGTCTGGAATGGCCTTAAGCGCTCGACTCTGATTCGGGAGGTCCCGGATTCAAATCCCGTAGAGACCGGCAATCCTGACTGAAGGTATTTTCCGAGCTTTTCCTCAGTCGTTAATCCGAATGCATGGGATTAAGTCCACATAAACAGCCCTCGGACATCCCTTCATAATTGACCAATTTTTTTTGTAAAACATAAGTATAACAGTTTAATGGGAGTTTCACGAATTGGATTTTGTGTTTTTGATTTTCCATATTTTCGAATTTCTTGGTTTATATCTATCGCAATGATTGTGTAATGCTATTTCTTTGCAACCGAGTGAATATAAACAAAACGATTATTCATAACCTTTTTTTTAAATTTGTAAATGAAATTATAACCATTTAGTTGCAACGCTTCAAAGCCGAGTACTTGCATGTCCCGCGCCGCTAGACTCGCAGCGACTACTCTTATACTACCCCCAAATATAACTAACTTATGCCACATAATGTGAAGTATTATATTATACTGCACTAAAAAATCGTTAAAAAATGTTTTAGGACTGTGATTTTACACGAATTGATTAAGTTGTTTTACTTGATTTTTCGAAAGTTTGCGTTTTGGGGAATTTCTCGGTGGTTCTCGGTGGTCTATTTGGCTAAACCAACTACCTAGATTGTGGGAGACCAAGGTTCGAACACCGGTCGGGGTATATCTATCTTTTAATTTCTGAATAGTATTAAATATTCTTAAAACGGCTTTAACCTGCAATTTTTTGTTTTACTAGAGCATACCAAACTAAAATGGCTCTTGATAACATCGTGTCTTGAAAAAGTGTACAAATAATTTTCCACACTCCAAAAACATGCATTCCAGATTCACACCGCTTCTTGGTAATCAGTATATTTTGACCGAACCACTTGTCAAAATTACAATTAAATATAGAGGATTTACAGAAAAGGCTGTAGAGTACGTCAATAATGGCCATTTTTTAAAATTAAAATCCCCCAAGGTCACGGGGCATAATGATCGTCCCCATGTTATTCATTATGGGAGATTTTTGCCGAATAGTCCTAACTCGAAAATTACCAAGTTTGGCTATTGTTTTTCGGGTCATTTTGGACCCAATCACTTTTCTGTTTCTTTCTTAATTCATAACTTGCTCGAATGAAATATATTTTTTGAGTTTAGCTGGTGAATACCCCTTTAAACGGACACTTGTAAACTTAGACGTATATAGGAATGAAATTACACGCAAACTCATCCACAATTTTCTGTTTAACGTTTTTTGCTCATTACTCTGAGAGTATAAATAGAACATTTAGAAAGTTCTATCACTTTCTGAACTGCCGATAATGACATTTTAATTAGCGTTTAGCAATCCGTTGACAGACCAAAACCAACCGAATTCAAACTTTTAGTACGATTGAAAATAGATTGGATAGAGTAGACCTACGCTAGGAAATTGTGGAACAAATTTTAAACAAGTCCAATTTAACAAAATGAGCAGATGGAATTGAAATTCGTTTAATTTAGACATAAACTCAATTATGCAAATAAAGTTGCACGATTCAGCCCAGGCACTGTCGAACCGATGTAATCTCAACAATGAAATGCAAAAGGTGTATTAAAACAAAATAATAAATATGAAGAAACTCACTCATTGATCACATTTACACTAATATACCTACTTTACATACTACTACTACTCTACTTAAACCATATGAAGTGACATTAGCGATCATTTTGCAATAGAAACTTTTATAAGAATAATCCCAGAGAGAAATACGCGCCGATTAATATGTAAACGTTCATACAAAAGGTTTTCAGAAGAAGATTTCTTCACAGAGTGTAGCTTCTTACCATTTCATAAATTAGAGGAACTGGGTTCGGTAGAAAACATTACGGACGGTCTGACATCTCTTATAAACAATACACTGGATAAGCATGCTCCAATTAGGACATGTAGAGTGCGAAATTATAAGCCGTGGATTACTCAAGATACAAGGAACCGTATAAGAGAAAAACTCCTCTTCAAACAAGCTGTTACTTCTAAAAGCGTGGATCAATGGAATGCGTATAAAGTAATGAGAAATAAAATAACACAAGATCTTGGACAAGCAGAAATTAATTATTATAGAAATGTAGTTCATGATGGTAATCTTAATTCAACAGTAAGTTACTAAATAAGCTTCAACTCTCACTAATTGGAAACAAAAAACGTGTATTAAGTCCATAAAAAATATAAACGATGACCTATTCAACACAAATATATAAAGAGTAACATATTTCCCTCACCTTGGAAAAAAAAAACTATAATAACCCTATAAACTATAATAAGACCCTCATAACGCATCAAATTACAGACCGGTTAGTGTGACCAATATACTCTCGAGAGTGTTTGAAAAACTAATTAACGCGCAACTTCAGGAACATCTAAGTATAGTAACAACTTGATGTGTAAGGAACAGTATGGATTTGTGCCAGGATATTAAACTGAAAAATTAATCAATATTCTTTCTAATGATTGGCTCTTAAAACTAGACAATAGCGATAGAAGTAAAACAGCTTTGATTTCAATTGATATTAGCAAAGCATTTGACTGCATAAACCATGAAATTCTAATTACAAAACTAAGGAATCTTTTTCATTTCTCTAAAGATGCTGTGGAATGGAATGGTATAAAAGTTTTCTAGCGGATAGGACAATTAGAACAAGAGTAAATGGAACCCTGTCACAGGCACTCAGTGTTGGGGAAGGAACTTTTAAAAAGAACTTAATCTTTTTTAAAACTAGGGAAACGCCAACGTCGTTGTTAGACGAGTGAGTGAGCCATGTGTTGAGTACCAGGTAACATTCCTTTTCTTCCCCCTACCTTATTCCTCCCTAGCCTATCATAGGCTACAGTGGAGCATTATGGCCTAAACTATGACCTAAACTTAAATACTCTATTATTTATACGAATATTATAATCAAACTTAAATGCAAATGTTCCCGCGTACTCAACACATGACGCTCTCTCTCGTCTAACAACGACTTTATAACATTCCTTTTCTTCCCCCTACCTTTGGCCTCCCTAGCCTATCATAGGCTACAGTGGAGCATTATGGCCTAAACTATGACCTAAACTTAAATACCCTATTATTTATACGAATATTATAATCAAACTTAAATGCAAATGTTCCGGCGCACTCAACACATGGCTCACTCACTCGTCTAACAACGACTTTGGCGTTTCCCTAGTCGAGTTGGCTAAAGCGCCCTTATAGCCGAAATGTGGGAGACGTGGGTTCAATAGTCGGGAAAGATTTTGTAATTTCTGGATTGTATTTTTTAAATTATTTAACATGTTTTGAAATGCATATAACGCAGTGTAGTCCATCATCTGTGACAATACTAAGGAAAACATAGCCAGTACGAAATACGTGAAAATATTGCAAGGTTTACTCAATCTACGAGCGGAATTTGGGGGTACCTTGACGTCCAACATTCGATTAACCTTGGACACGGCATTTCACAGCCAGGTAAATTACAAACAAAAAATAATACTTCAAAATGAAAACCATTGTCGTTAAAATAATTCCTATCCATTTCAACGAATTTTTCAGTTTTTATTTCTTGCAGGTTTAAATCGTAACAGATTGTGCTCATTTTGTTAGCAGTTCTCAGTTACCTGGTCACTGATGTCTGTTTAAAATTTCAGCTCGGTCTATTTGGCCGTTCGGCCGTATGAGCCTGGACAGACAGACAGACAGACATTTAACATTTAACATTTAACATTTAACATTTAACAGAATTAATCACGAACAAGGACCGATCGAGTAGCGTTGTAGACTACGTTCGCTGCGCTCACTCGTCTTATTAATGAACTTGAACTTTTAAAAGTTCATTCCGAGAACGAACTTTTCAGTTTTAGAAAGTTCATTTGTAAGTTCTTTTCGTATTAGTATTAGTAGTTTTAGGGCGCTTTAACAGCTAATATTATTCGCGGCTCCGAGATAAAACAATTTTTATAAGTGAGAGTTACCACCATGTATACTTCTTTCCAAGGGGCGGGACGTAAGGGTAGACGCAGGGGGACAAGGGGTAGACACGGACAGGCCTGTGCTGGTCAGAACCAGCCACAAGCGTATGGGGAGTGCAGGGGTTCCCCCACGTAGTGGTCGTTTTTGTCTGTGTCATCGTCCGTCCGTGTTGTCATTGTCGTTGTCGTCGGGGAGGTAGTCAAAGGGAAGGGGAAAGTTCCCCGACGACGACCCAGAGCTCGCCATTAGTTTCAGGGAGTGAAACTCCCATAATCACGGGCCAAACCACGATAAGGTTGTGAGCTGGACTTTGATGGCACAAGTTCTTTCCGTGCGCCGAGCAGTCGTCGACTCGCCGCCGTCGACGCTTAAAAACAATAACAAATCGTTGTTTATCTTAGTTTTTTTTGGTTTATTTGGATTAAGGACGCGTCAACCGTTAGGTCATAATGCACCAGTCTAACCTAGGGGGGGGAGGAGGGGCCCGCGCTGGTCAGAAACATGCAGCCACAGAAAAGGGGAAGAAGGAGAGTTTCTCACGTCGCGGTCGTCATCGTCTTTGTCATAGTTCGTTGTGTCATTGTCATCGTCGTCGAGGAGGTCGTCAAGGGAAGGGGACAAGGTACCCGACGACGATTGCCAGAGCTCGCCTCTATTTATCGTTTATCGTAGGCCTACGTTGACGCACGTTCAGCTGATTTTGACAACATCACGAACGATTCACGAAGTTAAAACGATGTACACCAACTAATTCGGAAAAGATCTTGGAAGCCTAAAATGCTAAGTATCTGCAATAATTTAACAAGCTGGTCGACAAGAATGTAGTACAAATCACCAACACGATCAAAGACAGCACAACATCCTCATCGTCCAACTCAAACTCGCGAGTAAATTACTACTCGAACACCGCTAATGTTTTTCTCGTGTTATTCTTCAATTTACGCTAGCCTTTAATAAAATAGCGATTTTTTTACAAAATAAATTTTAAAAGAACTTAATTCATATTTTAGACGAACTTAAAATTTTAAAAATTTTAGGTTTAAAAAAAACTTGAACTTTTTAAACGTTCATAATTTTGAGCTGTGAACTGAACAAAAAAAAAATCATTTTAAAAACGAAATGACCTAACACTGCAGGCAGTAACAAAACAGTTTTTAACAATTTACCTAAGAGTTGGAGATAAAATTTTATTTCACAAGTTATGTTGGACGTATTAATGTCCATAATATCTGCTCAATCAAAATAGACAATAAATGATTTTAGATATATAGGGAGTGAGCTGTTTATCTGTGAGAGACCTAGCAGGCAGTAACAAAACAGTTTTTAACAATTAACCTAAGAGTTAGAGATAAAACTTTATTTTACAAGTTATGTTGAACGTATAAATGTCCATAATATCTACTCATTCAAAATAAGAAATTTAATGAATTTAGTAATCGATGATAAAGACATAGCGATCGGCCTTATATAGGAAAAGAGCTGTTTATCTGTGAGAGACCTTGCAGGCAGTAACAAAACAGTTTTTAACAATTTACCTAAGAGTTGGAGATAAAACTTTATTTCACAAGTTATGTTGAACGTGTAAATGTCCATAATATCTACCCATTCAAAATAAGAAATTTAATGATTTTAGTAATCGATGATAAAGACATAGAGATCGGCGTTATATATAGGAAAAGAGCTGTTTATCTGTGAGAGACCTTGCAGGCAGTTACAAAACAGATTTTAACAATTTACCTAAGAGTTGGAGATAAAACTTTATTTCACAAGTTATGTTGAACGTGTAAATGTCCATAATATCTACTCATTAAAAATAAGAAATTTAATGATTTTAGTAATCGATGATAAAGACATAGAGATCGGCCTTATATAGGAAAAGAGCTGTTTATCTGTGAGAGACCTTGCAGGCAGTAACAAAACAGTTTTTAACAATTTACCTTAAAGTTGGAGATAAAACTTTATTTCACAAGTTATGTTGGACGTTTTAATGTCCATAAAATCTGCCCATTCAAAATAAGAAATATTAATAAATTAAGTAATCGATGATAAAGACATAGAGATCGGCCTTATATAGGAAAAGAGCTGTTTATCTGTGAGAGACCTTGCAGGCAGTAACAAAACAGTTTTTAACAATTTACCTAAGAGTTGGAGATAAAACTTTATTTCACAAGTTATGTTGAACGTGTAAATGTCCATAATATCTGCTCAATCAAAATAAGAAATTTAATGAATTTAGTAATCGATGATATAGACATAGAGATCGCCTTATATAGGAAGTGAGCTGTTTATCTGTAAGAGACCTTGCAGGCAGTAACAAAAGAGTTTTTAACAATTTAAGTAAGAGATGGAGATAAAACTTTATTTCACAAGTTATGTTGGACGTATTAATGTCCATAATATCTGCTCAATCAAAATAAGAAATTTAATGATTTAAGATATAAAAGAAGTGAGCTGTTTATCTGTAAGAGACCTTGCAGGCAGTAACAAAACAGTTTTTAACAATTTACCTAAGAGTTGGAGATAAAACTTTATTTCACAAGTTATGTTGGACGTATTAATGTCCATAATATCTGCTCAATCAAAATAAGAAATTTTATGATTTTAGATATCGATGATAAAGACTTGGAGATCGGCCTTATATAGGAAGTGAGCTGTTTATCTGTGAGAGACCTTGCAGGCAGTAACAAAACAGATTTTAACAATTTACCTAACAGTTTGAGATAAAACTTTATCTCACAAGTTATGTTGGACGTATTAATGTCCATAATATCTGCTCAATGAAAATAAGAAATTTAATGATTTTAGATATATAGGAAGTGAGCTGTTTATCTGCGAGTGACTTTCCAGGCAGTAACAAAACAGTTTTTAACAATTTACCTAAGAGTTGGAGATGAAACTTTATTCCACAAGTTATGTTGGACGTATTAATGTCCATAATATCTGCTCAATCAAAATAAGAAATTAAATGATTTAAGATATCGATGATAAAGACTTAGAGATCGGCCTTTTATAGGAAGTGAGCTGTTTATCTGTGAGAGACCTTGCAGGCAGTAACAAAACAGTTTTTAACAATTTACCTAAGAGTTGGAGATAAAACTTTATTTCACAAGTTATGTTGGACGTATTAATGTCCATAATATCTGCTCAATCAAAATAAGAAATTTAATGATTTAAGATATCGATGATGAGGACTTGGAGATCGGCCTTATATAGGAAGTGAGCTGTTTAACTGTGAGAGACCTTGCAGGCAGTAACAAACAGATTTTAACAATTTACCTTAGAGTTGGAGATAAAACTTCAATTCACAAGTTATGTTGGACGTATTAATGTCAATAATATCTACTCAATCAAAATAAGAAATTTAATGATTTTAGATATTTAGGAAGTGAGCTGTTTTATCTGTAAGAGACCTTGCAGGCAGTAACAAAACATTTTTTAACAATTTACCTAAGAGTTGGAGATAAAACTTTATTTCACAAGTTATGTTGGACATATTAATGTCCATAATATCTGCTCAATCAAATTAAGAAATTTAATGATTTTAGAAATATGAGTAGTGTGCTGTTTATCTGTGAGAGACCTTGCAGGCAGTAACAAAAGAGTTTTTTTACATTATTTAACTAAGAGTTGGAGATAAAACTTTATTTCACAAGCTATGTTGGACTTATTAATGTCCATTATATCTGCTTAATCAAAATAAGAAATTTAATTATTTTAGATATCGATAATGAAGACTTAGAGATGGCCTTACATAAGAAGTGAGCTGATAATATGTGAGAGACCTTGCAAGCAGTAACAAAACAGTTTTTAACAATTTACCTAAGAGTTGGAGATAAAACTTTATTTCACAAGTTATGTTGGACGTATAAATGTCCATAATATCTGCTCAATCAAAATAAGAAATTTAATGATTTTAGATATTGATTATAAAGACATAGAGATCGGCTTATATAGGAAGTGGGCTGATTATCAGTGTGAGAGACCTTGCAGGCAGTAACAAAACAGATTTTAACAATTTACCTAAGAGTTTGAGATAAAACTTTGTTTCACAAGTTATGTTGGACGTATGAATGTTCATAATATCTGCTCAATCAAAATAAGAAATGTAATGATTTTAGATATTGATGATAAAGACATAGAGATCGGCCTTATATAGGAAGTGAGCTGTTTATCTGTGAGAGACCTTGCAGGCAGGCACTCGGTGTCAACTGTGGTATTCCCCAAGGAACAGTCAATGGACCAACATTATTTAACATATACATTAATAACTTGCCAAAATGTCCTAAGTTCAGGCGCGGAGGAACGTTTTGAAAAGTGGGGGAGTCAAATCCATCAGTAGGTTTTGAGGGCGGCAGCTGGGGCCTGAAGCAAAGCCCCTGCCGTCGGAGTCCGTTTCGCCGAAGGCGAAAAATAAATTCACCATACTTCACTTATTTCGTCATGTTTTAACTGCACTCGGACTCTGTAAACGTTGTTTTATAGCAACTATCTGCGATCTTTAAACTAAAAAAATGAACATGAAGTGGCCCATTTTAGTAAATTTCAACCAAATTTTTTATGTAATGACGAAGCATACATTCAAACATATTCGTTTTACCAAAGTGACTGTCGAATTGTATCAGTGTATGTGCATACTTACTACGAAAGTGGGGGGGGGGGGGGGGTTAGCGTGAAAAGTGGGGGGGGGGTACAGAGTGAAAAGTGGAGGGGTCAATTCCCCCCATCCCCCCCCCCCCTTCCTACGCGCCTGCCTAAGTTTACAAAAGTAAAGTTATATGCAGATGAATTTCTTGTTACAATTACTGGTCAAGACTATGAGGAGCTCACATCAAACATTGAAACAGACTACGGCGAAATAAAAAATTGGTACACACTTAACGTACTCCAAATGAATGCAAAGAAAACTCAATTAATACTATTGGGAAAAGATGACAAAAATACACCGCAATTTATAACCCTAGATGGATTAAATATTAAACCTAGTCTAACAATTTAGCATCTTGGATTCAATATTGACAAACATCTACTATTTACAACTCACGTAGATAAAATAGTAGACAAATGTAAAAAACGGATTTATATACTTCGCAAATTTAGAAAATTTATAGAACCCCTTGAATGTAGGATATTTTATGTAATTTGTGTACGATCAATTATTGAGCATTGCCGTATTCTGGTCTTCCGTTAACAAAACCTATTTTAACAAATTAGAGTTGACTCAGAATCAAGCATTACGTATTTTTATGGGGAATCGTAGACTGAAGAGTGCAAGGGAACATTTTAATATACCAACAATCCAATCACGTCTAAAAATTCTAACCCTGCTAAGGTTCTTCGATCTCGTAAGCGGCGTGCCTGACATTCGACATCCCGCATTGTACACACTATTCACAAATAGAGGTGGTCTCCGGTCGCAAACCAGCAGAAACTTGTTTATCCCGCGAGTAAATAAAGAGAAAAGTGGAAAACGATGTATAAAGTACCGACATGCAGTCATGTGGAATAATCTCCCATCAAATATTCAATTAATTAAAAACAAAACACGGTTCAAAAAGGATTTAGCTAATTTAACTCTACAGCTTTATAGACATGAGAATTAAGACAACTTATGTCAAATAGGTTAGTAGACTCCATGGCATATGCTCTCTTAGTATAACTACTAGTTTTCATTATTTAAGTACCTTTCAAACGTTGCTTGCATATTCTGTCCCGAATTATAAAATCATCATTAGTCACTTTGTAAACAGTTGGAGCCTCATCATATGAGTACGGTACATACCGTTCCTGTATTGATTACTATTTGATGTGCAATCGGAACGGTATAATCATAGATAGTTCATAGTTTACTACCTCATAGCTTAAAGTAAGATAGGCATACCTAGTCATAACTTCAATTTCCAATTTTGTTAACATGTAAAATGTAAAATGTCAGTATTTACAACCGTAATCCATAGTAACTCCTACAGTTAGCTGTAAAAAAAATAAAATAATAATATACTACTATTACTATACTACTGCATGATCAGTACACGATGGTATAAATGAATCTCCTCTCTGGAGTAAAGTATTTGGATGAGCGTAGCGAGCGTAGCGAGCGAAGCGAAGATTCCATTCTACTACACTGGAGAAAAAAATCCGGAATGTTTTGTTTTTTTTCTTTTTTTTTTGTATTTTTGTCTGTTTGTCCGCACGATTCCGGCTAAACCGATACTCCGATTGAGATGAAATTTTATGGAGGCCTTTGAAATCTCTGAACTTAGAACTGCCACGTTTTTGAGCGCAATCGGAAAATTATTTCTCATGAAAATCGCAATTTTACGATTTTTTTTCGATTTTTTAAAAAATTCTTTGACTTATAACACCAACATGCTTTATTCGATTTTAATGATTTTTGCACAGAACCTTTATTTTATAAATTTAGATATTCTTGTGAAATTTGAGCGCAACTGAAAAATATTTATCATAAAAATCGAAATTTTACGGGTTTTTTCTTTTTTAAACAATTCTTTGACTTATAACACCTACATGCTTTATCCGATTGTAATGATTTTTTTCGCAGAACCTTAATTTTATGAATTTATATATAAGTGTTAAATTTGAGCGCAATCGAGAAATTATTTCTAATAAAAATCGCAATTTTACGATTTTTTTAAACAATTACGATTAATAAATTAAAAAATTAAAGTTAATTTTTAATTTAATTTAATTTAATTTAATTTAATTTAAAAAAAATTCAACTTAGTAATGATTTTTACACAGAACAACAGAAAATTCGCATAACACATGGCAGCTCAATGCACCACTTACGCTCATCCAACAACGCGGCGGGACTTAAGCGTTTTCCTAGTAGAATATAACTAGGAAAACGCTTAAGTCCCGCCGCGTTGTTGGATGAGCGTAATTGGTGCATTGAGCTGCCATGTGTTATGCGAATTTTCTGTTGTTCTGTGGCAAAATCATTACTTAGTTGAAATTTTTTTAAATTAAATTAAATTAAATTAAAAATTAACTTAATTTTTTAATTTTTTTTAATTAATCGTAATTGTTAAAAAAAATCGTAAAATTGCGATTTTCATAAGAAATAATTTCTCGATTGCGCTCAAATTTTACACTAATATATTAATTCATAAAATAAAGGTTCTGCGAAAAAATGATTACGATCGGATAAAGCATGTAGGTGTTATAAGTCAAAGAGTTGTTTAAAAAAAGAAAAAACCTGTAAAATTTCGATTTTTATGATAAATATTTTTTCAATTGCGCTCAAATTTCACAAAAATATCTAAATTCATAAAATAAAGGTTCTGTGCAAAAATCATTAAAATCGGATAAAGCATGTAGGTGTTATAAGTCGAAGAAATTTTTTAAAAATTGAAAAAAAAACGTAAAATTGCGATTTTCATGAGAAAAAATTTTCCGATTGCGCGCAAAAACGTGCCAGTTCTAAGTTAGAGATTTCGAAGGCCTCCATGAAATTTCATTGCAATCGGATTATCGGTTTAGCCGGAATCGTGTGGACAAACAGACAAAATACAGAAAAAAAAAAGAAAAAAAAAAAAAACATTCCGGATTTTTTTCTCCAGTGTAGTGAAATGGAATCTTCGCTTCGCTCGCTACGCTCGCTACGCTCATCCAATTAGTATATCATCTTCTAGAATCTAGTTCATAATAGGATACTTAGCTTTAAGTTTAATTTTATAATGGATATCAAGAATTTTACATGGAAACTATATAATTTAAGTATTTTAAACTGTAATGCTTTATAGAAACCCAATAAATAAATTTAAAATAAATAAATTTAAAAAAAAAAACATAAGAATAAACTATGGATACCAAACGATTTATTTTTAATTAAGTAATACAAGATACCAAACATACGATTAATGCCAATAAAAATCGAGTTCTGCCAAATCGATATCTAATTGAAATTTTGTCATTCGATATCGTTCTATAATAGATTAATCAGCAATCGTAAGATAAAATCTTCTACTTCTTGATAATGAATTAGGGCCTAGCTCTAAAATACTTTCGTTAAATGCCCTGTAAGCGAGCGCCCAAAACCGATGCATTTACTTTCACGTCGCGTTATATCATGACATTATTTTTAAAAAAAGTCTTAAAAGGTTTCAAAATTATAAAGAAATTTCATAGTCAACTCGCAAATGTGTACGTAGTTTTTCGTGTGAAATGAATTAAATAAATTTATTTGTTTCAGAGTCTACCACTAATTTACGTAGCTGATTTTCATCGAAGAACTTTATTTTTGATGTAAACCAAGCCAACCATGTCAATGCCGACGACATTGACGAACGAATAATGACCAACCAGTCAACACCGACCCAACTCGTTGGGCACGATACACACGCGGGCCAAGACTAATTCGTAACTTCCTGATAATTCATTATGTGCTTCGTAGATATATCGGCTCCTAAGCACTAGTGAGTGTTATATGAATCTAGTTGGCTTTGTATAACAAATAACTAGGAAAACGCTTAAGTCCCGCCGCGTTGTTGGATGAGCGTAATTGGTGCAATGAGCTGTCATGATTGTGTTATGAGGATTTTCTGTTGTTCTGTGACAAAATTATTACAAAGTCGAATAATTTTTTTAAATTAAATTAAAAAAATACAAAATTAACATTATTTTTTAATTTTTTTAATTTTAAAAAAAGAAAAAAATCGTAAAGTTGCGATTTTCATAAGAAATAATTATTCGATTGCGCTCAAATTTTACAAAAATATATTAATTCATAAAATTAAGGTTCTGTGAAAAATTCATTTCAATAGGATAAAGCATGTAGGTGTTCTAAGTCAAAGACTTGTTTAAAAAAAGAAAAAACCTGTAAAATTTCGATTTTCATGAGAAATAATTTTTCGATTGCGCTCAAATTTCACACGAATATCTTAATTCATAAAATTAAGGTTCTGTGAAAAAACCATTACAATCGAATTAAGCATGTAGGTGTTGTAAGTCGAAGAAATATTTTAAAAATAAAAAAAATCGTAAAATGGCGATTTTCATGAGAAATAATTTTCCGATTGCGCTCAAAAACGTGGCAGTTCTAAGTTCAGAGATTTCGAAGGTCTCCATAAAATTTCATCGCAATTGGAGTATCGGTTTAGCCGGAATCGTGTTAACAAACACACAATAATACAAACAGAAAAAAAAAAAGAAAAAAAAAAAAAAAACATCGCGGATTTTTTTCTCCAGTGGAGTGAAATGGAATCTTCGCTTCGCTCGCTACGCTCGCTACGCTCATCCAATAAACAATAATCGTTTTCACATGGCTAACTCAAGAATTGACGGATTCCAAAAGTTGTATTAGCGACTTTGCTTCCAATGCAGAAGGTCTAGGGTTCGATTCCCGCTAAAGTCAGAAGTTTTGTAACTTACGATCCATCAGTTCTTGGGTTAGGAATTTGAAAACGGTGACTTTGGAGCCGTCCTAGCAACGAGGCACATTATAAATTCAGTTTCTCTGAATCGGCCTTGTTGATTCTGGTGTTGATCCGCGGGTGTTCGCACTGTCCATAACACTGATTGCTATGTTACCTATTAAAAATATTGATCTTTGGTTGGTTATCTTTCACTGCTCGATTGCATCGGGGCCTACAGTGTTGGCTTGGTCACTTTGGTTTACTGTCCTCCACTGAAAATCATTTGTGTGACTGAGTGGGTACTCTAAATACGGATTTATTTATTTATATATTATGTACGTTGATTCTGCTCAAAATATACAGTCTCCTAGCTAGCTTAGAATAAAGCTATCATCCTATACTTAGACGTCACATCCGATGAGAAGATTCTGTAACGGAACTAGGTAATTGGACTTTGATTTATAAAATCTTTAAAGCTGGGTCGGCAAAACGGATACTCCGTACTTGCTAGATGACTTGGTACAGGAATTTCATTATTATTGCAAATTTATTCAATAAATATGTTTCCCTTTTGTACGAATGCACGATGTATGTTACACACAATTGTATACCCTGTGACAATCATTAATGTTTATCATTTATGTCATTTATGTTTTAATTAATGTAATTTTAACATAATACGACGTCTTTTATAATGTGGGGATTTTGTGTACCAAGGGTAACAGGTACGTAAGTACTACGGGGCAAATGCTCTTTCTGTTGCTCTTGCATTCAACTATTTTATTTTATAAAATGGCATGTTATGTTAAATGATACAGAAAATAATAAATGCAAAATATTAATAATAAATAATGTTCTAAGTAAGGTGTTTGAATGTCAAAGAAAGAATGTGCAAGGTCAGTAAAGTGTATCCACTAACTTTCGCCAATGACAAAATAAAACACTTTTGGTGGCTAGGATCGAATCAACGACATTTTGAAACGGAGTCCCGAGTTTAGGACGATTGGATGAGTTCAGGACTATTAAAAAAAAATTAAATGTAAATTTGCTTGATCGTCAAAACTAGTAAATTTAGTAATTTCTTGGCCCACTTATCGTCCTCCAAATTTCACCCTGGAAGATTGAATTTTGGAAGGTAATTGGATGAGCGAAGCGAAGATTTCAATTTCACTGACCCCAGCAAAACTTTAGCTCCAATGTATTTTTTTTGTATTTTTGTCTGTTCGCTCTCTACCAGGCAAACGGCCTATCCGATTTTGATGAAAATTGGAGGAGATCTTCGAAATCTATGATTTTAGACCTGTATTGTTTTTGGGTACAATCGAAGAAATATTTCTCATGAATGTCGTACTTTAACGATTTTTTTCGATTTTTAGTGCGATATTTTCGTGACATTTGGGCCGATTCTGACCAAACGGGTAGGGCTACAACGTTTATATTTTACACGTACATTAAGGTAATGATTATGTATTGCTTTATGAAGGAAAAAGTCGAAAAAGTTAGCCAGAATCCATGAAATAAAGTTTTTAATATGAGTTTTTTTAGGTACATAATAACAATTAAAAATTAACAATAGAAACTAGACAACAATGACCTACAATGCGTTCAAAAAGCCCTTGCAAATGTAAAGAGACCCCACGAAAACTAAAAACTTACATAAAAGCTCATCCATCTACGCGACTAAAAAAAGCGTTTGCGAAGCTTCCTAGTTTACGAAGAATTTTCTTAGTTTGCGATCAGAGTATAATTGAATATTTCAAATGATAGTCTCCACTAAAGATTAAGAAATTCTTACAATATGCCTTCTAGACAGCATAAACATATAAGTAGTATTTAGAAATGTGCTCAAGTTTCAACAGTAACACATTCTAATGTTACATTTAGTTGAAAACCAAAACTTTGTATGACAAACGATAGAGCTTTTAAGTGATCCAGACTAAACCTTTGCACTCTGCAGTCTTCGTCAAAGCCTGGTTTTCTTGAGCTCATTCAATAGTCTCAAGTAACATGGTTCCTATGATTGTACTTAATTCAAGTATGTATGTTATTCAAGGTAATGGAATTTCAAGAGATGATAATATATTATTGACTAGAAACGTCGAGACATTAAGGCATTGTATGTTACATAGGACAAAACACTTCATTTACATAAGCGGACAAGCAGATAGTTTGTTGCATTTTGTATTTATTCATGCACTTGTGCTTTTTGAGACGATGAAGAATACAATTAAAATACAAAGCTAGTGTGAGTGTTACCCCTCCCCCCACCTTCAATGTGTTCAAAGAAATTGATGAGATCATGCTACATAATATATTCGTTATAAAATTATTGCGGTTGTATGTGGCTCGTTGGTCTCGTGGTTAGCGTATCTGCTTCCAATGCAGAAGGTCCAGGTTTCGATTCCCGCTCTTTGCAGAAGTTTTTAAATTTCTGATCAGTTATTCAGTTATTGGCATAGGAATTTATAAACGGTTCAGTACTCATAATAAATCAAAGTTATTCTGAATCGGCCGTGCAGAGTTGGCTTAGTCGCTTGGTTTACTGTCCCCGACTGAAAATCAGTTATATAACTGAGTGGGTAGATTCTAAAAACGAATTTATTTATTTATAAAATATTAAGATGAACTTTCTATCTTTAAATAAACCAAAGGTAGTCGAACCATAGTTAAAATGAGTGTTTATCCTATAATTTTTTTACAAATCTATTAAACGATAATATATATAAATAGAATATTCGATTAACAAAAATCTACAAATCTTTAGTATAAAATAACAATTGCGACGATATTATTAGTATTTTGTGGGGGAGAGAGGGTGGCAAGCAACAGTCATCTTGGGCCCACAGCGTTTTATATCGGCTTGTCAGGCCTGCCATATTCTGTTCTCCATCCATTTCATCTGATATCATCTTCTACTTTCTTGCTTCTTACCAAAATTAACACCCTTAAACTAGTAACATTGAATAGTCCATAAAACGACACAGTTATTGTAATTTATGAGATGTGGGATTAACTGGATGAGCGTAGCGAATTTCATTGCAATTGGAGTATCGGTTTAGCCGGAATCGTGTTAATAAACACACGAAAATACAAAAGAAAGAAAAAACGGATTTTTTTTCTCCGGTGTAGTGAAATGGAATCTCCGCTTCGCACGCTACGCTCATACAGTTGCGCTGCGCTCCCTCGTCTAACGACAAACTAAGTAAAATTATAATTATATTATTGGAAATATTGATAGTTAGATAAGTAGCTAAAATCCTTTTTCAAAATCCTTTTATTATCCTTTACAATAAAATTGTGTTCATTCCATGTGAACTATCTACTTAATATACACTCGAAAATACTTGCTAGAAAATTAATAGGGTTTAAATAATAACGATATAAAAATTAATTAAAAACAAATAAATAAATGCGTTAAGCGGCTTTATTTCATGAATTAATAATTTGTTTTTTGGCCAATTATGTATTTAAAAACAAAAATTAAAGATTGTGTATACTCTTAAGCCTTAAGACACCCCCCCCGAACCCTCTTTCTCGAGTATAAAACAAACATCTCAACAATTTAATGGAGCTTAGTTGTGTGGGTGTTAAACAAAATATTTTTCGCCAACTCCTCTTGTTTTTTTAAGCAAAATTAACGCGAAAAGCAAACTGCGGATTTATCGTTTATAACGTTTTTAATAAAGCAACTTTCCAAAGTACTAGGAAGAAGTCTTTCTAGCACATTCGCTAAGATGAACTTTATAAGTGGTAGCTTTGCTGTTATAAAGACATTTCATTATATTATCACGCACCTTCTTCGAGATTATTAAACCAAGAGGATGTAGCAATACATTTTGCGAAACGATGCCATCCAGCTATAAAGCAGGGATATAGTAAACACTTTCTCAGAAACATTGCTGTTCCGTTTGCTCAATAATATGCTTACGAAAAAATAGTTAAATATATGTAAATAAATCCAGAAATTTAAATAAAAACATCTTATATATAAATTTATCTTAATTTTGTATTTAAAAAAATAAATAAAAAAATACGTTCGGAAATTTTTCTCTATTAGTGAAATTGCGAAAAAAAAATATATCTATTATTTAAAGTTTCAAAGTGCCGAAAAAATTGTTTTTTGCCCTTTGCTATTTCACATAACATTTACAGCATATGTTTCAGAGTTTTCATTTATAACGAGGGCCCCCCGTCCTTACGTTGTGCCCGAGGAAAGGAAAAATGTTCTAAGCTAAGGATTAGTTATATATTTTATTTGTCATATATATAGTAAATGTTTTATTGTGCGGCTACGTTTAGTCTGGATCACTTGTAAACCCTAGCGTTTGTCCTAGGTCGAAAAGTGATCCTGAAAAATTGAGAAAACAGATGGATTTGTCGATTAAGCGTATTTTAAATGGACAGTAAACTTTGTAAAAATAGTTGCCTTGTTCAAACAACAGTCTTAAATTTCAAATTTAACTCCTTTGTTGAGATAAACATTGTTAATTCCGATTTCTCAATATTTTGTGTTTTATACTTAAATCTTTGATAATGCATTTGCTTTATAAATGACGTTTCTTCAATATTATTCCTAATGTAACAACATGAACATTCATACAACATATAAATAAACACATATTATAAGCACATATAAAATCGTGATATATATGAGTAGTACATTTTTTAATATTAATGCATTCTAAAACATACCGAAGTGAGGTAGGAAAAAGGTTATTTAACAATTAAGTTTAAACTAAGCACTACTCTTAGGTGGGAAAATAAGTTTTTATTATGTATAAATATTTCGAAAAGTGAAAAATGTAACTTTTTGAAATATTGCTGTATAATAAAAACTTACCTTCCCACCTAAGAGCAAGCATTGTAAAGTTCAATTTAGTGCTAAATAACATTTACCTATTCTATTAAAGTTTCTTTTTAAACTAAATTTAAAATAGGAAAAACGTTGGTCTATTTGGTACTGAAATGCGGTTATGCGCATAACACGATCATTAAACGTAGCTTTATTTGGAATAAGTCATCCTCTTTAATGAATATCACGCGTAACGACGGCCAGACCTGACTGTATAAAGCCACGATTTAATTAAATATCCTGAAGGGCCGCTGAACATTATACATCGTTTTAACCACTTTGTTTAAAATGAATATGTAATGGTTAAAACAGGCTCATATAAAACATTTCGAAGTTTGTTGCCTGAAGCTATTAGAGCTTTTGTGATTGTCGATATTTTAAAATAAAGTCTGTGAATGTGTGAATTTGTTTATTCTCTGACTGAAAATTCATCACAATCGACTAAAACAAGTTGGTGTTATCAGTAGAAGAAAGTTAAAAAAATCGTAAAATTGCGATTTTCATGAGAAATAATTTTTTGATTGCGCTAAAAAAAGTGGTAGTTCTAAGTTCAGAGATTTCGAAGGCTTCCAGAAAATTTCATCGCAATTGGAGTATCGGTTTAGCCGGAATCGTGTTAATAAACACACGAAAATACAAAAGAAAGAAAAAACGGATTTTTTTTCTCCAGACGAGGGAACGCAGCGCATTGTCTTGTCATTCAGCTCAAACGAGACTTTCTCTGTTCCTGTATGAGTGAGTGAGTAAGGGAGTTCTCTCCAGAACTGACGAACCACTGACAAGATTGCACCGAAATTTTAAACAGGCATCCAGGACTGATATTTTAGGTGCTGTTGTCATTTTAATACAAATTTGAAAAATTTGAACCGTCGATGTCAATTGTTTACATTTTCCGCATTTAATAATTATGGTTGTGGCCAAAGACTGGGCAACAAACAATTCTGAAAGTAGCTGTCATAAAAAAACGCCAAAGTCCATGTTAGACGAGTGAGGAAACCATATTGTGTTGAGTACCCGGATACATTTGCATCCTTGCATCCTTAGTCTACTCTATAGGCTAGGGAGGAAAGACCCGTGCTATCTAGATCCAGCCTAAGGTAGGGGGAGGAATGGGAATGTTCCCGAGTACTCAACACATGGCTCGCTCACTCGTATAATAATGACTTAGTCGCCGTTTCCCTGGTCAATAACTCGCAATAAAACACTTTGAGCAACAAAAATTGGACAAAATGAAATTAAAGAACATTCCTTATTTTCATTTTTATTTCCCTCAACTCTCTCTCTCTCTTTCTCTTTCTCTTTCTCTTTCTCTTTCTCTTTCTCTTTCTCTTTCTCTTTCTCTTTCTCTTTCTTTCTCTTTCCTCTCCCTACTTCTCCATTTCTTTCTCTTTCTTTCACTCAGTTCATCACCGCCTCCCCGCTCTTCTTTAAATTTCTTTAAAAATCACTTAAATTGTTATGAAACAAATTAGATTAACGATTTTGTTAAATGTATTTTATTGTTGTTATAGAATACTTTAACCCTTTTTAGGGAATTGGTTTCTATATTTACCACCACCTCTAAAAATTTACACAATTAAATCTGCCAGTTTTTCATACTTTACACCCGGTCAAAAAGATGCTTTGCTTGTTCTGAATTGGTAGTATTTTTCCTTACTAAATTCCACTGCCTCCTAGATGTTCGTCGTGGCTCCTCGTTCCCTGCCTGTCCATGCGCACAGTGTTAATTGTTGTCCAAAGCGCTAGTTACCGTCCCCAAGAGCTTTCTTTTGTTTTCGTTGTTTACATACGATCTGCATACGATTAAAATGTCATAATGCCAGTGTTGAGCTGTGTTTTTCTTCATAATAGGCAATGGTGCGTGCAAGAAGTTGTAAGATACCGGGATGCCATTATCTAAAACAAGTAGGCCTTTCTTTGCATGAACTGCAGGGAAATAAGGAAATTGTGCCACCCAGGCCCGGTGGCAATAAGGGGGCCCCAGACTCCCCCTTATCACACGCCACTGCTTGATGGAAAGTAATTGCTTAGCTCGTGGCCTAGTCAAGACTAGGGCCCGAGTATGCTACCTAAGCCTATTGATTTTTAATATGATTAGGAATAGGAGGCATAGCAACAACAAAGTTATCAATATCTACTTTCTGTTTAATTACCAGCATAATATAACTAGACAAATTTGTATATTACTATTTGCAAACCATGATAAGTGATGTACGTATACAAAATACGATCTACAACATTCAATTTAGTTGGATTCAACAGAAAAATACATGGGAGATGACATTTAATGTGATGACAACATCAAAAACAAAAGAAAGCTCTTGGGGACGGTAACTAGTGCCAGAGTCGATAAAGAAGTTTCCCCTTTGGGGAGGTCCCCTTACTCCCAAGTCAAAACGGAAACTAACGCTCTGCGCGCTGAGGGCGGCTTAAATATGAAACTAATAAAAGCACTGCACGCTAAATACGGTCAGTAGATTATCGATGTGCAGTGACGCTGATAGCAACAAATAACAGACGAAACGTCAAACTTCAATTTTATTTCAATCATATTAGCCCTGGGCCCTAGTCTTTTTAAAACGATTTTCTTTTGATTTATTATTGTACTATAAAGTGTTGCGCAGGCGTCACTGACATTTTCGTGCGAAATAATTTGAGATATGTCTTGTTCAAGCCTAACGGACGTAAGTGTAGCCTAAGTCCAAGGCTACAATACAGTTTTCAGACGTAAGTACGCCCTTGGCATTCAAATCGAAATCTTGAACAATACATATTGTCGGCCTAGGTCCTAAGCTTAGGTCTACTCCATCAGAAATATCCTCATCAATAAAGATAGTTTGCTTTACTCCAAAACATTCGCCAACATTCGATCGTATTTAATATTTTGACGTTTCCGCCATTTGTCGTCATCGACTGTTAACTACTAGTAGAAAAGTGACGTAGTTTTATTGAAGTAGTTCCATCAATCGTCACACAGATGTCGCGCGGAACGTTAGATTCCAAACGCCAAAAACCGACTTTTTATTTAACCCAGAGCGGTATAGGGAGTTGGAGGACCTCCCCAACGGGGAAACTTCTTTATCGACTCTGCTACGCATTTGGACAACAATTAACACTGTGCGCATGGACAGGCAGGGAACGAGGAGCCACGACGAACATCTAGGAGGCAGTGCTAAATTCTAATGATTAGAACGATTTTTGTAATCGATCAAAAATCGAATTGTGTATAAAAACACAAAAATACACAAATTTCCGGGACGTCCCGGATATTTTGTTTGCATGTAGTAGATTCAATTTGAACATGCAAACAAATTGAAAAAAATGAAAAATTGCAAACAAAATTAATTTTTGAAAAAATACTCAATTTTTTCAATTTTGATACCAATTTGGAATTCAAAATCAGCATTTTTTTCCCCTGAAAGTTCAAGGAAAAAAATCGAAAAAATTCTTAATCTCTTTTAAAAAATCACAAATTTCAAATTGTTAAGGTAGAAAGAAAAATTTTGTGTCCCAACATTATATGCCCTATAAAGGGTTAAGTAACATGTAATTAGACCTACCTCAAATCTTCATTTATGATTTAACATTTATTGTATTTTTCATCCAGGATTTATTGTCAAATTCATTGTCTTTATTTCACGAAATATACGACAAGAATGGATGGACTAAATCTCACCTCTCTATCTCTCATTCTCTCTCTCCCTTACCCCTATTCACCACCCTTTATCCTATTTCGTACTTTTCTAATTCAAAGTTAACCACTGACAGAACCCTTTCAGTCTGAAACAGGTCGTTAAAGAAAATTCACCTCACACAAATAAAAGAAGAGTATACTACCTACCGTAGGAAGAGTATATATTTGTAAGCAGCTTCAAAGGATAAGCGGATTGTTATTATGAGTGAGATGAATTAGAATCTTTGTAACTCAAACCCCTGGGTTGGAGACTATGAAGACTTACATAATACATGATTATATATACACATGGGTAGAAACTCGCACATCGATGCACATTCTTACACACCAACACTAGTACACAGTTTCTATGACAATATGTGAATGAATGAATTTTGAATGAATTTATTAAATTATTAACATTTTTTTTATTATTAATATTAATAAATATTAATAATGATTACATTTATTGTTAAAGGGGTATTCACCCGCTGAACTCCAAAATATATATTTCATACAGGCCAACTAGTGATGAATTTATAAATTAACAGAACAATTATTGGGTCCACCATTACCCATCAAAAATTGACAAACTTAGTAATTTTCGAGCTAGGTCCCATCGGCAAAAATCTCCCGTAAGAAATAACCTGGGGACGATATTTATGCCCCGTGACCTTGGAGGATTTGATCCCCCAAAAATTGGCCTTTATTGACGTACTCGTAAGCCTTTTCTGTAAAACGTCTATATTTTGTTTTGTCATTTGGGTGAGTGGTTTGGTCAAAATATGCCAATTACCATGAAGGGGTGTGATTTTGAAATGAATATTTTTCTTTTGTGTATATTTGTTTATATTGTGCACTGATTAATACACGATGTTGAAAAGGGCCATTTTAGATTGGTACGATGCTCTAGAATATATGTGGAACAAAAAATATGCATGTTATTTAGCTGATTTAAAAAAATTAACCGAAACGCCCATTTTCGCAAATTTTGAAATTAAAAAAAACTTCAAAATTTCGTAAAAACCACAGTTACAAAATATCAAATTTTAAATTTTTGTTATTTTAGTGTAGTATTATAGTATTATGCTCTTGATTATGTTAAAAAAAAATTGTAATAGGAAATTCAATAAATATATATTTACTCCATTATTGAGTTACCGACACTTTACAACTTTATTCGCAAATTTCAATAATCACAAAGTCATTTTGTTTTGTGTTTGCGGGAAAAGCATGGTTAAACATTTCCCTGCAGTGCGGCAATTTAAATTCAAATTACATAAATTATACGGTAGATGCTGTACACCCCCCACAGATGTGTGGGTCAATGAAGGATCGGTTTAATTATCATAAATTACATCCGAAGCAATTAGTGCATGCAAGTCGCATAATTGGCTTGCATGTTCGTGAAAGGAATACGCTATAAATAAATAATTATCTCAGTAGGAAAGAATGTGGTATTCATTCTAGAGTCTAGATGGCCACCTAGAAATTGGTTTTGTGGTTCGTCTGGATATAAACTATTTCTAAAATGTATATTGGAAATATTTTGTCATGTGTTTATTTGGGTATTCATTCTCAAATACTAGGAAGCTTCGCAAACGCTTTTTTTAGTCGCGTTGATGGATGAGCTTTTTTGTAAGTTTTTAGTTTGCGTGGGATGTCTTTACTGTTAAAGTTCTTTTTGAACGCATTGTAGGTGATTGTTGTCAAGTTTCTATTGTTACTTATTAATTGTTATGATATACTTTAAAAAACTTAACTTTTTCAACTTTTTCTTTGTAAATGTACTACATCACCATCACCTTAATGGCCATGTGAAATATGAACGTTGTAGCCCCACCCGTTTAGTCAGAATCGGCCCAAATGACACGAAAATATCGCACTAAAAATCGAAAATAATCACGACGATATTCATGAGAAATATTTCTTCGATTGTACCCAAAAACGTGGCAGGTCTAAGTTTAGAGATTTTGAAGTTCCTCTCCAATTTTCATGAAGATCGCATGTGCCGTTTTCCCGGTAGAGAGCGAACAAACAGAAGAAGAAAAAGAAAAAAACATCAAGCTAAATTTTTTGGGGGTCAATGAAATTGAAGTCTTCGCTTCGCTCGTCCAACAAATTTAACAATTTTTTTTTAGAAAATAAATTTCGGGACCCAGCACCTACACCAATATATATATATTTTTACAATTTTATTTTCTTGAGATGTCAAATTGTAATGAAACACTATATTAAAATAAACAGTTAGTGACAAAATCAATTTTGTTTAAACAATTTCAATTTTGTATGAACAACGTTAAAAGATTAAAAGAAAGATAAAACAAGAAAAAGTGGACAGATTGTCATCACAAAAGAATGATTGAGATGCTGACGAGTGGAGCTTGCTAGGCCGGTGCTGATGCTGTCTTGCCCGTGATTATTGGTGGCACGCCACTTTAGGCCTTCCCAATAACTTTTACTTATAAAAAAAACATTTCCAAATTTGGCCTTCCCAAAAAATTATTGTTTAATGATATTAATTTTAAAAAACAAAATTAATTAGAATAACAAAAATAAACACCGCTAAAGAAAATGAGCAAAAAAATTACGTAAGTGTTATGTAATATATATATTATATATATATATATATATATATTAACAGAATACTTTTTGTTGAATACTGAGGTATTATAAAACTTAATTTACATTGTTCACATTGTTTGAATGAAACTAGTTAATAACTAAGTTACTGGCTGAGTTTGTAGCTTAACTAGTAATTTAGTTACAACTTAGTAGTTTATAAGCATTGTTACTTTTTCTTAATAGATTCTTGGTTTGCAATTACACGTTATAGAATTAAGCAACTTCCATTTATCGAATTATTTAGGTTATCTCAGTTTTGAGCAAATATAATGAGAGGACATTCACAAAACTTTAACTTTATGTGTGGCTCGTTGGTCTTGTTGTTAGCGTATCTGCTTCCAATGCAGAAAGTCCAGGGTTCGATTCCCGTTAAAGCCAGAAGATTTTTTAACTTCTGATTTGGACTTAAGTCCATCAGTTCTTGTCTTAGGAGTTTGTAAACGGTGACTTTGGAGCCGTCCTAGCAACAAAGCACATACTAAATTCAAAGTTGTTCTGAATCGGCCTTGTTGATTCTGGCATTGATCCGCGGGTGTTCGCACTGTCCATACCACTGATTGCTATATCTCCTATTAAAATATCGATCTTTGGTTGGTTATCGCTCACTCGTCGATTGCGTAGGGGCCTACAAGGTTGGCTTAGTCGCTTTGATTTACTGTCCCCCACTGAAAATCAGTTATATAACCCGAGTGGGTAGACTTTGAATACAATTTATTTATTTATTTATTAATTTTATTTTATTTAAGTAATTTAACAATTTTTGTTATAAAAGTTTAGAAACCTGAAGCAATTAATAACAAACAAAATATCCAACAAGACCCGGGGCTTGAAGCCGGTTCTCCTGTAGAAGTGATGAAGAAATAGGTTCAAACCACTGACTAGTAATAGAAAAAGAAAAAAACTTTGAACGTACGAACCAACTTCATATAATGTTTCTGACACATTCGCGACTATGACGCAGTGAATGATATTGCCGAGGTTTCGTTCATAGGTTTCAAATGAGATGTTTTAAGGATAGCGCGAGAAAGGTACTATCAGTTGATTCATTCATTGTGTGTGGGGCTATATTGTTTAGAAAAAACTTAACTTTTTCAACTTTTTTTTCTAATTACTACATCATATCACTAATGCCATTGAAATATGAACGTTTAGCCCCAACCGTTGGTCGAATCGGCCCAAATGGCACGAAATACGCACTAAAAACGAAAAAATCACGACGATATTCATGATAATATTTCTCATTGTACAAAACGTGGCAGTCTAGTTTAGAGATTTGAAGTCCTCCTCCAATTGTTGAAGATCGCTGTGCGTTCTTCCCGGTTAGAGAGCGACAACGAGAAAAAACTGTAACTTAATAATAAATAATAATTAAATAATAAATATATAATAACTAATAAACATTTTAGCAAGAACATTGATGAAGAACCGATCTTTTTATGTCCACACCTTTTTGCAATTGAATGAAATTACACAATCATTGCAAGACAAAACAATTTATAAAGTCAAAAACTTTTAGTTATTTTTTAATTTTCTATAAAACGGTTTATTTACTGTGTATAAAATATTCATGTGCGTACTCGTTGATTTAAAGGTTGAAATACTGTAAGGAAATATGATTATTTTAAACGGGGTGGTTGTTATAAATAATTGATGAGTTTCATAGATAGAGCAAATTTCGGAGATTTCACTTGATTTAATCGTAAACAATGAATGAATAAAGTAATGGAGTACTGGGTCTAGTAGAATGTTAATTTTTTAACGAGTTTAAGCCATTTACATAGAAAAACAGAATGCTGAGCATTTCAACTCGCCTCTCGGCTATCTTCAGCAGCCAAATAATGTGTTTTAATTTGCAAAATAATTGTTATTTTTGTTTTCATAACAAATTTAACTTTTTTTTCTCCTTTTGGAAAGTATTGCTTTGACCGGCACCTCCACAAAAAAAATTATTTTAAATTGATCAATATAATTTGTTGTTATTCATGAATATCAAAGAGCCAGTAAATAATCAATTCGTTTGGCAAATATATTAATTTAAAAACTCACTATTATTTCAAAGTTATTACATTAAGAAATTTAACACGTTTCTCTCAAAAAAGAAAATATATTTCTACCGGAACCGGCACCTCCACCAAAAATTATTATTTCGTATTCTTGTTTTTGAGATGTCAAATTGTCATGAACCACTGTATTAAATTAAACAGTTTGCGACATTATCAATATTGAGTGAACGTTAAAATTATTATAAATATTATTATGATGATGTGAAACGAGAAACTTTTGATGTTCAACGTTTAATAAGAAAAGGAACAATTCTTTGTATAGTTTTTCAATATTAAAGAAATCAAATTTCTAAACATTTATTAGTAGTTCTTGATGCTTAACAAACAATATTTTTATCAAAACACAAATTTACGTATCTTTAAAACAATTTATTGTAAATCGTTCTGGTTCAAAAGATGCCTTTTCTATGTTTGTTTAAAAAATAAATTAGTGTCTACCCTCTCAGTACATATAATTGATTTTCATAAGGTAAATTTTTAATTATTTAAACAATACTTCTCCAAAGAAATTAAAGCTTTTAAAAATATTTAATTTTTAATATCTTTAGAAATTAAGATACGTTTCAAAATGTCCGGAAAACACAAGTGAAAAATATTTTTTTCGTTCTGTGATGTTTGTTTTGCTGTCTCTAGAGGATTGGATTGTTAAGTGAATATTTGCTGAGTAGACAGGACGCTTCTCAAAAGTTTTGGTTATTTATTCATTTCTTTATTAATGTTAATCCGTTTCAGTTATTTGTACTGAATAAACGAACTACTACTAAAACTTATGCGAATTTTATTATAAATATTTAAACGACGTTGTTTTAATTCGTTTATGTTATTTAGAGTTGTCAAAGCGAATCTTTAAACTGCATTTTTTATACCCTTGAAAGTTATGGTTACACATATAAATGTCAAATACACTGTAACTGTGTGAATTAATGACAAAAATTATGACTGATTGATAATCAGTATTTATTTGTGGTTCATTGTCTTTGTGTTTGTGTCAATATTAATTTCTCTTCATAAGTTCTTATTTAAGATTATGCTTTTCTCTTTGGTTGTTTATTATTGCATTATTATGATATAATCAATGTATTTTCAATGATATTTTTATGCCTAGATTGTCTGATTGCCTGCCACCAGTGGAGCTCGCAACTTGAGTTAGGTGTCCTGTATCATTGCTGTGATCAGTGTTTTACTTATTCAATTTCCAATAATTATATGCCCGATATAATTAAATAGTAAAGTTAAGATCTTCTATACTAAATTGTTTTTAAGATTTGAGCACAAGAATGAAGATGCGCGTTCGGTGGTTTCTTTCACGAAAGTTTGATTACTCCCTGATTTGATGTTCCTGAGTTTTGGCAAACCTTATATATTTGTCGAATGGGATCGTAAAAAACCGTTTTTTCTTTTCGTTTTTCTTTTTTGATGATTTTTTTTCAATTATAATCGATGAAAAATGCTTTCATACAATACCAAACACGACAAATGTATGCTCACTTTGTAATTTTTGAATACAATTGCGTGATTTATTGTAATTTATCAAATAATAGTTAAATACTAAAAACTGCCCCTGAAGCTAGTATTTTTGACTTTCTCATTATAAAATGTTTAAGACTGCTAATTTTTAGGGTTTTAAACAAGGTATTGAATAAGTTACTCCTTTACGCCATATTGTAATTTGTGTAAAATATATTATCACATTATTTATAATTTACGCCACATTGTAATTTGTGTAGAAAATATTATCACATAATATATAACTATTAATGAAAATTACAAATGTTGCAGTAACTTTTAACGCAATTAATTATTTTTTACAAGCAAATTTAAATTGAAGTAGATGTTTAGTTTCAAAAAGAAAAAAATCACCAAAATAAGCTAATTAAGCTATATTATTTTTTCAATATACTTTTTCCTTTAACTCTCTCCCTTGCATAGTGTACTAAAGTGTAGTAAAATAATGTGTCTCCGTGCGTTATAATGATAGAAAATATGACAAATTCAGGATTACTTTGACATTTTTTGGGAATTATTAACTTATGCATTTTCAATTAATTGTTAAAGATAAAATACTAAGAACTCAGCTTGTAGCCAGTTTTTTAAATTAATCATTAAAAAACTATATTATTGCAAATTTTTACGATTGTATCACATCCTGCACTATATTAAGGAATCTTTAACCCCATTGTAAGGCATAATATACATACAGTGTATATAGCTAGATACATTATAAAATAGAGCTCACAAATAGTATAAACATATTTATTGAATCTACAATGCACGAAATCTATTTAAAAATTCAATACTTGGAACATTCACAACTTTGATCTCATATTTAATTAAAAGCAAAAAGTAATAATAACATAAAAGATAACAGTTGTCATTTCATTTGTGTTTTTAATTAATATATGAACTTTTATCAATTCAGTATTTGTGCCATAGTGAATTTCCCCCCGAACTGACCCAAAATAACTTAGGTAAAGGAATCTTTTCATTTGAAGAAAGTAGCCCTATATTGTTTTGTTTGACAACTATTGCTAATTTCATATAAATATGATATTAATACTGTATTTAGAAAAGACCCTAAAACAAAAAAATTGCTAAGTAAACGACTTATATGATCTCATTTACAAAAGAGCAATATGAAAAAAAAAGCAAAACAATCCGCTTGCGTCACTTTCAAGATCCCTGTCCGTTTCTCTCTGAACCTCTGTACGAACGCGTTTGTGATTGGCTGGTAAGCTAAGGGGGCTGGAGTTGCGGCCCCTTTTCTCCTGTCTGTTTTAACTACTGCGTTGTGTGTGTCATGTGACGGGCGGCTGACAGGAGGCGGGGGGGGGGGGGGCAAGAAACCTGTTCAAGCGGAGACTCTCACTAGTGGCTGTCAGACCTCAAGCAATGCCAGCCAGCCTGACAGCGAACCTTCAGTCAAGCTGGACCGCAGAATTTGGAGAAGAGGGTGAGAGAATTTCCGATTTCACAAACACAAGTAACGATAGGATATTTTCTAACATATCTGTGATCTAGGTTTGAATACTCGGTTTAAAAACGAAAATTTAAAGAAACATTTAGTCAGAGATAGTGTTATTGTTTTAAATTTCTTTAAAAATTCTGAACCAAACTTAAATAAAATAAATAATTATAATAATAATAAAAAAAAATGTTAAGATAGCTCTTCTACTCTGCTATCAAACAATGTTAATTAATAGTTTAGATGTTATTCAGTTACTAACTAAATGTTTCAGTTAATTGGCAAATGCACCAAACTGGAATGTGGGAGACCCTGGTTCAAATCCCTGCAGGGTTGATTTTATTATTTCTGGATTGCATTCAATATTTACAAATTAAAGGGGTAAACCTTATTTTAGAAAATTATCAAAATATTCACGAATGTCATGACCAAAAATGTATTAAGTTAGTGAACAATCACAGCTTCAAGACTTCAAGATATTATAATGTATTGACGATTTGATATCGGTGTATATTATAATGCCGAATACGTGTTTAGGAAAATTGGTTGGGTAAATTGCTCCTGTGAGTCAAATTTTTCTTGAATAGAAATAACGTAATTTCAGGTCTATTAATGTTAATTTCATGAAAAAGGACCTCAACACTGTATCACCGCTTCACCGCAATTAAGCTTGAGATAAGGTTAAATAGGGAACCAGACGCAGGCAATAAATACAACCTTAACGTCGCCATTAAATGCCTAATCTAATTTCTGACGTTATTGCCCTCAAGACATAAAACGACCAAAGTAACAGCCCAAAACTGGGGGAAAGTCGGTTACTCTAGTATCACTGACTGATAAGACAGTAGGTGGGAAGATGAACGTTTCTGAGACTGTAAAATTAAACTTTAGATAAAATAAATATATTAAGGGGATATTACCCTAAAAAAATATTTTTAAACCACATAATCTTTAGTATAATACTACACTTAAATAACCATGTAAAATATTAAATCAAGTAACTTTGATTTACCACAAATTTTCCAAATTTTTTGATCCAGAAATTTGCCAAAATTGGCGTTTTGGAAAATTTCTTAAATCAACTTTAACCTGCTTATTTATTGTTCCAAATAGACACTAGAGTATCGTACAAATCTAAAATAGTCCATCATAACATCGTGTCTTGAAACTGTGCACAAATATTCACTCAAACACACAAAAATATTCATTCCAAAACCACACTACTTCTTGGCAATCAGCATATTTTGACCGAACTACTTGCCCAAATTACAAAACATAATAAAGTTAATTTACAGAAAAGGCTGTAGAGTACGAGAATAATGGACAACATATTTTGGGATGAAAATCCTTCAAGGTCACGGGGCATGAAGATCGTCCCCATGTTATTTATTATGGGAGATTATTGCCGATGGGACCTAGCTCGAAGAATACCAAGTTTGATATTTTTTGGAGGGGTCATGGTAGACCCAATAATTTTTATGTAATTTCTAAATTCGTAACAAGTTAGTCTGAACGAAATATATTTTTTGAGTTAAGCGGGTGAATACCCTTTTAATTAACGGAGAATCAAGTACATAATAAGTAAATAATACATTTTATTCCGTAGTAACAAAAAAATTGCGTTAACATTCTTCAATTAAAGAAATTGTAAGTAAAATAAACTAAGGAGCACTGTGAGTATACATTTTGTAAAAGCCAACAATGCGTACATGTGTATAGTAAATATTATTAGTGTAATGAAACTTTATAATCGGAATATATACATATTTTTTACTTAAAAACAATGTTTATAATAAATGCAATGTAGAAAGTAGCTTAATAAAACGAAAAACGTTCCATTTCCAACGCTAAAATAATTCCCCACAATGTATATAACGTAATTTATAATCTCATGTACTTATCACACTGATCATCTTCACGAGTGTTACTCATACTCCTCTTACTTAAAGCTTACAGCTTATACAGAGAGATGTGCAAACAAATTTTTTTTAAGTTTGAAAATTCACGTCTTAAAAATAATTCGCGATTTTTAGTTATTTACCAAAAACCAATTTCATAATGCACAACTTTAACAAAACGCTTATTTTTAAATTATAAATATCACAAATTCCCGGACAATTTATGAATCATAGAACAAACAAGCACATGGGAGTGAGAATCACTTGTTATTTAAAGCTCAATTTTAGCCTTCGGTTTTAAAGTTTCGACAGTTTTTACCACCTGATTAATTTCGGCTACCCGGCACCTCCACCAAAAATTACGAAATTAAGTATTTTTTGTGTTTAATGTCAATATTTTGATGTGAAGTATTTTGAGCTCACTTGTGTACAACCGATTTTTACGATGTCACAATCGCGTTGTATGACCCGGCACCTCCACCATATGTACCAGCCAGGATTAATTTAATTTCGACTACCTACCCGGCACCTCCACCAAAACTAAAAAAAAAATGAAATTTCGTGACCTAATTCGCGTTTAAAGACACAATTGCTAATTTCGCAACTAGTTCGCGGTATCAACTAAAATATCGCAAAAATTCGAGAATTGGAAATTGGTACCATTCAATCACAATACAGGTGATTCATGTGCAAACTGAATTTGAAGGGATTATTCTAACTTTAAAAAAATCGCAAATTTCGTTCTCACCATTTTTGCACATCTCTACTTATACACTATATGCACCAGTTTGGCAATGGGATTTTAGCCTGTCTCCTTCATCCTGTCATTTCACTTTATTCTCACACAACGAAGAAACTACAACTGGATATATTACAATATTGAATGACCACCCTGGAATTTATATGATGCACTTTCAGATAAAGCACGCTCGAGCTCATGTTACGTAAAAACTATGGATTATTCTGCATGGACAATCAAAACAATATTATCAAAACTTAAGGTTGAATAAAGAATTAATAAAAGCTTAAATTTACAACTATGCAATTGACAGTTTACTTACCAATTCAGTACAATTTTAAACAAAAGTTTCAATAATGTAAAAAATATTAAAAATAACAAATTCATTTTTTTTCTCTTTAGGAAGTGCACGAATTTTGAAATGTTTAAAAACGTCATTGATAAAATTAGGGAAGTTAAAGGAAGCAAAGCTTCAATATATGCATCGCTATAAATGTTGTTCGTCCGTCCGTCCGTCCGTCCGTATGTGTTTATCTTACGATATAAACCGCGACGCTGTCTCTGATTGCCATGCATTTGCTTGTTATGTAATTTTATTTAGCAGTGGCGTATCCAGGAACTCGTAAAAGGAGGGGGGGGGGGGGGGGTTAAAAATTAATTCATAGATATATCGAACGAAGGCTTTGGGGTCAAGCCTCCCGGAAATATTTCTCCTTCTAGGTCACTTTGGTGGAAATTTGTGCGTTTTAAAACATCACAATGACCCAACATTTTATCAATTAAGAGGGTATGCTGAGGCTAAAACGGAGGCGAGTTTAAGCGCTCAGCTTTCTGGATTTTTCAGGTAAACGGTTTATAACACCATTATCAAATTTTACACTAACGTTTATAAAGAATAAATCTATGTTATCCATTATGCATATTCCTAAATTAATTCATTGATTTTGAATTAAAATTTAGTGAAATCACCAAAATTTACTCAATTTTGGTCAACTTCGGGAATTTATTCCAAGTGTACAGATTTTTTTAAACTCAAATTTGCATAATGGATATCAACGATTAAATCAATGTGAACGCGCAGGTTAATTTGGTTTTATCGTAAGATAAACGGTTTGGTGGGAATTTCCAGGATTGTAATCCATGTTTTGGATTTCCCATTTTTTCACGTTTTGGACTTATGTCTTGCAATGGATCTTTAAGGCTTATTTTGTGCAACCAATTTCGGATATCAATAAAAAAAGTACTTTATTAACATCCATTCGAAATTTGGTAATGATATTACCAACCGTTTAGCAGAAATCATCAACACCTGTTGGCGCGCATTTGAGTTGGGCCAAGCTCAGCGTACCCTCTTAAAATCTTGGTTTTAATCTAAAAGTTTTCTCTTTCAAGGTCATTTTGGTGAAAATATGTGTGTTTGAAAGCATCACAATGACCACTTTTTTATCTACTCAAATCCTCGTTTGGTCAGATGCTAATATGCCTTAAGTATTGCGATAAAACAATAATTCTATATTCTCCATTGGAACATTAAAATGCAATTTCAGACTTTTTGGGGCAAAAGGGGGGTTGGGGGTTGTCCCCCTCTCCCCCACCCCCTTGATACGTCACTTATATTTGGACACATAAGGTAAGTTAAAAAGTTGCTCACTAGCGGTGGTTTACAGTAGTTAATTTCCACGAGACTTTGAACAACTGTAGCACATTAAACTTTTGCCAGCCAGCTATTGCATGGTAACTTGTTGGCAAAGATTGTAAACTCCAGCCATAATACAGAACACAACTGCTGTAAGATGAAAGGGTCGGAATCACGAAGGTTGTTAAGGTAAAAGATATGATCTTCCCTCTCGCTCCAACTTTAAAGCTGACCTTCCACATTATAAGCGATTTAACTCGATTATCTTGTCGCGAGATCTCCGTTATTGTATATAGGATGTGATTAAAGCGGATTACGATCTTAAACTGCTTGTTTTGTTGGCGAAATGGCCAAGAAGAGAGTTCTGGCTGTTAGTGTAAGTTAGTGTGGGTTTGTTACAGTGGCGTATCGTTAGACAAAATAGTAAATGTTCAGGGAAGTGACGCGGAAAAGTCATAAAAATCAGCTTTTATGTGGTTATTTATTATTTAAACTTTTCAAACTTTCACAGACCAAAATATGAGTGAAATAAAATATGTTGTGAATAATTTCGCTGTGTTCGTTTTACGACTGTGCGTATACACCATCAAATTTGAGATTGTTTTTGTTGAATTATTTTGCTTCTTCTCGGCCTTGTATTTTAATTGACCTAAGAAATTAAACCCCGCTTGATTTCCTTAATGTTGTTGATCAAGTAGTTTGGACAATGATAATGGAAGGGCGAGAAGATAAGAAAAATAATTCAACAACAACAATCTCAAACTCGAGTGTCTCAGTCTGTCTCAGATTTCAATACGCACAGCCGTATATTGAAACGACAGGAGTTTATAATTAATAAATGACACAGCATAGCTCAAGACATATTTAAAGTCCCACAAATTTCATACAAAGACGCATTATTGGACAGTATAAGCAACCCTTTTAGTCAATTTAACGCCTATTAACTCAGAAAATGAACGCTACTTAACTATTTTACGATGTTGCCAAATCGCCAAACTGCTTTCGGTCAGTTACTTAAAATAGCTTATAACAGGTACTTTGGCAACTGTGTGAGAGGCGGTGGGTGGTGTAGGACCCCTGAAGATTGACAGCAACCCTTTTTCCGCTTGGCTCATTTGGAGACATGAGACTTTTAAATCAGTCTTCAACTCAAAATATTTGATATCTCTAATATATATATATTATTGTTTTCTTTTGAGATTACAATACTACGCCAAGATAACAAAATTAAACATAATATCAGGTATTTGTGGCCCATTCTCTGCAGTTGAATATGTAAATACAATTATATGCGTGAGATGAGTGCCTAAATGTTGGCCAATCATCAGTTAATGGAAAATATATTGCTTACTGTTTACACCCTCGGCTAAGCGTCGTTAGGTCAATTATGATTATGTTCTAGAAATATAAACGTGCGTGTACGTACTGGATAGAAACAGACTTACAAACATAAACACCTCAATTTAAAACCCACCAAAAGAAATATTTTCAATTCTATTGAGGTTCAAAGTTGATTATTTCCCGGGTATAAACGCATTAGAATACAGGTCACCTCATTGTTCTGGAATGAACTTACAATCGTCGTCCAGATAAAACAGATAAATTCACTGCTCGGGTGGTCATCGCCTCATGTTTAAACAATGACACGTACATACTACAATTGTTAACAATGTATAAGTTACCAATAATGAACATACTATTGTTTATGAATTATTGATTAAATTTCGAGATAGTATATTATTAGAGGTACGTGTATATTGCATTTTCAAGTGTCATTTTATAGCGTTTTGTAGCATCTATTTTTTGTCTAACTTCAAAACCTTGTGTATGAACTTTTTTTCAAAATGTTAATTTGAAATTTGGTCATCAAGGTTGAATTAATATCAACTGAATAAAATGTGTATACACAAAGTATAGATACTTTGAAAAATAAATAAAAAAGGAATGGAAACCATAGTTAGCGCTTTGTAGCATCTATTCACAAAACAATATTTTTACGTACCTCTATTAATTATTATTAATAATTTAAACAAACTCAATTGAAACGTTTTTTGATACAGATTATAAGAGACAATAAGCAAAAACAATGTGTATAAATATCATTTGACATAACTTTCAGATAACTTTTTGGATGAGCGAAGCGAAGACTTCAATTTCACCGACCCCCCAAAAAATTTAGCTCGGGTGTTTTTTTTTTTTTTTTTTTTTTTTGTATTTCTGTCTGTTTGTTCGCTCTCTACCGGGCAAACGGCATATGCGATCTTGATGAAAATTTGACACGACCTTCGTTTTCTCTGAACTTAGACTTGCCACGTTTTTGGGTACAATCGAAGAAATATTTCTCATGAATATCGTACTTTTACGATTTTTTTCGATTTTTAGTGCGATATTTTCGTGCCATTTGGGCCAATTCTGATCAAACGGGTGGGGCTACAACGTTCATATTTCACATGGACATTAAGGTTATGGTGATGTATTGCTTTCTGAAAGAAAAAGTTGAAAAAGTTAGCCAGAATCGAGAGAAATAAAGCTTTTAATATACGTTTTTTGACTTTTTGTGCGATATTTTCGTGCCATTTGGGCCAATTCTGACCAAACGGGTGGGGCTACAACGTTCGTATTATACATGGACATTAAGGTTATGGTGATGTAGTACCTTTTGAAAGAAAATGTTGAAAAAGTTAGCCAGAATCCATAGAAATATAGCTTTTAATGTAAGATTTTTACGTTAAATAATAACAAATTAACAAGAAGCAATAGAAACTTGACAACAATCACCTACAATGCGTCGGTAGAAAAACAAAGCACTTGCAAAAGTAAAGATATCCCACGCAAACTAAAAACTTTAAAAAAGCTCATCCATCAACGCGGCGGGACTTTAGCGTTTTCCTAGTGAATAAAATGCATTTATTGGATGAGCGTAGCGAGCGAAGCGAGCGAAGCGAAGACTTCAATTTCACTGACCCCCAAAAAATTTAGCTCCAATGTTTTTTTGTTTGTTTTTTTTTTGTTTTTCTGTCTGTTTGTTCGCTCTCTACCGGGCAAACGGCATATGCGATCTTGATGAAAATTTGAGGGGACCTTGGTTTTCTCTGAACTTAGACTTGCTACGTTTTTGGGTACAATCGAAGAAATATTTCTCATAAATATCGTACTTTTACGATTTTTTTCGATTTTTAGTGCGATATTTTCGTCACATTTGGGTCGATTCTGACCAAACGGGTGGGGCTACAACGTTCATATTTCACATGAACTTTAGGATTATGGTGATGTAGTACCTTTTGAAATAAAAAGCTGAAAAAGTTAGCTAGAACCCATAAAAATAAAGGTTTTAATATGAGTTTTTCGATTTTAAGTTCGATATTTTCGTCACATTTGGGCCGATTCTAACCAAACGGGTGGGGCTACAACGTTCATATTTCACATGGACATTGAGGTTATGGTGATGAAGTATTTTTGAAAAAAAAAAGCTGAGAAAGTTATCTAGAATCCATAGAAATAAAGGTTTTAATATGAGTTTTTCGATTTTTAGTGCGATATTTTCGTCGCATTTGGACCGATTGTGACCAAACGGGTGGGGCTACAACGTTCATATTTCACATGGACATTAAGGTTATGGTGATGTAGTACCTTTTTAAAGAAAAAGTTGAAAAAGTTAGCTAGAATCTATAGAAATAAAGGTTTTAATATGAGTTTTTTTACTTTAAGTGCGATATTTTCGTCACATTTAGGCCGATTTTGACCAAACGGGTGGGGCAACAACGTTCATATTTCACATGGACATTACGGTTATGGTGATGTAGTACCTTTTGTAAGAAAAAGTTGCAAAAGTTGACAAAGTTAGCCAGAATGCATAGAAATAAAGGTTTTAAAATGTGTTTTTTGAGGTTTATAATAACAACTAACAAGAAACAATTGAACTTGACAACAGTCACCTACAATGCATTCACAAAGCACTTGCAAAGGAAAGGTGGTCCCACGCAAACTAAAAACTTACAAAAACGCTCATCCATCAACGCGGCGGGACTTTAGCGTTTTCCTAGTATAAATAATACAAAGCGAAATGACGTGTTCATAATGGATTCTAGTCTAATTTTTTATTTTTATTTATTTATTTATTTAACGTCTATCCTATTCAGTTATAAAAACTGATTTACAAAGGAGGAAATTACCCATCTGTAATTTACCGACCGTGCTGATTTGAGTGATGTAATGAAGAGCATGTTCCCTCTCACAGCATCACTCAGGACTCTCGTGTAGTATACTAGGAAAACGCTTAAGTCCCGTAGCGTTGTTGAGCGAGCACCGGTACATGCAACACGACCCGAGTACGACATTCCCATAATGTTACATACCAATAAGTCTTTAAGGTCTTGACCGATTTAGCTGAAAATTTGTAAAATCGGAGAGAATGTTGTACTTATTGACCCTGCAAAATTTCATAACGATCGGAACATTTTTTTATTTTTTTATTTTTTTATAACCAACGATTGGATTTTGTTCAAAAACTACACAGCAATCCTCATAGGTGGTATGTACATGTGTGCAAAATTTCAGGTCGATCAGAGAAATGGTGCGACCTGTACCGAAGAAGTAACAGAGGAAAAAAACAGACATTCGAGCCATAAGAGTGAAGTGGAGAAGCTCGCTCAAATTATTTGAAGACTTCATTTTTTAAGTCCACAATGTATGGAGAACGAGATAACGAGAGTAAATACAAAAATAACCGAGGTCTGTTAAATATCGAGCATGTTCGGTAATCCATTGGAATGAATATCAAATTATTATCGGCTATCGATGTTTCGCTGGCACGAATAACGCTGGGAGACACATTTTAACATTTCCCCGCTTTGCTCGTAAATGATCATGGCCTATGGGTGATTTTAATTTCTTTCAGAGGAGTTTTAAAAAGTGTAAGTATTTAACTCAATTTGATAATTTATTAAAAAAAAACACAAACTGTTATAAGAAATTTTAGTCGAAAGCTATTTAAATTTTTTTTCCTTGAAATAACGTTGTAAGTGGAATTGTCCAATGTCTTGTACTCGCCTACCATTTGAGGGCATATGAGTGTTGAATTGAATGGAATGCTAATAAATTAAATTAAATAAATTGAATTAAATTTAAATTTAATTAAATTAATTTAAAGAATCCAGCTGGACCGGGGATTTAACCCGGGTCTTCAGTTCCCGGGCAAGATTATACCAGAGTCGATGAAGAAGTTTCTCGGTGAAACTTCTTTATCGACTCTGATTACACTTACTAGGATTCAAGAAGGATGTAGTGAAATATAGTGAAAGATGTAAAGATAGGCATATATATATGCACGCGGCACCTCCACCAAAGATACTAAATTTATTCAACGAATTTTTGTATAATAATCACAGGTTACGTTCTATAAAAGGCCCTCCCGTACCATTGTGTGTTGTCATAACTACCTAAATCACATAACCATCAAAATATTATTAAAAAATGTATAATTCTGCACTCGATCGTAATCCAATTATTGAGCGAGCGTAGCGAGCGTCTCCACTTGACTCTTATGGCTCGAATGTCTGTTTTTTTTTTTTTTTTTCTGTTACTGCTTCGGTACAGGTCGCACCGTTTCTCTGATCGACCTGAAATTTTGCAAACATGTACATACCACCTAGGCGGGTTGCTGTATAGTTTTTGAACAAAATCCGATCGTTGGTTATAAAAATAAAAAATAAAAAATAAAAAATAAAAAAATAAAAATGTACCGATCGTTATGAAATTTTGCAGGGTCAATAAGTAGAACATTCTCTCCTATTTTCCAAATTTTCAGCTAAATCGGTCAAGAACTTAAAGACTTATTGGTAATCATAATTCGAAAAATGATGTTAAAAAATGAAGGTGGCAGTGAAGATACAAAGATACACTTTAGAAGGCATGACGTTAGTACAATGAAAAGATGTTGGAATAGTATAAAGTGTACAATGTCAATATCCAGTTAGGCCTACACTGTGTGATGGGCCTTATGGGAATGTCGTACTCGGGTCATGTTGCACGTACCGGTGCTCGCTCAACAACGCGTCCAACTGAGCGTTTTCCTAGTTTAGTACTGTCGTAAATAATGTGTGACATGAGTAACTGTTTTGCGTACAGTTGAAAGTTTTAAACGTAATGGTCTGTGAAATAGAAGCGAAGTGGATGAATGTGACGAACAACAATCGTAACTGAAAACAACGTCGAACGAATCCGAGTTTGCTAATGACGTTTAACTAGAAAACATTGCAATCAGTGTCACACTCAGCTGTCAATTAAGTATGTAATTTCATCACAAAATCGGTTCTGTCATTTGTAATGTGACAGATTAGTAATTCGATTTAAAATGTGTTTTAAAGTGTAAAGCACTAAACATACGAGTATTGCTCCGACAGAGATTGCTCACATGTGTAACGCGTGGGACACTGTTTCGGAAGATCACGAGTTCGAATCCCTCAGCGGGCAATCCTGACCGACAGATGTTTCCGAGATATTCTGGTTTAGTTGTTGAGGAGTAAGCTGAATCTATAATTTAATATATTTTTTTATATTCTCCACGGCAGTTGTAAATAAAGAAAAATATACAGGACGAAACAATATATCGGCGAAATCAGTCTTTTTTTCAGGTTTATTGGCAGGTTGGCACAAACAACAGTAAAAATTAAAAATTAAAAATAAAAAGTTATGGTTAAATAGATTGCAATATTGGTTAAAATTTTGTTTTATTATACTAACTGTTGTTATGTCAACTGCCAATAAACTTGTGGAAGGCGAATGAATAGTCGTCGAAATTGTTTCATTCTACACATTTTTGTTTATTAACAAGTGCAGTGTACAGTCCAAATAATTCAAAGCATTATTTAATTCGCCTGATTTAAACGATCATCACTATTATAATATGCTGGGATTTAGTCCTCGTAAACAGTCCTCGGACATTATACTCTTGTCCGTAATAACCTGGCTAATCGCCTAAGGAGGCTCGCTCACACCGCGAATAAAACTGATGTGGTACCTACACTACAGCAGGCATCCTTACGAACATGACTGATATTGGTTTAAAAACCTCGGGATCAACTTGGAAGCTAAACCCAGAATATAAAAAGACAAGCATAATACTACCAAACCTCTATCAAACTATTCAAAACAACAGCCTGACAACAACCTTATAATATATTAGTCATGAATGTCTGTAGTGTTGATAATTAGTACTTAAGTGCTATCACAATGTTTTTTAAATATACATTTATAAAATGGACACATACAACATATTATGCCATTTTACAGTAACCAGTAAAACAACTGATGATTTACAATAACAACAATGCATCAATGATGAAGAAGGGAGGAGGGGAAACCCCGGTACCGGCACGTAGCCTACTCCTTTCAAAAAGTACCAAGGGGACCAACGGCTTTACGTCCCATCCGAAAGGACGGTGTAACCTTGAGGTTCCTCTACTAGCCCGGACTGCCGACCAGTCGTCGAGGAGAACGAAGCCGTTACACTAGCTCTTGATCGAACTCTCGTCTACTTGAACCAGCGGTATACGTGAGTTTCAGGGCAGAGCGGTCACCCACTCTACCCATGACCAAGCGCGAAGGTTGCTTTTAACTTCGGTGTTCGATTGGGAACCGGCTAAAGCTAAGCGACCGCGGCTAAACCACTGGATTAACATTTGCTGGATGAAGAAAGCAGAACTTAAAAGCCTGGATACACTGATATAAATTATACATCGTTTAAAAAAAATAACAATTATTATCTATATTTTCTATTTTTGATATTTCAAAATCAGAAATTACCTTGGATAATGTTAAAAATGCGTAAATTAAATTAGTTTAAACATTGTTTTCATTCCGTTGATTAGGTTGGTATTAAAAACGCGTTGTTAATTGGTCGGTTGGTTTTCAAATCCTCGAGAAAAGAACACTTTCCATCTGGCTGGTCCAACAGAAGTTGCTGCGCTCTGTGCGCGTGCGTGCGGCTGTAACTGGAGAGTTCAGACCGCTTGTAACCTCGAGGGTAAAAAACCTTTCAAAAAACTATTAACACAATACGGGATTTAGAGGTTTCTCCTTGCGTTGGTTTGTCTTGGCGTTTTGCCAATGGTTTAATTTAATTGCATAACCGCACTAGGGACATTACACTATTTTGTCATCATAACAAGAGACAACATAAACATTTACTTTTGTCTTTCATTACACAGACCGTTTAGTTCATATCTAATCTTGTGCAAAGACAAAATCAGGAGATATTTTATAACAAGACATAATAAATTATTTTTATTGTTAACTTTATTCAAAAATAATATAAATAAAATCAATGTTAAAGACGTAAAAATATTGTGTTTGAATCAATTATTTTTACTTATTCTATGGTAAATATTGTGAAAAAGTAAAAATTTTGATACATGTTTTCATTCATTAAGTCAATAATACAAATGTTTTAGAATTCAAAAATTTCAAGTTCAAAAGTTTCGAAATTTTATATTCGAAAAAATGTTGGAAATTTTTCGTTCAATCTTCCACTCGGGCTAAATGTAAGATCGTATAAGAATATGTTCAATGTCGAAAATTTTGTGTGATGTTGAGTAACACATACAATCTCATTGAGTTTAGGTTATGTAGATTGTTTCTTCCACACAAATATCATCACTGTCAACGATTTAACAATAACTTTCTTTTCTTAAAAAAAAATACTTTCGACAAAATTTGGAAAAATTCTACTAAGTAATATTATCTTTTTGATATTAAAAATTATTTACAAATTTTCAAATTTGCCTTTATTATATGAGGATAAGAATCTTACAAATATCACAATATTGTCATATTTCCTAGCCTTATTACTTACGCCTACTTATTGAGCATACACCATGAACAATTATCTTTTTTTTCGTTTTTTAGTCTTGGTATACCAACGTCATCAGTGTATCTCGTAAAATTCTCTCTTTCGTTATTTTTTCAACTGGAAGCGTAAGCGAAATGGCTGCGCGTTGTTTTAAGGCATTTTTTTGCGTTTTCCAGAGAAAACATTCTGAATATAAATATGGTATAAATACTAATTTTTTGACGTAGTATACTTTAATTATTCTCTACTCGTGCAACGAATCATTATGTTCAAGAAATTTTTGTTTTTAGACTTAGTGAAACGATTTATTAAGCCGGGAAACACTCCCGTAGGTGGAATTAATAATGTTTAACACAATCTTTACAATGAAATATCAAACTCGATGGGAAATTGTGCTTGGGTCGTTAACCACTGGGGGAGGGGGGGGGGGTTGTATTCCTGTACATTGTAACCCTGGGTAAAGCCTAGTTAGGGGTTAAGGGTCAGAGGTAATGACGTAGACCTGTACAATAATAAATTATTAATAATTAATTAGTAAGTTTTAATATTATAACAATTATTGTAAGTAACTGGATATTCAAGAGTATTCAAGGTCGCTTTGATTTACTGTTATATAATATATAACTGAGTGGATAGACTTTAAATACAATTTATTTATTTATTTAATTATTAAAATAATATGCATTCCGAAATCACACCCCTTCTTGGTAATCCGCATATTTTCACCGAACGACTTGCCCAAATTACAAAAACAAAAGGCATAAGATTTACAGAAAAGGTTGTGGAGTAACCAAACAATGTCAAACATTTGTTGTGACCAAAATCCTTTAAGGTCAAGGGCATTAAGATCGTCGCAATTTTATTCATCATAGGAGATTAACTCGAAAATGGCCAAGTTTGGTTGTTTTTTTTCGGAAAGGGTGCACCCAATATTTTTGTATTTTTTAAGTATTTTTATCCGTGATGTATCTGTATTTTCTTTTCTTTTCTTTCTTTCTCTCTGAATTGCATGGTCGCAGCTACGCAACACTTGCTCATACATGTCGTCTTACAATGAATAAAATATGGAAATGTAATTATTAATTCATTCATAAATTCATATTTAGTGTCTACCTACTCACATAACTCATTTTCAGTGGGGGATTTTTTATTTAAAGCAGACCAAGCCAACTCTGTAGGCGCCGAAGACCATCGACATGCGAACAATGATCAACTAGAGACCGGAATATTTAAGTAGCAATCACCGATCAATCAAGCTGGACACGATTACAACCGCAAACAACGCCAGAATCAACAAGGCTGGTTCGGAACAACCTTAGAATTTGTTATGTGCCTCGTTGCTAGGACGGGTCGAATTTTACCATTTACAAAATCCTAAGCCTAAGAAGAACACTGACGCTGTCACTTTTAAGTAAATACCCCCTGGTCTAAGAAAAGTGTTTTACTTCAAATTTAATGTTTTCATTAAAACAGCACGTTTTTATTTTTTAACCAAATGATATTAAACAAAGAAAAGTGTTTTGGTGCTTTGTTTTCCTCACAGCATAGTCCCAATTTTACATATCCTTGAGTATTAGGATTTAAAACTCCTGCCTAAAGCGAGAATCGAAGCCTGGACTTTCTGCATGGGAAGCAGAGCCTCCAACCACAAGACCGTCGTGTCCACGGACTGCATGTCTGGTTGAGAACAAGTGAGCTATGGATGTGACGTCATTGAAAAGCTCCCGACGCCAACCGATGCTCGGTCTAAGGCGAAGCTTTAAAAGTCCATCAAGCTAATGGAATAAACTCCGTCTCTTCTCGGACCGAAGCTATCTATACTCCGTTCCACCTATCATGGCGGCTCTCGTTCTAGGCAGCGGCGATTATCGGGACCGCCAATTAGTTTAAGTGTTCCTTGGCCAATTACTTAAGTTGAAATTTAAAAAAAAAACTAAATGTGATAGTAACGGAGCCACAGTTCCATATTACAGGATATCAATAATTTATCTAGCCTTTACCAGTTTACCTACATCTTCAACAGAAGCAAATTTATCACTGTATAAATACTTTACTTTCATTTTCTTTCAATATTATATTCAATTTTCAATTTTAAAGTTTGTATAATTGTTGTAAATGTATTAATTTAAATTGTAATAATATTCTATATTGTCATGTTCCTAATGTTCGTGAAACGTTTACTTAAATTACACAATATGCTTTCTACCAACAATTTGACACATAAAACATTTATTTTTTACATAATTTTTCTCTGAAATTGACCCGAAAATGGTAAATAAATATAAAAAGTAGCTATATTTTATTTCAAAGTTGTAATGAAAACGACCACAAAAATGGCGCGAAGAAAACAGAGTAACTGTCATAGTGAAGTTAGGAGTGGAATAATGACGTTTTTCCTTCCTCTTACGTTCCGTCGAAGTGCTCATCGATGCTGTAGAACGGAGTGCTCCTTAGATGTTTTGCAGTGATTTTTAAAATGTTTTAAAATGTTTTTTGTTTTAAAATGTTTAAATCAGGATGGTTGTTATAGATTATTTGACCGATGTATTGAAGGTGTGTATAAACACCGTATCGCACCGAAGAAGTATATTGAAATGTATCGCTTACCTCGTAGACTGCTCCGAGCGGCATGACCAGGCATGCCACCATGAGATCAGCCACAGCCAGCGAGACGATCAGATAGTTGGCAACACTGTGTAGGTTTCTCTCCAGCAAGATGGCGGCGATCACAAACACGTTTCCCTGGAAGGAAGAGCAAGCTTGAGTTAGTTTAGGTGACCTTGTTCTACGCTATTTGGTTCGTCCTGACCACACAGTGCAGTTCGACAGTCGTTCAGTTGCCTCTGGCAACTTGTGATAGAACAGATCGAACAAGTTCCAGACCAACTGCCAGACGAACTGCGCAGTCAATCACTCGGTATTTGAACGTGTAGGCCTAAGCTATATACACAACCTATACCATTGATTAGAGAAGGGGAAGACTTCTTACATCAATGTCGCAAGTATCTTGTCGTGGCAATAGTATCCCAGGACTTCTAGACACTACTTTATCGTGCCAACAGTTGTCCCGCAGTTGCAAAACGAAACTTGTGTCAATAGGATCGTGTATTTTGTGCCATAACCTTCTTACGATAGTTTTAGGTACTAAAACGTCCCTCACAGGACTGATGGTCGTTCAGCTGATAAAACGAAGATCATGCGTGTAACCATACAAACTTCCCGTTCTATGATGTGTTTCCGCTCTGTCCGAACTTGTTTTAAAACAGTTTAGAACTGGTCAACTGCACAAACCTTTGGATAATTACCTTTTAAATGATTTGAAAATGTAAATTAAAGTGAACGGTCATATTGGTCCAGACACAGACAGCCATAAGAATGGAATAGATTTACAAGTTTGTATTCTTTACAAGACGGTTGGTTAGTACGGACATACTTTCTTTACAATGAAAAATGTAAAATCCACTTTTATCAACTACCAACAATCATCTTTCAACTATTAACTATCAACTATCAACTATCAACTATCAACTATCAACTATCAACTATCAACTATCAACTATATACTATTAACTATCAACTTTCACCATATTTTAGATAAAATATCAATGTCATATCTAGGGATATCAAATTTTTATGTTTTTACATGTCCAAGTTATTTACTAAATCAACTTATTTACAATTCTTGATATTATTCATCTACAACGAGTGGTTGTTTTTTTAGTCATATGTTTGTATTTTATAAATAATGTTGAGCCAGACGAATGAAAATGAAATTTTCTGAAATATTGCTACATTAATATACCTTTAATCTCTATCTAAGAACAGTAAAAACATTCATTAATCTATAAAATAACGTTAAATGTAAAATTAAAAACAGTTTGTTCACCAAATTCGTCGAGTTTTACATTCAATCTTAATGATATTAATTGTTAATTTTTCTTCTTGTATTTTAGTATTGACTTCAGCCACAATTGATCTGCTATAGCCTCTAGAAAAGGTCCCCTATTTATTTGCTGCGATTCTTTGTTTTATGGTGAAGGGAGGAGTTCTAAAGTAATTTACAAAGAAGATAAAGCCAAGTTGGAAACAAACTAACTTTTTTAATGAATTTTCCTATAGTTTTAAATAAACTCTAACCAAAAATCGAAACCCTCAGTAACGAACTAAAAGTTAATACAATTAATGACACATTCCAGTTTGAATTGCCAATCAACATTTAAAAGCGCATTGTAAGATTGTACACTGAACTTTGTTTAAGAATTAAAATACTTCAACATTCTTGAGGAAAGTTTCTTAAACATCTTCAACGTTGTTCTGGGAAAGTCTGTTTTCTCTAAATCCGTGTTGCAATCTGAACGTTCCCCCTTGAGGAAAGATTAAAGATACTTCACACTATAATGTTTAAAAAGTTTGATCTATCGTCATTCCTTTAAAAGTTGCTTTATAAACAATCCGTTTATTAAAAAATACACAAAACATGCTCACATTATGGTAAAAACTGACATTTGTAAAAATCCGCATGAAAATGCAATCCAAGTAACTGAACATTAAAAAGCATAAAATCACAGATAGCTTTTCTTTACAACCCAGTGTTTACTTGAGTGTTCTGGCTTTATTAGTTTTGCAATCAGACCTTTTCCGTGAGAAATGTTTTTTTTTTATCGGGAGAGCCTTCTTAACAAGAAAGTATTCACGGCTTAACAGTGATTTGAGTGAAAGTGAATGTATTAACAGCACCATTACCAGGTCAAAATGTTGTAGACTGGAATGCGCTCTTTTTAGCGCGATAGTGGTTACTCTGTACTTCCTTCGTTACTAATTAAGAAACGTGTTTATTATATTCATTGCAGTCAGGTAACTTTAGTAATTTATTCGCCCTAATTTTTACTACAACTGACGTTAATTTGTAAAGTTACTTTGCACAGGAATACTCTCAGTTTTATTAATTTTACTGGATATTTTCTCAACCTACTTGTACTTGCTCTTACTTCTACGCTTTTTTTAAACTTTTTGTTGTAAATCTTTTTAGGGTTATTGACCCAGCACATGTGCATATTCTAACCACAAACAAAACTTTTATCACAAAACACCTTCTTTACAGATGGTTACTAAATTGACAAAAATAGTATAGGTACATTGGCGTTTGCAGATTCGAATGTGCATGTTCACTCTTTTGCAATGGATCTCAGAAAACTCGAAAGAAATGGTATATTTTTGGTTTGTTTTTGGTATAAACCTTTCCTCTGGTTTGATTTATAGATGCTTATCGCATCTTTTACTGTAGTATTTTTATTGGAGATGATGAGGATGATAGACAGATTACAAAAACCCATGCTTTTTGCGGTACTCTAAAAAGTACATACGATTTGGGATTTGGGAATTATTAAGTATAAAATTTACTATTTTCGTGAATGATCTCTTGACATTAAAACAAAACATATTTGGATGAGCGTAGCGAGCGAAGCGAGTGAAGCGAAGACTTCAATTTCACTGACCCCAAAAAAAATTTAGCTATTTTTTTTTGTCTGTTTGTTCGCTCTCTACCGGGCAAACGGCATAATAAGCGATCTTGATGAAAATTTGACAGGATCTTTGAAATCTTTAAACTTAGACTTGCCACGTTTTTGGGTACAATCGAAGAAATATTTCTCATGAATATCGTACTTTTACGATTTTTTTCGATTTTTTGTGCGATATTTTCGTGCCATTTGGGCCAATTCTGACCAAACGGGTGGGACTACATCGTTAATATTATACATGGACATTAAGGTTATGGTGATGTAGTACCTTTTGAAAGAAAAAGTTGAAAAAGTTAGCCAGAATCCATAGAAATAAAGCTTTTAATTTCAGTTTTTTACGGTAAATAATACCAATTGACAAGAAACAATAGAAACTTGACAACAATCACCTACAATGCGTAGGCAACAAAACAAAGCATTTTCAAAAGTAAAGATATCCCACGCAAACTTAAAAAAGCTCATCCATCAACGCGGCGAGACTTTTGCGTTTTCCTAGTGATAATCCACACGTTTAAGAATGTCCATGTGTGACTTATTGACAACTGTGCCAAGTATAATATACGTCGGATATTTCCTGGCATAACGAATTGTTGTTTGCCAAGAAACAAATGTGTCCTATTCCCTCTTAAAGGGGCTATTACCCCAAATAATTATTTTTTGCCACATAATCTATAGCAAAATAAAACACTTAAATGTCCGTTTAAAAATTATATCTTGTAACTGTGATTTTACACAAAATTTCAATTTTTTAAATCCAGAAATTTGTGAAAATTGGCCTTTAGGGAAAATATCTTAAATCGGCTTTAACTTCCTTTTTTTTTTTGTTTGTTTGTTGAATATATTTGCTACAGTACTAAGTACCACAATGGCAAATCCAATTGGACAAGAATAATACACAGAGATACAATACATTGCACATAGATACGAGAGCACCGTACCAATCTAAATTGGTCCTTTATAAAACATCGTGTCTTGAAACTGTGCACAAATATGCACTCAAACACGCACAAATATGTAGTACCAAAAATCAAACCCCTTCTTGGTAATCAGCATATTTTGACCGAACCACTTGCCCAAATCACAAAACATAATATAGAGGATTTACAGAAAAGGCTGTCGAGTATGTCGACTGTAACCAATTTTTTTTTATCGAAATCCTCAAAATCACGGGGCATAAAGATCGTCCCCATGTTATTTCTTATGGGAGATTTTTGCCGATGGTACCTGACTCGAAAAATACTAAGTTTTAATTTTTTAGCAGGGTCATGGTGGATCCAATAATGTTTCTGTTGGTTTGTAAATTCATAACGAGTTAGCCTGAATGATTTTTTTTTTTTTTTTAGTTTAGCGGGTGAATACCCCTTTAAAGTAGCTTACGCGATTTCCTCGTCTTGTCTGAGATAAGTTTCATAAATATATACTAGTATATATTATCCCAGCTTCACGATAGTCTATTTCTTAAACGAGTTCGTACCTTCCAGGCCATTGAACTAGATATGTGTGAATGCATAATTTTGTGGATATATGAATATTCATACGTTGAAGTCGTTGCTAAGATAATCCATGGCGGTAAGGAAATGTAGGGCGTACCCTTTACCAGTTAAAACTTTTCAAATTAAGATAGAGTAGATGCGGTTGTTGAAGTGAGATCAGTTTCAAGTAGGAGAATTGACGAGATTGTGACGCTTAGTACGTTGTGAGTGCTTAATATACTTTTCAGTCCAACTTATATAAGAGCGCACTATACTTTTCAGTTTAACTTATATAAGAGCGCACTATACTTTTCAGTCCAACGAATATAAGAGCGCACTATACTTTTCAGTCCAACGAATATAAGAGCGCACTATACTTTTCATTCCAACGAGTATAAGAGCGCACTATACTTTTCAGTCCAACGAATATAAGAGCGCACTATACTTTTCAGTCCAACGAATATAAGAGCGCACTATACTTTTCAGTCCAACGTATATAAGAGCGCACTATACTTTTCAAGCCAAATTAGGTGTAAGTAATGGTGTACTATAATTTCCATGCTAACTTTTAACTCAAATGCAAATGTTCCCGGGAACTCCAACACATGGCTCGCCCACTAATCTGTAATCCGAAAAGAATGAATGTACTGCACGTTGAGCGTCCGCACGCAAGCTTTTCAACCTCCTGTCAACCGTGAGATTCAGTTTACCATGCCCACTAAAAAAATTAATCTGATCTTTTTATTTAAAGAGTAATGTTGTCATCTGTCGATAAAATTAATTGCCTAATACGAATAAATATATTTTTAAATTTATTGCTGATTCAAAGATAGAATTATGTTACATTCTGCATTGGACTTGGTAATTGTTTAAGGATTTAAAACTATGTGAAACTTCAAATAACTCTCAATTCAACCTATTATTACTCTTCAATTATGAATTGTCATTATAGAACATGTTTTGAAATGCATAAAATAAATCAGAAAACACAGCCCGTACGTAGAACGAGAACATAATTCGAAGCCTAGTGAATATACCAGAATAATTTTGTGGAATCTTGCTCGTGCAGATTCAAAGCACCTTAGTCAGTGACGCGAACGACATTGTGGTTAAATTAAATGATACAAATTTCAGATTATTTTTTATTTATTATTTCTTGTAGATGTTTGAATCTTAACATATTTTGCTAAATATGTTACAACCCTTAGTCAACTCGTACCGGATGTCTGTTTAAAATTTCAGCGGACAAAGTTCAGAAGTTGGCCGCATTTTAACTTTCATACACACCCATAGAAACACTCAAATAATTTACTCTCTCGTCTAATCATCAAAGTCCAACTCGCAACCTTCTTGTGGTTTGGCCCGTGATTAGGGGAGTTATTCTCCCTGAAACTAATACCGAGCTCTGGGTCGTCGTCGGGGAACTTTCCCCTTCCCTTTGACTACCTCCTTGACGGCGACGACAAGGACAACACGGACGGATGATGACACAGACGGAGACGACCTCGACGTGGGGGAACCTCTGCCCTCCCCATACACTTGTGGCTGGTTCTGACCAGCACAGGCCTGTCGACCCCTTGTCCCCCCGCGTCTTCCTTTACGTCCCTCCCTTCGTCTCGATTAGCCAAGTTGCATAAATATGAGACGTTAAGCAAAATCCAATCAATCAATCAATCATTTTCAATCTTATTTATGTATTCATACATTTCACTTTTAACAACTTTCAGCTGTAATGTTGTACAACTAAAACAGGTCAGTACAAGAGAAGCTATAGAGACACCTGATTAACCCTTGTCGACTGGTGTATCATCACACCATATAATGGTAAGGGTCGTCAGCTGAGCAAAGTTCTGTAACTAAGCCACTTCCATGCGGTGCACATAGTGGTTGATTGCGGACAAGCGAGTGAGTTACTAAGGACAAGGTTGGTCAACAGACGACATAAGATATAACTATTCAGTGCGGACTATACTGTCTAGCACCTATACTGCTTTACAATTTACAACATTTGTTGTTCGCACTGTACATAAAACTGATTGCTAAATTTCCTATTACAAAATATCGATCTTTGGTTGGTTATCGCTCACTCGTCGATTGCGTCGGGGCCTACAGGGTTGGCTTTGTCGCTTTGGTTTACTGTCCCTCACTGAGATTTAGTATATGACTGAGTGAGTAGACTCGAAACATGAATTTATTTATTTTATTTATTTATTTATTTATGTTTAGTAGACACTTCATTATTGTAAATGGGGCTTTACCCTTTTCTAGCAAACTTTGACACATTTTTCATATATGTTAAAATATTAAATAAAATTGAATTAAATTATTTGAAAACTACAGGTGTAACTGATGTTGCACGAGCGAGAGTCTGATTCAAGAGGCACCGAGTTCGATTCCAGCTACCGGCAATCCTGACTCAACGTTTTATCCGAGGTTTTATATTGAGGTTCTTGAACATTCTACATAACTACCCTAACTTATAAAACCTGAGACACCTCCGTCCCGATTTCTGCACGAACATGTTTAGGGCACCGCCGTCTGGATTTATGTATGATACGAATTAGCTGCTTGTCACATCTCAACAAAATTTGGTCATGACTTTTGAAAACTTTCTGCCCCCTTAACTAACACCATCTATGGTGCAAATCTGGAACTAAATCTGTGAAACTTCCTTCACCTACATAAGTTTGTTGTCATAATGCATGAAGTAAAGAGTTGCTCAATACAAACGTTCCAAATAAATTAAAATATCATTATCACCTTTATTATTTATTAATTAAAAGCCCGTAAGGCCCAATAATAAACCTAAAAATAAATCTACTTCCACCTAGAGACGCTCTCTACTTCTGCCCCCTTAACTAACCCTATCTAGCGGAAAACTGACAAAGCTCTACCTTTTGTATGCAGTTTGCATGTCAATTATTTAACATGGGGAAATCGGAGATGTGACAAGCAGCTTATTTGTATCTTACATACATCCAGACGGCGGTGGTTTAGGGCATTATATCACAACAATAAATGTCGCGTATTTTACGAGGGTATTATTACTTTGTTAGGTTAAAAAAAGTATTCTTAAGTTTGAAGCTCTTCCGACTGAACGAAGTTACGGTATAGTTCGGGATTATGGATATTTAAAAAAAATGTATAACAGAGTAGCTTCCGAGCCTGCATTGGCAGTTTAAATAAATACTTTCATATTCTCTCCGTGCAATGTTTTTAAAAAGACATCAAATTCGCTATGCTTTCCCTGTAATGTCTTGTTATTGTGTTTTTGTTTTTCATGTTTGTGTATTGTGTGAGTATTGTATGTTATTAGTTCGTTATTGTTATATGTTTCAATTTAAAATGGCTTGCTGTATTTGAAACTATCTGTTTATTTTTTTTTATTTTTAAGTAAAGTTGCATGGCTTGCATGCAATGAAATATATTTTTTGATTTTAGCAGGTGCCCCTTCAAGAAGTAGAAAGTATTAACTTCAAGGTCGTTGTTTAAAAGCGCCGAATATTTTCGAAATATTAAAATTCGCAAAATTTATAATTAGATCCACATCGTAAATAATTAGATTCTGGCAAGTTTTAAACTTTGCCAATACCTGTCACATCAATTTTTCCAAAAGACTTACTTCATAATCTCTGATGAGAACTTAGCCATAAATCACTTTTGTCTAGTAAATTAGCACAGTTCAAAGGTTTAACTGTAAATCAGTATAGCGCGCTCCTGTTGCGGTAATGGCAACTTAATGCAAATTAAGTTTGACTAGAGACTGCTCTACGGTCTAATGGCTTGTGATAAGTAAGTACACACATTTCAATTAACATCGCCCTTGAACCTGCCGCGACCCTTACACCACTCCACTCCATAAATTATTACTTGTTAGTTGTGTACCTAAACAGGAGGGTGAAGTTAATTAACTTTGTTATGTACACTGTACTTAACATGGGAGGCTAACGGGATATGCCTAAGATAATAAGGGATGTTTATTATAGATAAATATAGTTAGAAATTTTAAATCTGTATGGGCTCAACATTTTTTTAACTCATACTTGGAAGGTGAAAACTTACTGAATTATTTGAAAAACATAATATCTAGAAGTTAATTAGTTTGTAAAAACTGTGCCACCATAGCTTTTCTGAAACTCTCTTATATGATTTTCTCCATGATAGAGTACCTTTATAAATTCCATGATAACATGTTTACTAGGTATTAGTAGTAAATTAAGGGTAATCTTTTACCGACACCACATACCCTCACTAGGGCTCTAAAAATCACGTTTAAAGTCAAACTAAGCTAGCACCCAGCAGATGTGCAAGGAGTGGACGGCTTGCCCTATTTATGTCAATAGAAAAACTGGCCCTAATTGATTTTTACACTAGAAATAACCCTGCGTTTAGTTATGCAGTGTTTGGAAAATCCATGAATATATACAAACATTGATCTAATATTAACTACGCCCGGGGCCAGTGTTTGGAAGTCCCAAAAGGCCACATGTTAAGTAAAATAGAGACGCCATGTTTCCTCACGGCCTGTTAGATGACGTCAGAGAGTGATAGCTCTGTGAATATAGCGACGCCGGAACGAACCGAACATTCACGAGAGAGGTCGATAACGGTAGGTATCTTCCAGACCCTTGATTAACATCTTACCGCGGCTGTACAAGAAACTCAACGGGAAGAACCATATTAAATAAGTTCCATAATTCATTGCAGTAGCTTTGTGATATTTGAGGCATGTTTATTTCTTTTTCCCCTTGTGCCGTGGTCATACAGGTATTATTTGTTATTGTGTTTTTAGTTGGATGAGCGAAGCGAAGACTTCAATTTCACCGACCCCCCAAAAAATTTAGCTCGGGTGTTTTTTGTTTGTTTGTGTTTTGTTTTTTTGGTTTTTTTGTTTTTTTGTTTGTTTTTCTGTCTGTTTGTTTGCTCTCTACCGGGCAAACGGCATATGCGATCTTGATCAAAATATGAGTGGATCTACGAAATCTCTGAACTTAGACTTGCTACGTTGTTTGGGTACAATCGAAGAAATATTTCTCATGAATATCATACTTTTACGATTTTTTTTCGATTTTTAGTGCGATATTTTCGCGACATTTGGGCCGATTCTAACCAAACGGGTTAGGCTACAACGTTCATATTTCACATGGACATTAAGGTTATGCTGATGTATTGCTTTCTGAAAGAAAAAATTGAAAAAGTTAGCCAGTATTCATAGAATAAAGGTTTTAATATGAGTTTTTTGAGGTTTATAATAACAATTAACAAGTAACAATAGAAACTTGACAACAATCATCTACAATGCATTAAAAAAGCACTTGCAAACGAAAAGTGGTCCTACGCAAACTAAAAATTTACAAAAAAGCTCATCCATCAACGCGGCGGGACTTAAGCGTTTTCCTAGTATCAATGTAAATGTGGAATTCTTGGTGATGATTTGATGTAGATAGAAATGAATGAGGCATTATACATACAATCAATGTGGGTAGGATATAGGACTCACGTAAAATCACAACTTGTCAGTACGTCAGTCCCGTTGTGCGTGTGTCACGTCTCACGATAAAAACCGAACATGACATGAGCATGTCATGTCGTTATTGTTGTTGACATTAGGCCCTACCCTTCAACAAGGATGAGACAGAACGGTCCTGTTGACTGGCGATAAAAAGGTGGGGGGGAGGGGGGGGGGGTCAGTGGGTTTGGAAATCGGGATTGGCACCTCCACCATTAATGAGTGCGGTATCAAGCGATAGGGATAAAAATACAAAAGCGTAATATTTTTATTTGTGTATTATTTCCCTTTTTTGGGGAATGCGCATCAGTAAAAGTAGTTTCTTCCTAGGTACACACTTAAACGTACTTCTATAACTAGCAAAAATAAATTTTCAATACATTTAATAATTTGATTTTCATTATATCGCATTACCTCAATTGAACTTTTTCGTGAAAAAGAGATATTTATTTTATCAAGTAGTTCGGTAATAATAATACAATACAAAAAATAAGTTATATAAGTAATAATACAAATAGATTTATTTGCTCAAATTCTTAATTAAGTCAGTCATAGTTATGATAAGTATTTAATTATTTGAGAATGACATAAAACTTATACAATCAATGCGAAATACAAAACAATTTGAAAACTGTTTCGGAAAGTTTTATGTCGTATACGGAAATTCACTATATTTCGATACTAAACATGTTCCAAAATATTGTTTTACAGTTAGCTAAATACTGTTTACAAAGACGCTGTTTTAATTTAAAATACTAAGTATCTAATTAACTAATTTGGGAATAATGTTATTTGAATTTAATAATATTTGCTAAGCGCTTCAATAGAATGTTATAGTACACAACGTTGTATACCCTCCGTGTTATGTACACTTTGCAAATAACGTAATAATTATGTTTAGTAAGAGTAAAGGACATGCGTTTTAGGCAAATTGCTGTTCGCTCGGCCGACTGACACCACAGGTGTTTGAAATTTAAAAAAAAAAAGTCCCAAATTTGGAACCATGGGTCTCTGCAGTAACACATTTCCAAATTTTGTTTAAAAATAATTTATAAAAAATAAATAAGTTTTCACGAATTTTGATTTTGTTAAAAACTCCAAAATTGACTATATTCGTGATTTTTTCTGTCTGATTAAGACAAAACTTCAAAAATCTATAACCGCAGTGCTGTCCATGTATGCTTTATTAACAACTTTGCAAAGTTTCGTATACGTCGGATGCATCTTGGCCGAGCGAATAGTTTTGCTAACTGCCAAATGTGTTCGATTTCCTCTAAACACTTGTCATTTGTCGATTTGGTTAGTCGGGAAACACTCCCGTAGGTGTAATTGTTAATATTTACTACAATTTAGAAATTAAAAAAGTCCGCCCCATCCGGGATTCGAACCACGGGTCTCCCACATTCTTAACCACTAGACTATCAGGACGGGTACGTTTTAATCTCTGAATTTTAGCTGCATTATACATCTGAATTGATGGAACAGTATACTGAAACGAATATCTGCTGCCTTTGAACTGACCACCAAACATTAATTATAATGTCATTACCTTTACGCAGGTTTGTTTTGTTTTGATTAGTTTGATTAGTTAACCATGATAATACATACATACAGCCACGCATGGCCTGGTTCGCCAGAGCTCTTCCAACATTCTGTTCGAATGTGAAGCTTCTGTCTCGCGCAATGTAATTTTGTTATATTGTGTTAAAATAACACTATGCATATTCGTTTAAATCGTGCTAAAAGTCTGCTGCTTAAAATGAGATTGCTACTATAAAACAGATTCTCTCTCGTACGTAGCCAGACGAGTTTGCATGTCAACGCGACTCACGTAAAACTAAACGGTAATTGTTTGTGAAATTGCTTGCATCCATATTTAATCCTTGTCAGTTCTCGTTCCATCAGATCCAATAGCATCTGATGGGGTTTCGGAAAGAAAGGAAAACTAAAATTAAACATTGTTTTGCTCAAAAGTACTTTTTACTAGAAAATTCTGGATACACAACAATACTATAATAAGCCCATTTCTGTTATACATATTAAAAATAAAAAAATAATGTTTCTGTTGCGTTGAGCTGAACTATTTTCTTTGTGTATATAAGTACTTATTTTAAAACAATCAGACGTAGAAATTTTCACTACCAGTAAACTTAGGATCAAAAGAAATAGTGATAGTTTTATTCTTTTATTCTTTTATACAAAATCTCAAATATTCATCACGATCAAGGTTCATTTATTAGGTTTACGTCTAGCCGATTCAGCTATTTACCTACTTCGTTAATATTTCATCAAATTAAAACTATTATTTCTGACGGCCTAATAATTGTTTCATTACATTAATTAGAAATTTTTAAACTCCTTTGACGTCAGTTGGCGTGCAAACTGGATGCAAATATAAACGTTTTATTTTTTCACGGGACTTTGATTTTACCCCTACGAAAAAGCAATTAAACATATCTACAAAAATATATTAAATTCATCAATGAACTCATAAAATGTTTAGTACGAAAACTGAACTAACATCAAACACTATAATATGCTGCTATAAAAAAAATCATATTTAGAGTATACCGACTCAGTCACAAATCTCTTTTCAGTGGGGGACATTAAATTTTAAGCAGACCAAGCCAACCCTGTAGGCACCGACACCATCGACTAGCGAACAATGACCAACTAGAGAAAAGCTGGACATGATTTCTCTCGCAAACAGTGTCGGAATAAACCAGGCTTATTTGGAACAACCTTGCAATTTATTATGAGCCTCGTTGCTAGAACGGCTTAAAAGTAACCGTTTACATATTCTTAGCCAAGAATTGATGAAGTTAAAAGACTTATGCATAAAGCGGAAATCGTACCCTGAACCTTCTGCATTGGAAGCAGATCTTCCTACCATGAGACCAACGAACCACTAAATAAATAAAAGACCTATCTAAATTATACATGAACTAACCAGAATATTGCTTATTGATAAAGATAAAGGATTTCTTAATTTTTTATTCTATTTCGTAATTTTTGTATTTTAAGTAGCTTCATATTTCACCTCATATATGTAATGGAAAGTATACGATAAGTATGTCCCAAGCCTCTTTCATCCTGGTGCTGCTACCTATGAGCATTTTACGACACCACCAAGGCAGCTACTGTTACTCCCTAGTTTTGCTATGGAGTTCTAACCTTCACACTGGATATTCATGACTATGGGTTGGAACATGATTGCATTAGTCCATCCAATTGTGAAGGGATGTCCAAGGGCTGTTTAAGAAGGATCAATCCCTTGCATTCGCATTAATGACCGAGGAAAACCTCGGAAACACTTCAGTCAGGATTGCCGGTCTGGACGGGATTTGAACCCGGGACCTCCCGAATCAGAGTTGAGCGCTTAGCATCCGAGCCAACACCATCAGTATAGTAATGCAATGTGATATGTAATGCAATATGTAATAATGTGTAATGAATCAAATGTAATGATTTGGTATGTAACGAAATGGACAACTCGTTTGAAACTGTTTTAAAATAATATTAAGTATTGCAATAACTGATAATTTAATAAATAAAATAATATTTCAGATATTTTTAAATGTTAAAATGACATCGAATCAACCCTCGCCAATCAGGTTAAGAATTACAATATGGAATGTTACGTAATAAAATCTATGCAATTACAAGTTTAAAATTAAATATTATAATTAAGTTTTCTGTAGCATAATTTAGATGCAGAGAGAAGTTGCTCATAATTTATAACTTGATTGTTTTTCTCTCATTCTTTGAGATGCAATTTAAAGGGAGTAAATTAAAGTTAAACAAGGTATCTACGTTAATATTTACTTTAATAAATCATTTCAAACTATGCATACAAGAAACGAAGTTTTCATAATTAAGTAAACCAACGGGAAAATTTAATTTACTGTAGCGTCAGCGTGAGACGAAGGAAGTTTTGTTTAATTCCACTTCTAAAGGTTTTTTTATCTCAGTAAAATACCTTTAACACTCCTGAATATAATTTTATTCATGAACGAAAAATCCACATTTTCCAAACCTCATCACTGGATCTAAATGTCTTATTGCTTGTACTGGTTATCTGTGTATAACCGGTATTTAGAGTACTGTGCATGTATTATTTTAAATCTAACTCAACCGGGGTTCGAAGTTCGCACATTGGCGTCACGCTTGCTAGGCAGGAGAAGAGAAGAAGAGAAGAAGAAGAAGAAGAAGAAGAAGAAGAAGAAGAAGAAGAAGAAGAAGAAGAAGAAGAAGAAGAAGAAGAAGAAGAAGAAGAAGAAGAAGAAGAAGAAGAAGAAGAAGAAGAAGAAGAAGAAGAAGAAGAAGAAGAAGTTAAATACAAGTGTAAGGATGAAATAAATCGCTGTGCGTTATTTTGTTTGGTGGCGGCACCGTTTTTTTTTTTTTTTTTTATTATTTTTAGATAAGGCTTCCTTAAAAAATCATATTTATTGTCAATTTATATTATGTAGGTGTCGGATAGATTAACTTTTAAACTTTTTTAAGGTAGCAAGTCCCCCCTCTTCTTACCACATGTCACCATAAACATTCTGTATCAACATTGTTGAAGGGCAACTCCAACATAAAACATAATATTCTCTTATTATTGTGAGACGTGCCACTCGCGCTGACAGACTGACGAACGGGACAGGAGAGTGATGCTTAAGTCGCTTGTATTTACAACCCCTTTCTTTTGATGGTTTAATATTCGTTTTAATTTGATATTATTTTTCATTAATTTTGTATTTTGATTATGTTTCATTCACAAACTTTATACACATTTGTATTTGTAACTATATTGCCCTAATATTTATTGAAGGTCTTGTTATTGTATAAGTAAGTTGTTTATGGTAGACATAAATAAATTCAAAATACCAATATAACGATATCTGCCATGGTATATTAGTGGTAAATCCGTCCTCACGGCAAACTCATCAAATAATTATGTTATCTCTTGGTTGTAATCTATAATAAGTAAATCTACCAATTATTTATATTGTGGAATCTCAATTAGAAATTTTAAAACGTAACAATTAATGTGAAACGTAATATAATGTGGTAAAATAAGTAGTTCGAACCGTTTATGATTCGATTTTGAATGTTGATTGTATTATTGAAGTCCATATTGAATGCAGCACTTGACGAACTAAAATTGTTAAACCAAACGATAAATATTTATTTTGGATTTCCGAATTTGCATTAAACAACAGAGATATTCACAGAATGGGGTTGATGTATGAATACAACATGAATCACTAGTGCGCTGTGTTAAGTCGCGACGAGGTTCATGAATAAGACATAGACTGCACTCGATTCAAGCTAATAAAACATATCCTACTCCTGTAGCTGTCTCGGAACTGACACACACTATAATTGAATAAATAATTAATTCTAATTACGTACACGGAAAGACGAGATGCCTAATTGCTTCGTGATGTAGTATTGTTGCCACTGAAATAGGGTCGCTGCATGGTGTAATGTCTAGTATGTCTAACCAACCTCTCTCTCTATAAATAACAATTATTACAAGTAAAGAACAGTTTCTATGAGAGCTGATGTTGAAACTTTGATCTAAATATTATATTGGAATTATTAATGCGGGTAAAAAATGTCACTTCATATTTAATTATATTCAATTTGTTGAATGAGGAATTATAACAATATATCTACATGTGTGTGTGGAATAAAGAATGTGAATGCTATAAGCGCATTGAACAAAAAGTAGCTCAGAGGCAAAGGTTTGGGTGACCTAATCCGGTACGGACATCTCTACACCAGACGGCACAATCATCCTAGATATTAATGTTATTAGTTATTAGAATTAAAATTAAAATTATTCATTGCACTATCCCTCTTTACAGAGAATTGTGTTATACAGATACCATGTATTTGTCCAATGAATAAAATACTTATTTACTTACTTACTTAATAATTATGTTTGATTACTTTTCGTGATTTTGGTGTAAATTTCTGAATCGGGTCAATGTTAAAAAAGGGGCAATCAAAATAGTGAGCGAAGCTACTAAATCGAAGCAAGAACACCAATAAAACCGTATTATTATTATTATTTTTTTTTCTATTTTTTTTTTACGAATACAGCTACTTAAATTGTTGTAGATAATCGGAGAGAGCTTGGCCCCATATCAACTTATGCCATGGTTCCCTTCATTAAAACTAACTAAATATTCAATAAATACATAATATTATAATCACAGGATAAAATGAGAGTGTAAAACAATTAATAAACAAATTGTTGTAGTATCAAAATAATGAAAGTTTATTTCCTCTTTCTACTTTTTTTTCTTCCTTTTTTCCTTTTTTTACCTTTTCTTTTCATTCCCCACCCTTTTTTATATTTGATTCATTAATTAAATACATTTTATATTATTTTCATTTGTTAACAAAATTGTTGTGTTTAAATGCATTGTTGTTGTAATGCTTATATTTCAAATATGTACTTAAATGTAGTTTATTGTAGTTTCTGCATCTATGTAATTAGATTTATTTAGTTGTCCTCTTTGTAAATTAGTTTTTATAACTGAATAGGATAGACGTTAAATAAATAATAAAATAAAATAAATTATATTTTATTTTATGATAAGTTTTAATTTAATTATTGAAATTTGTGGCATCGTTGAAGTCTAGATGACCGTATTCCATAGAGAAACTGCACGGTAGTAAAAATGATTTTGATAGATAAATGTTCTAGCCATGTGATGGTTGAAAAATTAAGGCCAGTATTTTGACGGTTAATTTGTTTGTTCTGAATTGAAATTCTTTTAAATGGATCAAGGTCCATTACACAAATACCTTTAAAATCTAACATCCATTTGTTAACAATAGTTTTGAATTGATGGCAGGTCACACTTGTTAATTAACCGCTCTGAGGCACTTTCAGCATAAAAAACATTTTGAAATATTTTACATCCAATGTTGATCTCTATAGATGGTAACGGGTTAAAAAAATATTTGCCTTTTAAATGAGGCTCGCCCAGGCCTCCAAAAGGTGTCTTCCCACAGTGCCGCTTCCCGTAAGGCCATCAACCTTTTTTTCCCCCTATGCCATCATTTCTACCTGTCGATAAAGACCATGTTACAGGAAGCGTTGATGGCCTAAGGGGAATTGATCTATTCCCCTTTGGCCAACACCCTGCATTTCATTATGGAAAATACAAAGAAGGTTTGTTGGCCTTGTGGTAATTGATTTATTCCCGTTAGGCCAACAGCGTATATGCATCGTTTACGGTAAGGAGCGGGGCGTTGTTGGCGTTGGGGTAATTGATTTATTCCCGTTAGGCCAACAGCCTGCATTTTATTATTGAATTTGTCATATTTGCTGTTGGCCTAACGGGAATAAATCTATTACCCAACGCCAACAACACCCCGCTTCTTACCTTAAACAATGCATATACTCTGTTGGCCTAACGGGAATAAATCAATTACCCCAACGCCAACAAACCTTCTTTGTATTTTCGATAATGAAATGCAGGGTGTTGGCCTAAGGGGAATAAATCAATTCCCCTTAGGCCAACAAGTGTAACATGGTCTTTATCGACAGTAGTAATGATGGCATAGGGGAAAAAAAAGGTTGATGGCCTTACGGGAAGCGGCACTGTGGGACGGCTCCCTCCAAAATGATTGCATTATTGAAAGCCCAGATGGCAACGCCACTTAATGTCCACTATATTATTATTTTTATACAGATATAGGACATGCGCGTTTTAGCAAAATTTCTGTTCGCTCAGGTGACTGACACCACAGGTGTTAAATATTAATAAAAAAAAGTGGAAATATAGGGCTCTCATATACACTTTTCTAAAACTGGTTTTAAAACAATTTTAAAAATATTATTCAATTTTCATCATTATAGATTTTGTTAAATAGTACACGATTTTATATATTCTTGAATTTTTTTTGCTTATTGAGATAAAATTTTGAAAATGACCATGCATGCTTTATTGACAACTGTTCAAAGTATTACATACTTCGGATGCTTCTTGGCAGAGGGAATAGTTATTTGCAAACTGCTAATTGTGCCATTCTCCCTCAATCAACTAGGTTTATTAATTTTGTCTTGCAACAAATTCAACTCCATTCCAAAATTTCCTCCAATTTAAATTTTCGCTATCGCCTATTTTTATCATTGAGGCAGGACACCACCATAACTCTTAGCTTGTATGTTTATGAACGAAAACTATTGAAAATTTGAACGATAGTTATTATAATTCAAAACTAATTCAAAACTTTTTTTACCTTTGTTTTGCGGTGCTATAAGTTTTCATTGTTCAAATAACAATGAGTGGGACTTTTCATCAATTGTCTTCAATAAAATGATCCAAAATAATCAGGTGATATCTTATTTTAAAGTCGTTCAAATTTTCAAGACGTTTCGTTCATTAACATAGAAATTAAGAGTTATGGTGGTGTCCTGTCTATACGGCATTTTACAAATTTAAAAAAAATACCATACAAGATAAATGAGATAAGTCTGTAATTTAATTGCCTGTGAGTTCGCTCCAGAACGGCCGAACGATTGCGTTGAAATTTTAAACAGACATCCGGTACCAGTCCTCAGGATGCAGCTAAAATTTTGAGCAAAATCTGTTACGATTTAAACTCGCAATAACTAATAAACTGAAAAAGTCACATTTAATTCCAGACAATGGATTTAGTCGAAGAAATCATTTTTGTCAAATTATGTTTTTAATGTCAGGCGGTGACCAAGGTTTAGACCTATTACAAATCTTCACGCTCAAGGTAACTAAAATTCCGATGGGATGCCATTGAGTAAATCTTGCAATGTTGAGTCGTATAGTATTTTATGCATTTCAAAACATGTTCTTTAATCTTTTAAATCCAGTAGAGAAAATTAAAACATCTTCTCGTCCAAGGATAGAAATCAGGTCTCCCATATTTCGGATATTAAGGTACCATATTCAACTTTACTAGAAAAACGCCAAAGTCGTTGTTAGACGAGCGAGCTGGTCATGTGTTGAGTACCCGGTAACATTGCACAGAACTCTGTCATAAATAGAATCAATGCTCAAATATGAAATATATTTACTTATACAAATACATCATATCGATAAAGTAATTAATTATGAAGAGAAAAGGTGCATGAACATAAATATTATTTACTATAGGGACTTTGAGAATATGAACGTATGTAAATACAATCGTCCCAGAACATTGGAAGAGAAATATTAAGAAATTCTGATTCTTGAGCGAAAACACCAAGAGGGGAAACAATTTAATTTCCGACTGTTTCCGAAGAAAAAAATTCAATCGTATAACAGGAAATTGAGCGAAGGGGTTGTTTTTCACACAATGTAAATTTAGTTTTTTGCCCACGACTAAGACCACCACCGGAAAACTCAGAATTGACTTTTCTATTGACTGGCGAAGGAAATTACTTTTCATAGACTTAATGAGAGAATAATTTGAAATCACAAAAGTTCGTTTTTTCAGTTTCAAAAAATTGTTTTGTAATGAATTCAAAACAAAATCGTGTTCAGCTATCAAGCATTCATGCAAAAACCTTAAAATATTACATAACTATCACGAAGCGTCTCCAAAATACTAATACTTTTCAAATAAGTTTTGAAATAAAAGCCGATAATTTATTTTGTAGTGGAAGCCAAACATAAAGGGATATTCAGTATTCGCCCACTAAACTCAAAAAATAAATTCCGGCTTATTAGCTATGAATTTATAAATTAACAGAAAAATCATAGGGTCCACCATGACCCGATTTTTTTTCAAACTTTGTATTTTTCAAACCAGGACCCATCGGCAAAATTCTCCCATTAGAAATAACATGGGGACGATTTTTATGCCACGTGACCTTGGAGGATTTTGAGCGCAAAATATATTGGCCATTATTGACGTTCTCGGCAGCATTTCTGTAAATCCTCTATATTTTTGTTGTAATTTTTGTAATTTTTTCGGTCAAAATATGTTTATTACCAAGAAAGGGTGTGATTTTGGAATGCATATTTTTGCGTGTTTGAGTGTATATTTGTGCACAGTTTCAAGACACATTGTTATGAACTGCCATTTTAACTTGGTATGATGTTCTAATGTGGAACAATGAAGAAGCAGGTTAAATCCGATTAAGAAATTTCCCAAGACGCCAATTTTCGCCAATTTCTGGATAAAAAAATTGAAAAATTCGTGTAAAATCACAGTTGCAAGACATAAATTTTTAAACGGTCATTTTAGTGTAGTATTATGCTATAGATTATGTGGTTAAAAAAAAATTGGGGTTAAAGCCCCTTTAAGGCGCATGTTTTCTTTATGGAGAGTATAGCACCTTGATATATTGAATAGTTTTGTGTATTATAGTGTAACAAAGTGTTATGTTTTCTTTATGAAGAGTATAACACCTTGATATATTGAATAGTTTTGTGTATTATAGTGTAACAAAGTGTTATGTTTTTCTTTATGAAGAGTATAACACCGTGATATATTGAATAGTTTTGTGTATTATAGTGAAACAAAGTGTTATGTTTTCTTTATGAAGAGTATAACACCTTGATATATTGAATAGTTTTGTGTATTATAGTGTAACAAAGTGTTATGTTTTCTTTATGAAGAGTATAACACCTTGATATATTGAATAGTTTTGAGGGACAGTGTATTTATTGAATATCTCCCTTGAACGGGAATAAATTATATTATTCACTTCTCAGTACCCTTCACAGCTGTCAGAATAGACTTCGTCTTACACCCGGCCGGGCAACTTTATCCCGGTATCTCTCTCGCCTCGGGCAGAATTGTCTTACACGTCCAGTAAACATAAACAAAACTTTCACAGACATACGTCATGTTTTCAATGTTAAATACGAGTGAAGCGTATCTGTCTTTGAAGTGTTTTGTATTACAGTGTAACAATGTGTTTATGTTTTTATTTTGTTGAGTTTTGCGTACTAAGGTATCAATCTACTCTTGTCTTTTTTTTTATTTTGTTACTTTTAAAAACTTATTTTGGAATGTCAAAAACAAAACTGACCGACAAGTTCTGTATTTAATGTGTCCGACCAGATATTCCAAACAGGAACCCGATTTTCGGGCAACAAACATATATTTTGTAGGGTTTGGTGGAGGTGCCGGTCCACACAATGTTTTATTTATTGCCTTTAATTATGAAAATACCGTTTAAATACCATTTTGAGTGTGCTACAAAGCGCTAATTTTCCACTTAAAACTAAGGTTTTTTAGCCTTATTTAATTTAAATTTAACATATTTCCGATAATTTGTTTATAACAATTTTAATTCGTTGATATTAATACAACTTTGATAAAATAATTTCAAAATAGAAATATGAGAAAACTTCATACACTAGTTTTGTTATTTGTCCAAAAAAATAGATGCTTCAATTCGCTATGTAATGACACTTGAAAATGTTATTTCACGCACCTATCTACCTAAATGAATGAAATCCACACTATAGAAAATGTGGGTCGAGAAAATTAAAATGTGAGATACTTCACAAGCAATATTTGTACGGTGTCCATTATAACATGCATTATAAAACAGCCGTCTTTAACACACCTGAACCCGTACTCGACCAAATTGTCAAAACTTTTACCCACAGAGTCCTAATAAAATTAAAAGTAATAAACTGTAAACATTTTCCGAGTTAAAGAATAAACGGCGAATTAATGTTTAGATTGTGTAATACTGACATTAGATGACTTAGAGAAATACGATAAAAATCCGATGAGTCTTTCATTATTAAACAGAGTGGAAGTAAAGTGTGTCAAGTGTCTCTCGTTTCGTTTGGTGTGAAATCAATGAAATATTAGACACAGGGCAAACGAAAGGAAGGTATTTCTTAACAATGACAATATAATTGTCTACAAAGGTAGAGGTTTACCGTTTTCTATGTTGAATTACGTTTGAGCATTTGGTGTGCATTTTCAAGTCGAAAGAATTTCAATATAAATGTACTATTTTGAATTATGTTGTATAATAATTAATAAGCTTGTGCTACAGTGTTTAACGTTTTTAGGATAAGATTTTCATAACGAAGTCTGTATTTATATACAAAATATATTAAAATCTTAATCAATTTTTTCTTCAATGTTTATGAAGATGGGTTTCAAAAAGAATATATAGTAACAAGAAAGTCCTCAATAATACATGCAAAAAAAAATAATATTACATGATTCTCTTATGCTGGATTTTAGCTGTCAAATGTATTTATTAATATATCGATTTAATTATAGTAATTCAATTGGCATGACCATCGCAAATAATAAAGAAATACATAGTTATCTTTCACGGACAGTGAAATATTAAATAATACCAGTTTTATTTGGTATAGAAAGGCTTATCACTGGATTTCCGAGAGTACTTCTAAATTCCAAGCCACCTTGCAATACACGAAACATAATTCATGATATAATTTTATGAAAAACGTTAAATCCAACTCTTTGAAAGACATTGCAATTTTCTTTTCATTAATAAACTATTCCATCGATATTTAAACACGACTAGGGAAGTTATTTTCTGAATAAAACACGTTTTAGATTCTTGAGTTGACAGCTGATAAAATAGCAAAGAAATAACATCATGTTTTATGGAGTCTGACACAAATGTCAGTTTTTGTGACGTCACTTTTTGATGTGGAAATTGTTTTTGCGGGGTGGGGGAGGGGGGGAGGCTTCACTGAGAGAGGATGCAAAAATAAACCTTCGCCTATAAAAAAAAAAATCGCCTTTGACAAGCAGACGTGTTAGAATGGTTTTGTTATTGACTTTGTTGTAGATATTGAGAAAACGGGGGCAGATGGAGGTTATTGCGTATTTGTTAAGGTGTGATGATACGAATTTATAGGTAGTGAAAAAATGTCTTTAGAAGTCAATCTCAGCAGAAGGCTGTTGACTCAAGAAAATCTTAAAACTTGGCTTGTTATGAATAGTTTGTGAATAATTTCCCTTACCCTTACCTTTGCACTCCAAACATTTTTTGTGTGATTAAGCTTTCATTTTTAAAAGTTTGATGAAGGAAAGTGTCCAGAAACATCCACCAAAGCCGACAGTGCAGCCATACGAATGCAAAGGGATACATCACTAATAAAATTTACAAGAATGAACATTAATCGATTCTGAAAGAATTTGAAATGATTAAATCAAAAGGGTTCTACTCACCAATTACTGTAATCAGAATCATCAGTCCTAATATGATGGACGTCACCGCCATAAGAATGACGTCAGTAAGCTCATCCCCTTCCGCTCCCGTAGCAAGCGTCCCATTGGTGCTCGCGTTGAGTCGGAAGCTCTCATTGGCGCAGAGGAAAGATATGTCCGGTGACGAGGCATTCTTGCACAGCAGCTGGTCAAAGTAGAACGAGTTCTCGGCCAATAGTGTGGCGTCCGTTGACCAAGCAACGTCATCACCACCACCCAATAGGGAGCCGATGAAATCATTTCCAGCCAATGGGGAGCTATCCGTCGGCCAAATGTCGTCATCGTTATCCAATTGGGAACCATACGTGACGTCATAGTCAGGTAAGACGTCATTACTACCGCCTGGATCAGGCCGTAAAGGTGATTGGTTTAGAGGAGAAGACATGCTGTTGACGTCATAACCAGCCAGCTCCTGAAACAAAAGAGAAATCATTTTTAGTTACATATGTAAGGAATGCACTTGACACAAAACAGACGTTATATTTATATACTGCTCTGCTATCACAGCGAAAGGTTTCGCATTCTTGATTATAAACAGCCTGTAAGTTTGAAGATGATTTAAGACAAGAGTTGGTCACAATGGTTCAACTGGATTAAAACTATTGCATTTAAAATACAGTTTTCTCAAGTGATGAACATAACTTATTATTTATAAATTGATTTCAACGTGTTGGAGTAGGCAAGTTTTGAACAACCGAGTAAGCCGTGGGTTCGTTCTTTCAAACTGTGTATATAATGTTAAGCTGTTTATGATAGATTTTTTTAAAACCTTTTTATGATTGGTCACAATTACGTGAACATTAACCTAACTTTGTGGAGTTTTTCGACTTAAATATAAATTGCCCTTTCTATGCTGTAGCCATCTGTGGCTGCACCACAGCCAATCAGTGAGATACGATGTGAAGTACCGATTGCTGGTTGGGTATTTATCGTGCATTAATAGCATCTGGGCAGAAAGGGCAAGTCAGGCTGTATTTAATTCAAGTCCTCCATTGCAAATCAAATATGTGATTGACAAAGAAGAGAAAATATTAAGACTTTTTGCCAAGCTTGGGTCAACTTTTTTTTTTACAATATTAAATGACCGTTTAAAAATACGCTTGACCGTCAAATCCATGTATATTTAACATACAGTCTAGACCGCTTTTTGACCTTTAATCTTAATCAAAAAAATCTGCATTTTAAGAGGCTGTTCAGATAGGATGAGCGCATGTCGCTATCAAAACACTTTTTGAAATTTCAAATAATTGTCTCCTAAGCAAAATTGTGAAATTACTACAAATTAACTGTTTGGTGACATATTTTTGGTCAATTAATAAGAAAAGTGAGCAATATTTGGAAAATGTGCTTTGATACCGCATATAACACATTCTTACTTAACATTTTGGTGCAAACCACAACCCGATAGGACAAATGATAGAGATTTCAAGTGATCCAGACTTTACTTCTGTGTTCTGCGTCAAAGCCTGGTTTTCTCGAGCTCAGCCGACAGTCTTAATAGCCTGGTTGCTTAGACAAACCATTCGGGGTTTAGTGATAGAGGCGTGAATTTTGGATCATTTACTCAGAAAAACGTGCTGAGTAATTTGCCAGGTGGTCTCAATCGATTTTTTCCCCCGTTCAGGGGTGACCATGGTGCAAAGTTAGGGGTAGACATTATTTTCAGACTATAGGGGTGAGCCTTATAGAAGTAAAAGGGTGGTATTTAAACATTTTGTTTAAGTATTTATTCAATTTTATTATTTAAATCTTAAAAATGTATTATCTTCTTCGTAAACAAAATAAATTAACTATAATATTATATGATGTTTTTATCTTGCTGATTTCATGATGATGATGTATGATGAGTATATATACTGCTCAAAGTAAAATGTTATCAAGAAATACTGACAACCCTTTCTAGAAGATAAGGAATAAAACAAAAAAAAACATTTTAACTTTCAGACAAATTACAAAAAAGTTTACGTCTCTGCTCGAACATAACATCTCATGTTATTAATCTTGATTATGAATGCCATGTGGAAATGCAAAATATATTTTTCATTTTAGAAAGAAAGCGAGGTACTTTTCTGGAAAATATTCTATAAATAAACTCAAGACTGTTTCTATCCATCTGTCTTGAGCTCTCAGGATGTCTCGTAAAATTAGTTTCATTTGAGATACAGTGGAATAATCTGAAATGACGCATTTTTAAATTATATTCTAAAAATTATTTTTGAAATTTGAAACATATGACACAGATAATGCAGCTTTGTCTACTTTAGGATGAGAGGTTGGCAATTTGTAAACACTGAGTTGGCTAAGGGTTGGTTCCAGTTCTATGATTTATTTTTGCACTTTTGCTCTTTTTTGGATCTGTTTACTTACGATGTCAGAGGCAAGTGTTAAGGTTGTGAAGTATTTTTTTTTTTTTTTTTACTTTTAGCTCATCAGTTTTACAAACCGATTTACAAAGAACGAAAAGATGAAAGATGAAAAATGAAGCCTTGCTTTTTGTCAGGCCGTAAGTAAAATTCCATCACAAAGTGTATTTGGAGCAAGGCCTATGCTTTTTTCTTCCAACCTTTGTGGCACATTTAATAATTATTTGAGTGTTGATCATCACTTTATTCATGTATCAGTTTTTATTTTGTTTATTTTGTTTTGTTTATTAATTGACATGTATCATTTGAACACAATATTAAAAATAAATGCGAGAGTGACAAATAGAGCATCTGCCCCATAGAATATGAGTACCTGTCACTCTCTCATACAAAATATAATGAAATACTATGTCCAAGTTAAATACAGTAAAACAACATCAATAAATATTATAAAATCACTACATAACCTAAACTAAACAATACCTCAACTTACAAAAACAGACCTACCACCTACTTAAAATAATCTTTGATGACGCTTTTGAAACTACTGTCTGTTTTTAATACGTTTGGAAGTGCATTCCATAAGGAGACAGATCGATAGTAAAAACTATTTTGATATGCTGATGGTCTAGCCCGAAGGGGTATCAAGGGAATGCCATTATCATTTCGAAGTAGCTGTCTTTCGCTAATAAATGAACATTATATACTTACAAGAGTTTATGTTAGGCGTATATAAAATGGAATTGTTCACATTTGCACACTGAATTTGGTTATTTATCTCTTTTTTAAATTAGTTACTAAATTAATATTTATTAATTTCCTTTGCAAAACTCTTTTCATAAGTGAATAGAATAAACGTTAAATAAAACCTTTACGTTTAAACGTTCTCCTCGTGCCCGCAAACATAACCATCTCAAGGTTGTTGAAGTGCATGTATCGAGATGCATCTCTCAACATGAGTTCTCAATTGCCTCTTACACAAACTGTTCAGTCTCTGAAAGTGCTGCGCTGTAGAGGTGATCCGTGCGGTTTTATAAAGAAGTTGATGCTCATTCAGAGCACGGTGATCGCTGATGTCACCTCATTTCAGCATCAAAACGTGTTTAATACGAGGAAAGAGACCGACCATCATAACGACTTGATCATTCAGTGTTAATGAGTCCCCTGTGAAATATTGTGGAGGGGGGAGTAAGAAAAACATTTAATGTTTGCCCATAGCAAATTATCAACCGCTTTATAACAACACATTCATTATATAGGCAATGGTTTCTTGTTATATTAAGGTTAGGTTAGGTCTCCAATACTGAGGACATAATATCTGAAATACACATTTTCGCCAGCTAACCAGCTAACAACTTGCCTGCTAACTCACAGCCAACCATTAGCCGCTCTGCTTGTGATATCACTCTCATTGATGGTCATTATTGTTAGCATGTTAGTAGGAGGCCAAAATACATTTCAGATATGCCGAGATGTAATGCATAGTAATTTCGATGTAAATATTGCCAGTTAAAAACTCGAGAATTTCTTGCAGTTCTTTGGCAGAAGATTTGTTATTAATGTTTTAAAAATATTCCATAACTTCAACTTTGGTTAATCTGTGTAGCTATTTAAATAAAATTTACAAAATAATATGAGCTGCGGACAAAATAACATACGTTATGTGCTCTAGTCCATTTGAAAGACTAGTGAGTCCGCCTAACTGTATGTAAACACACCTGCAAGTTACAACCATGGCCAGTTTGTCTGACACACTCTACACCCCACGGTTTTCAACACCATGCTACGATCCCAATTACGGCAATTTCCCACCAACGATTTCCATTGTTGAAAAAGTGTTTCAAATCAATAGTGGATTACATGTAACACAAAAGCTGAAAGGGGATACAATAATAGGAATTGATTTTTCCTTATTTCAAAGAATATGTCAAGGACTCGTTTAGAGTCGCGTTACTTGCAAGGTACTTATTTGTGACATTTGTTGTACGTTAAGGCTTTCATTCACCTCAGCTTTTATTACCGATAAGAAAGACATGTGTCGGGATACCATAATATAAGAGCACAATAGAGTTGAATAACTATATAAATTTCACTTCCTGTGGCTTATAATCAAACAGAGTTTGTGCTACAATCAAATGATAATAATTCCTCAACAATTGAGTTAATTTCTGTTACAAAATATAATTTATCCACAAAAAATAACAAATAGAAATTGTTAGAATTCCAACTAATTTAAACATTTTGTGTAGTGTTGTTGTCAACATTGCATGTATTTTGTAAATATTTCCTTCAATAGAATCTGTTTTTTGTACCAAGGGATCTTGATACAAATTAATTTGTTTTACTAAGATGTGTTTTCAAAAATGCAACAATGTCTACAAGTAATTATACATATTTTAACCGGGGTGTTGTAACTCTCGTCTTGAAAAATGGAGTAATTTTTGTACCACTTTAGCAGATGAACATCAACATAACATGATTTTATTGAAATCCAATCTCGGCGAATATAAAGTGATAACGGAATATGAACATTTAATTTTGGCCAAGAACGGTTACTTTTGACCAAACGCAGCAATTGTAAAGTAGATTAATATTTTGGAATCAAATATTAAACTTAATGACAAAAAACGACAACACGTACATTATTGGTATAGATTATTGACATTAATTTATGCAAAAAATTTAGTTCAACGTTTGTCTGTTTTTTTTCTCATTTTGTGCTTAGGCCAAACGATATGCACAGAAAAATTTAAAACATTCGAATCCTGAATAACTTGGTTTTGGTACAATCAACCAATATATTCTATATATGTATTTAAATTGTTGTCATTGATATTTGTAGGCCAATCTGAAAACGATAAACGTCTATTAGTAGACTTAAGTTGTAGTTTGCTTTCTGCAAGAAAGAGTGTCAATATTTAAATAATAAATAGATGTATAGGATTTACATTTTCCGTGATTTCAACACCAAACGTTTTTGGGCTTCAAGATCATAATAATGATTAAGGTCTAGGTACTATACCTTTTGAAGAAAAAATTTGAACATAATTAAACTTATCTTTTCTTAAATAGTATTACCCTGCATTCAAAACCTGAATCACAGGTTCACCTTACAATGCGTTATCCGCCTTGCAGAAAGTTAAGAACGACACGTCAAAAACTTAAAAGCTCATATAAAGCTAACGTTTCTAAATAACTTATTGCATAACTTTATCGACGTTCTGTTTCCTTTTCTCTTTGTTCGCCAACGTTCAAAATATTTTACGATGCAAAGTATTTTTTTGATACAAACCCTTTAATCCTATAATTAAATGTGCATTGTCTTGTAGGCCTATGAAACATAATACTCTATAGTCACTTGTAGTTTTGATTTTACTCCAGTAGGCAAGAGGTCATTATTTAAAATAATTAGATGTGATTAGGATACAGTTTCCGGAGTTTCAAAAAACAATACCAATTTTATTTTATTTGTGCATTTTTAAGATCTCAAATTTAAAATGCTGTGCTAGAACTAAACCCAATATTAAGAAAAGTTTGAAGACATTAAAATTATCTTGTTCTTAAACTTGCAGTATTAACTCCTGCCATTCAACCTGAATCCCAGGTCACCATTACAATGAGTTATCCTTCTCTCTGAGCAAGTTGTTTTACAACGACACGTCAAAGAACTTCAAAAGCTTAATAAAGTAAGTTAAATCCCAACTTTTGCATGCAACTTCTCATCCGTCTTTTTCCTTTTCTCTTTCCTCGCCAAAAGTTCAAATATTCCAGCACTTTAAGCTCAAAGTATTTATTTTGACACCTTAAGCTTCTTAAAAGTTGATTTTCTTTCAAGAAACAAGTAACTGCACAACGTATGTTATGTACAAGTCTTGTCTTATGACAAACTTGAAGTCTTGGACGCAAACCTAAGACTTACCATAAAAATAAAATATCACACAAATCCTGGTTGTACTTTCACATTATCACAGTTTATGCTTGGTTTAACCTGTCACCACCAGACTGTGCACTACGTCGGGTTTTTCATTCAGGAGAAGTGGTTTGTTGGAATGAAACAAACAACAAAATGTTAGAAGTATATACTTGATAAAGCCATTTGTGCAGATGGATTGTTCATAACTTCGTGAGGTGTATAAAAATAAGGACAAGTGTAACAGAACGGGTTATATTGTTGTGGGGATGTGTTTTATGTGGAAAAATATTTTAGAACTATGATTTAATGTTACGACCCCTACGTATAAAAATTATTTATGACTTGATTTATTATCATTTCCGACACGTTGGTATAAGTGTGGAAATTTACTGCATTGTGAAATTTCCACAGAGATTTAAAACTTTCTAAGTTAATCGTATTTAAAATAAGATAATAAAATCTGCTCTTTATGGTGACGCGAATTCTCATGGGATAAAACCTTGACTTTCTTTATAACTGTATACTGTAAACGTTGGTGTATGGTGGCCAACCAAGAACATTCAACAAATACTGATCGGTGACTGGCCAAGATTTTCTTTAACGGCGTCTGACTCGACAGGCCGTTCGTAGTGAAATTCAATCCCCCATAAGTTATAATCTTGAGAGATTGTGTAATTCAGTAACTGTAGTAGTATAAGGGCGCTTTAACAGCTAAGATTATTCGCGCCTCCAAGAGTGTTTTACCACCATGAATACTTCTTTCCAAGAAGAGGAACGTAAGGGGTGACGCGGGGGGACAAGGGGTGGACAGGCCTGTGCTAGTCAGAACCAGCCACAAGCGTATGGGGAGGGCAGCGGTTCCCCCACGTCGTGGTCTTCTTCGTCTGTGTCATCATCCGTCCGTGTTGTTATTGTCGTCGCCGTCGGGGAGGTAGTCAAAGGGAAGGGGAAAGTTCCCCGACGACGACCCAGAGCTCGCCATTAGTTTCAGGGAGTGAAACTCTCCTACTCACGAGCCAAACCACGAGAAGGTTGCGAGTTGGACTTTGATGGCCCTAATTCAGTTATAATAATAAGAATTAAAAAAAAAAATTGTTTATGAAGGAGGACAACACAACTAAATACCATTACGTGGATTAATGCACATATAATAATAAAATGTATAATTAAGTAAATTTTGAAAATATAATATTACAATTACAAGAATAATAAACACATTTGTTATAACATGTTCAGATTGAATATTTGTTCAGATTGAATATTAAATACGTATGAATTGCATAATATTATCAATGATATTCATTATAGTTCTAATTTGCATTATTATTGTCTAGAATAAATAAAATATTTATAATTAAGATATATACCCTATAGCCTTTTTTAAATTAGCTCTGTACCTTAAAGATGCGTACTACGATTTGGATTGAGTTTTGAGGATCCGTCGAAATCTCGTAACCAATCACATATTTCTTATTTTGATCAATCAAGAAATATATCACATTTTACATCAATCATTACGTAGAATTATTTTCTTCGAAACATTTCCAATACGTTAATTTCTATCATCATTCGTTAGTATCATATATTCTTTTGGCAGCTATAACTTTAAAATACAATAAACGGTTACGAAATGAAACTAGAAAAGAAGACTCAATTACGAAGATCGTTTATCTATCAATGCGAATTCGTAAACCTTGTATATTTGTTTATAACAACGCGCGCGATATTTAAACCTACAAAATTTTGTAGACGCCCACTTTAAACTACTAGCTTCCCGCGTTGTTTGAACTATACGCAGAACTATTAATTTGATATCATCGGTATAATGCTTGCCCAATGCAACATAATAATTATCCCAATAAACTAATCATTTTCCTGATCATCAAAATTACTGTTTCGATGATAACACCACAACATTAAATTCTAACAAATGTAAAATTCTGTGTGGCTTTTGGTCTTGTGTTAGAGGCTCTGCTTCCAATGCATAAGGTCCAGGGTTCAAATCCCGCCATACTTGCAGAAGTTATTGTTTTTTCTAATGTGGACTTAAGCCCATCAGTTCTTAACTTAGGAATGTGTAAACGGTGACCTTGGAGCCGTCCTATCAACGAGTCACATAATAAATTTTATTGTTGTTCCGTATGAGCCTCGTTGATTCTGTCACTTTCCGCGGGTGGAATCGTGTCCAGCTTCATTGATCGGTGTTTCCTACTTAAATATGTCGTTCGTCGATGGTGTCTGCGCCTACCGGGTTGGCTAGATAGACTTTAAATTTAATGTCCCCCCCCCCCCCCCCCCCCCCCCCGCCTGAAAATTAGTTTTGTGACATGAACGTACTTTAAATATGATTTTTGAAATTTGAAATTTATTTTACAGTATATTTCACACTAGAAATATAATGACATCCGTGTATTTTCTAGAGATGATTGAGATTTTCTGATGTCATCAATACGTTATTGCTGTTATTCAGCCAGGGCTTGAACTAGATGATATTAAACCAGGTTAACGAATAACTTGCGGCGTCGGGTTTTAAAACCGTCCTCGACGTCACATCGCGTCGTTAGCGCCCCAGGCTGCACCAAGACGAGATCCTATACTCTGGCTGGGGAGGAGGCTGAACGCGATAATGATCAGCTTAGTAGGGCGCGCGGATATCAACTCAGAAGCCGACAGAGGAAGCTCGTTATGCAGTTCCGTATTGACAAGACTTTTCACACAATTCCTATGCTTCCCATCATCATCATCATAACAACAACGAAATGGTGCACACCAATAAAAAAACAATTAAAATGCAACACATAAATAAAATATAATTGAAAATACAGTCATAAATGCATTCATTACTAAACTATGTAAACAAAATGGGTTGAAGAATATTCACCAAAGAAATAAAAATAAATTGCCAGAAAGATCTTTCCGAGGTCAAACTTAAAGTTTGGGATATCTTTATATATTTTGCGGGGCATTATTAAGGAGAACTCCTCATAGATTCTTTGGACTAGTTTTATATAATTAATGTTTAGCCTAAAGACAGAATTAAAAAGTTGTCTATTTTGGGTTACCCATAAACAAAACATATTATCCCAATTCATGCTGGAACATCCAAATAATTGAATGGTAAACTTGAAAAAACACAACATTTAACTTACTCCTTAAAGAAAATAATTAATGACAAGTCAATTCTGGTATTGGATTCGCGATTGTAATCGACTATATTATAATGTTGAGGCTTCGTTTCCTTCCAAGTCCTGCCCCATCATCATTCTTACACTTCTTTATCTCCCATTCCCAGCCCCACATTTTCTTTTCCGCTTTAGATAAGAGACCATTTTATCAAAGATAAGACGCAAATCAAAATCGGAAGACTTCCCTTAAAAAAAAACGAACGTTAAAAAATGTTATTTAAAACAACAGCTCGCCTTTAAAGGAGAAAACAAAAATGCTGTATTTGAAAGAAGTGTAATTTCTTTAGTCATTACTTAATGTAGGGTAAATATTATGGAATCTTTCTCCAAACTGAATGTTAAATATCATTACTGTCCTTTTGCTTAGTAAAGCTTAGAATTATGCAATGGACGTACATATTGTTCTTGCTTACATATACAATATCGGGTCTGAAACCCCCAAATGTTGGATGATTGTATTACCAGGGGAGAAAAACGCGTTATGCCATGTTGGCAGAGTGGGTTGTGGGGCATTGAGAATATAGAGTTGACAGACATTCTGTCGCTATGTATAAGTACAATGCAAGGTTCAAGTACATGAGATGAGATTTGTTGAATTTCTAGCTCTGTGCTTTGCGTAAGGATTGCCGGCCATTACTGTTGGTGTATTATCAGAAAATATAATGTTCTGGTCTTGGGGGTCGAAAGTATTCCTTGGCGGGGAGGCAGCAACGACACGGAGGACACCTGTAGCAGAGGCAGTTGAGATGGAGGTTGCTGCAATCGCAGTGAGCGGTGGCAAGAAGTCTTTTTGATTGATTATTGCTTAACGTCTCATATTTATGCACTTTGGCTAATCGAGACGATGAGTGGTGATAGATGAGGATGAAGTATGAACAGAAGGGAGGAGGGGAAACCCGGTACCGGCACGTAGCCTACTCCTTTCGAAAAGTACCAAGGGGACCAACGGCTTAACGTCCCATCCGACAGGACGGTGTAACTTTGACAGTCATATAGGTTCCTCCACTAACCCGGACTGCCGAGCAGACGTAAAGGAGAACTAAGCCGTTACACTAGCTTTCGAACCCTCCATCTGCTCTAACCAGCGGTATACGTGAGTTTCAGGGTAGAGCGGTCACCCACTCTACCCATTACCACGCCCGATTCTGCTTAACTTCGGTGTTCGAGTGGGAACCGGTTAAACGAGCTCGGCTGAACCGCTGGCTCAAGAAGTCTTGTGAGTATCAAGAGGTAGATGGTATGATAATTGCAGTGCCGCCTGGGACATGCCAGCGGTGTGATGGAAGGAGGTGCGTTTCATCCAATAGAGTAATGTCAATAGCAAGAAACAAAATACTCAGTATGAAGCCCACCTACTTAGGCCTATTTACTTGATGCATTATCTGTGAACAACCATGTGTTATTATTTTAAAATTTATACATACGCCTTCATGTGACAAAAAGTATATTTTTCGACATCGTATGAATTTCACATGCATTTCTTAATTAATTTTGTACATGAGTCTGTTAACTTGAATAGACGTTGAAGAATTCGGGCGTCGTTTAAATCACATGCATCTTTTATGTGAATGATTAGATATTGCAACGCCTCATATTTATGCACTTTGACTATTCGAGACAATGAGTGGTGATAGGTGAGGATTAAGTATAAACAGAAGGGAGGAGGGGAAACCCGGTACAGGCACGTAGCCTACTCCTTTCGAAAAGTACCAAGGGGACCAACGGCTTAACTTCCCATCCAAAAGGACGTTGTAACTTTGACAGTCATATAGGTTCCTCCACTAATCCAGACTGCCGAGCAGACGTCGAGGAGAACGAAGCCGTTACACTAGCTCTCGAACCCTCCATCTGCTCTAACCAGCGGTATACGTGAGTTGCAGGGCAGAGCGGTCACCCACTCTACCCCCTGACCACGCCCAATTCTGCTTAACTTCTGTGACCGAATGGGAACCGGTTAAACGAACTCGGCTAAACCGCTGGCTATCTTTTATGTGTCATGGCACAGGTTGGTGAACCACAATACAATCTGAACTACCTCATGTTTCCATGTTTGAATTTCATTTCTTCTAAACACTGTATTTACATCGTTGACATACTTCGTCCTAGGCTAAGTTGCCAGGTAGATTATCTAAGCAAGCCTCTAAATGGAAATAAGTGTCAATTTTCCCCGCTACTGTTGTTATGGATTTATAAATCATGGCAAGTCCTGCTAAGTATGGCTTGGTTCTATACTCAATGGTAACACCGTAACAATAGGTTCGCGCGTGTGTTATACGAGTACCGAGGTTTAATATGGGAGTAGAAGACACAACTAAATGATGCATGGTTGCCATATTTTGCGAACCACCTTGCCCTTGACCTTGTCACGTTCCCTCATTGCTACATTCGTTCACGGACTCTTCTACGCCCTAGTTTAGTTTTATTAGCTGGCTTAAAGTGCGTAATAATAGTAAGTGAAAGAGTCGTTTCCTATTAAAACTTGTTTTGCCTAACGTTTCCTATTAATGCACTTGAAATTTGAGACGATGAGTGGTGAAATATAACGTTAAAGGACGTTCACAAAATCCACGCCTTATGTGGGATTCGAAACCACGTCCTCGTAGACCATACTCTTCGGTGGACGGAGAAAGTGGTTTGTGCATTTTCAAAGTTAATTGGTTATTGTAAACTCGTTACTTTAAAAGACAATAAACTTGACATTAACCAGTTACTTTTATACACTAATCAAATTCTGATAGCAACTATGTATTTGAAATATTCATTGCTATATTGCGTTGAGAATAGAGCATTAACAAGATTTGCACACAAGAGTAGTTAAAGTTAAAACTTTCAATTTTCGATCAATTCTTTTAACTAAGAACTCAAGATTTCATGCTGTTTTATAATGTTCATTTGTGATTCCACTTTACATAGAGACCTGCAGACATGCTCATTTTAACGCGGCTTCAAATTTCTCAGACAGATTTTAATCACATCTGTTTTTCATTTTACTTAATTGTGTAAAAATGAATTATGAAGGCATCTATCATATTATCACTTTGTTATAATTGATTAAAGAAAATTAACCATTTTTTTTTTATTGTCTAGAATAAGAATCCGAGAAATTAGTCAAAAACACCCAAATAACTACGCATTTTCTGACTTATCTATACTCAATATTAAAAAACTGATATGATAGGAGAGTAGGCATATACAGATGTAATTCAAGATCAATTTTGCCAAGTTTAATTCAGATGTAATGATTTGAATTTATGGTTTCAGGACAAGGAACGCGCCGTACATCAAATCACTCATCCCTCTTAAAGCGAAGATTCCATTTCAACACACTGGAAAAAAATCCGGAATGTTTTTTTTTCTTTTTTTTTGTATTTTTATCTGTCTGTTAACACGATTCTGGCTAAACTGATACTCCAATTGCGATTAAATTTTATGGATGCCTTCGAAATCTTTGAACTTAGAACTGCCACGTTTTTAAGCACAATCGAAAAATTGTTTCTCGTGAAAATCGTAATTATACGATTTTTTTCGATTTAAAAAAAATTTCTTCGACTTATAGCACCTACTTGATTTACCTGATTGTAATGATTTTTTCACAGAACCTCAATTTTATGAATTAATATATTCGTGTGAAATTTTGCACAATCGAATATTACTTCTTATGAAAATCGCAATTTTTTTAAATTTTTTTTATTTTTAAATTCTTTATACTTATAACATCTACATGCTTTTTTCGATTGTAATTATTTTTCACAGAATCTTAATTTTATGAATTCATATATTCGAGTGAAATTTGAGCGCAATCCAAAAACTATTTCTTTTGATAATTGCAATTTTACTTTTTTTTTATTTCTTCGACTTATAACGCCTACATGCTTAATCCGATTGTAATAATTTTTTCAAAGAACTTTAATTTTATAAATTAATATATTCGTGTGAAATTTGAGCGTCATCGAATAATTATTTCTTATGAAAATCGCAATTTTACGCTTTTTTCGTTTTTAAACAATTACGCTCATCCAACAACGCGTCTGAAAAAGCGTTTGCGAAGCTTCTTGTAATAAAAGAAAGGTATAGATAAAGTCTCAATTTCTCTTTCATAATTATTTTCATACAATCATAATGAGCTTACAAATCAATTCAATCAAATCCCTCGCACGTACTTTGAGGCAAGAAATAAGAAACATTAACAGGAGATATTGGCAGGAATTTGCCGGATTCCAAGCCCTCATTTTAGTGTATACTGGATACTGGCCTCAACCAGACTCAGAAACTAACCGCTACCTAAAACTAGTAAAGTATTTCCCTTACATAGTATTATCTGGGTGTATATTAACAGCAAGCATTGCTTTATATGACATCGCATTCAAGCTGAATGATTACTTGCTGTTTGCGGAAGGATTGTCACTTTTAATTATTCTTACCAAAGCTACAATTGCAGCAACTATTTGTACGTTCAAGTTGAATGATTTAGTTGAAATTTTCACTAAAGGTGAGAACATGTGTTCATATATTGTTGGCTCAAAGGAGAGAGAAATCTTCTGTCGTAGTCGGAACAGAGCAGAGAAGTACACTATGGTCGTGAGCGCCGTGTTCTTCACCATAGGGCTGGTGGCCTGTATACAACCACTCTTTGAAGAAGGCAGACGATATCCCACGAACTTCGATCTGACTCTAGAGACCCCTTTCTACCAGATTATCTATTTGGGAGCAATCATAATCGGGCCAGGAAGTATGGTAATAATTGGTATTGCCAATTCTCTTATGGTTTCTAGTTTTGTGTACATGAATGGATATTTGGAGATATTGCAATTCAAATTGGAGCATGGCCAAGAAATCGTTAGAAATCAATTATCAATGGAGGTGTTGGCTCAAAGAAAAGCAATAAGTAATCTGGGAATTTCTCCTGGTCACATGAATCGAATGAGAAACAACCTACATGGAGACATTGATGCAATTGAAACAATATATTTGGAGAGTAATTCAGTACCAAGAAACTGTGCCTCGTTCAGTGTCAGAGGATCTAATAGTCGAAGAACTGGTGAGATGTTCCAAGGTGGACATGCCGAGAGCTTTAACGTTTTGGTGGATGTGATGGAAGACGATGGTTTCAACCTGGAGCCAGTGCAAGAAGCACAAGAGAATGTTCGTGAGAACAGGAACGAGGAAAGAGAGGGGGATACCAATGGGGATGTAGACCTGGATCGGCGAGATATTCAAAAGGGAGTGGAGCATCATCTTTCTAAGTGTGTGGAGTTTCACAAGGATCTTTTACGGTGAGTATAGATTTTTACTTTTAAGTACACGTTTTCTTATCCTACTGGTGACAATAACTGTTATTAAATCATCGCATCAATCTCGAGTCATCTCAGTTTTTGTTTCCTTTTATGGGTAAATTATGAAACGCTGTGTCATTCCTTATGATTATAATACACCAATGATCATTGATAAATAATGTAAATAAATAAAAAAGATAGCTAAATAAATAAATAAAGTTGAAACAGTACGTAAGTTACACTGTTGTTATACAAATAACAGGTGCCAACGTCGAGTGACCAACTATAGTCCTAATGTCGTTGCCAAAGTACCAATTCACCGTGTAAGAGGCATTTGTTTAGGAAATTATATTTTTATTGTTTGGACGTCATAAATTTAAATTAAATAAATAACAATCGTATGAGTCTACCCACTCAAGTCACACTGGTTTTCAGTGGGGAACTTTAAAATCACAGCAGACCAAGTAAACCCTGTAGGCGCCGACACCGTCGACGAACTAATAAATACAAACTATAGAGACCAACATATTTAAGTTGGAAACACTCATCCAAGCTGGACACGTTTTTACCCTCAAGTGGGACTAGAATCAACAAGGTCAATTCGGAACAAGCTTAGAATTTAATAAGTGGTTGTTAGGACGGCCTCCAAGGTCACCGTTTAAACATTCCCAAGCCAAGAATTAGTTAACAATCTGTCTGTTTCGGGATTCTTATCCGAGACCTTCTACATTGAAAGCACGGACATTAAGGGTGTGTCTGAATAATATTTTAAGTTTAGGTCCACGTCAAACAACGCAGAAGGTACTTAATAAGTTATCTGTAAATGGCGTATAAAGTACTGTCTGAAATCTCGAAGTCTAGGTTCATTCTTGGTCCAAGTCGGAAAATGAACAGAGCAATCGAAAGTCTACACTCGTTTTAGGTCAAGTTCAAGATGGCTGACAGTGACAATGACTAGATTAGATTAGATTAGATTCAATTTATTCATTCGATCGATACATGGTAACAGATATAACCCCTCTTGGAATGAATAAGCCTTGATATTATTATGTTTATTATGATGATGATTCACATGATAATGATGGAAAATATAAATATTAGCAAGTAAAAGTGGAATTTGAAAATAAGCGAGTTACTAATGATAATGGTATTGATATATATGATTTTACGATAGTATAACTGGAGAAGAGAATTGTTCGATTAGGTTATTTACAAATTGGTGCAAGATAATGGTACAGATGAAAGTAAGAGACATAATAATATGGAGCCATTAAAAAATAGTGGCCATATGTTACAATGTTTGTTGACTTTGAAACAGGTGATATATCATTGGTGACTTAAGCTAGAATAATTGTTTATTATTTACATCGAGATGTAGTCACTGACCGAGTGAAGTGAAGAAAGTTGGTGAGCGAAACAACAAACGAATGCATTTTAAATGAAGGTTAAGAATTAAGTTTTGTTTGTTTATTACGTATTTAATTGTTTTTACTAGATGTAGAAATAGTTTTTATTACGCAAATACTTTGCAAAGGACTCGAATGCACACCTAACCCAACTTTAGGTAGTGTTGACTTTGCCCGGCAGGCAGCTCTACTGTAGGCAACCTAGACCTGGACTTTAATAATACATAATTCAGACACACCCTAAGAACTAGACCAAACAAATGTGTGTAAATGTGGGAGCACATTTCCAGAGATTCTTCTGTTTTAGATTCATTGCGGACGTACAACTAAAATCGGACCCTCTTCTATGTTTGGAGGTAGTTTCTGGTGCCATTGCGATGTGCTTAGCGATGTACATTGCATATACGGTAGGTTTAGTTTATAATTATTACTAAATGATAACGATTTTTGTTGTTGGAAACCTGCCTAGGGTGCAATACATGCTTCTCTTCCGCTGTCTGGGAGTTGACAATTGTGAAGGGAAGTCCGAGGGCTATTTAAAAGGACTGAATCCCTTTCATTCGCCTTAACGACTGAGAAAAACCTCGGTAAAAATCTTCAGTCAGGATTGCCGGACTCGACGGGATTTGAACCCGGGACTTCCCGGATCAGCGTCGAGCGCTACATTTATTAACTAATGCAAACAGTGTATTAATTAGACACAAACCTGAACCCTGGTCGATAAGTAATAGCCAACAGTCCTAGGTCCAGCTAGGCATATCTGTGGAAAGTCTGAAGTTGTGACTGACTAGGCCTAGTTCTCATCATGACAGTTGACAGATCATGTGGCAGATAGAACCTAGCAGACGAAGTCGTATGGTTTTCATTTTGGTATTTTTGCACATGCAAAAATTTGAAATCGGACTCATCATAGATAAACCCTACTTCACTCGATAGTCCAGCCTTGGCCTAGCCCACATTCACTGAAATTTGGGTTAGATTTAGCTTTGATATCGCCAGGAAGGCAGCTACGCCTAGGCCCTACCTAGGCGTAGGCCTCTGGCCTAGGAACCTTTTTGGTTTGACCTAGGTCTTAACTGTTTGCCTATGCCTGTCAGGACAGTCAGTAGTGTCTACTAAATAATGCATTGTTGCCCATGTCACTGGATTCGGTTCATATACAAAGTAAAGTGGCCAGGGTCTAGGCGCGCAGCTAATTAACCACAGGCCTAGGCCTACAGAAGAATCAACAGAAAACCTGACAGAAAACTGCTCAAACTGTTCTCAAGAAACTATGCCTCAGAGCCTAGGCATTGTAGCATGTAGGATTTAACTTTACGCCCCTGGGACATTTTTTAATGTGGGTAACTAGGCCTAATGCACTTCAAATCAATTATTCGTGATATTGGCTTAGACCTTGCGGCGTGTTGCGAGTGAACTTCGTGATATATTGTGAGTGTTTGGGTATTTTGTATTTATTTCCTATTCTAGTGGTATCTTCGTTGACTTGTTATAACACTGAAATCACGATTCTCTGTCTTATATCACGTGTCAGCCAGGGTTTTGTCTCTAAAAGCTCTGGGCCCCGATTCATGTACATTTTTATCCCGGTATAAGCAGAGTTAGGTGGTATAAGTGCGGTATAACTCCGAATCCAATTCATGAAGACTTATCCTGCCTCGCACGGGGATAAAAAAATATGTAAACAGATGGCGGACATTTTAAATTTTGCGTCTATGTGTAAAACGAGAAAAGTTTTTATTACTCTCATAAAACAAATCAGAAACCGTCTCGGGCCTAGGCCCAGATGTAGAAAATTATTCATAATACAACAGTGTAGGCCTAAAGTTCGATTAGGCTATAGGACTAGATAAAATTAATACGAACATAACACGTTTGACAAGCCCTTGGCCTCTCCTAGGCAACCCTAGGCCTGCACGACCTTGTTTTGACACAAATCCCGCACAAATAACTAGTTTTGATTACTAAAAGCCTTATGCAGATGAACAATAGTATGATAGTCCTAGGCTATTCCAAAATTTACGGCAATAATACGCCTTTTCTTTTCTTTTAATGATCTCACGCAATCTTCTGTCAATAAATAAAAATGTAAAACAAAAGATGGAGCAAATTTTTAGTGTTCTTTTGCAAATCTGCTGATTTACATGGCTGTGGAATGCAGTGGAAAAAACATTTGTTGTACTTGTTGTTGGATTGAAAATTTCTGATTGGATGAGAGTTGCTCAGACTTAACCAGGCCTTATCCTGCCATGTCCTGCATTATACCGTCCTTATACCACTTATACCCGGGATAAATGTACATGAATCGGGGCCCTGGATAGGGGCTAGTCAAGTTGAGACTCGTTTGGAATCGCAAACAAAAACATCCACTTTTAATCATGACGTCTAGCAACCAAAACTATTTTTGTAATGGTGTTTTAGGCCTATACTTTTTCAGGTATATGACAATAAGATAATAAGCGATTGTTTGGTTTCATATCCTGCATGAACCTTCTGAAAACCACATTTAATAACGCAATTCGCGTTGTTATAGCCATTACAGCAATGTCAAATTCTACATGTGATTCAGTGAACACTCAACTTGTTCCCCCAGTGGCCGCCCAGAGCGCTGCGTGTATTTTTAGTGGCGCGCTCAGTGGCTAATCTCGGTGCCCATACAATGATATTTAACATCTATTGGCCAAAAAAGTCATGGTAGATGGCAGCACTACAAAAACAACATGGCGGATCATTGCGGTATAAAGTGATCGCACTCCATCTCCACTCATGTATTTTCGGGTGCAATTTGTCCAATACAAATAATAATCTGTAATGTCAGAAAACCCTAAGGTTAGGTGGGACGAAGTTATAAGGTTTATAGGTGATGGCCTACGGCCGTAGGCCTATAATTAAGGAGGGGGAAGGTGTTTAGGAAGCAAATCACATAGGCCTAGCCTAGCCTACTAGGGCCTAGGCCTACGGTCCTATGCTGTGGGATTAAAGGCAGAAACAGACTGCTTTGAGACTTTTACACTTTGTTTACAAACCTAAAAATTTACGCCGCCTCACAAATTGGAAGTAGGCCTAAGTATAACAGTACGTGATGATTTGACTAAACAGGTGCACAAGGCAGCTGCTTCTGGCCATTACTTGCTGTCATCTTGACATTGCCTAGACTAGGCCTACCTAGCCCTTAGTTCCTTCCTTTACCTATTTATTGTCTATTCTATTCAGTAATACAATTCAATGATTGTTACGAGGTACATAGAGAACCTGATTAGTTACGATTTACATCACCTCACTTGAAGATCAGCTGCACCGATCTTGAGAAGAAGTGGCGGGCAAGCTAAAACTGACTGCAGGAACTTTGTATGTTCCAAGACCAAAGAAGGAAATGTGCTACGTTAAAGAAACGGCCGTTCCTGGTGAAGAAAAGAGTTTTAAGTGTACATTCTTGGCCTAGGGCCTAGGCTTACGACTGTGTTTTTTTTTTATATCTAGGGCCTAGGGCGACTATAGTCTAGGCCTAGGCCAGCCCTACGCCCATTTTGACAGCTCGCGGCTAGGCCTACCCTAAAGGCATCTCTGCAAGGGCCTAGGCATAAGCAATGGATTTATATTTCTTCATTAACCTATTATTTTAAAATATTTTCTTGGTTTGTAAAGTATGAGCCACACACATAGGCCCTATACATACTTTGTAATAGGCCTAGGCCCTACCCCCTATGCATAGTAGGCTGCGCCCTAGTAGTTTTCCCGATTTTCAATACGTGTGCCCATCTCTTTCTAAGCGTCAGGTCTTTAGGAAAAAGATGGAAACACACAACTTTCCCCTTACTGTTGCATTTAGGAACGGAGCAGTAGCTATTACAAACATTTGTATTTGCTATAGAGACATAATAACGAAGTCGACGAGCCTTGTTTACTTATGGGATGATCGCCGCCAATTACAACCAATACCGCAATGCGTAGTACACGCGCCGCCGCCGCAGCGCTTCGATAGACTTTTTTTCGCGAATAGTAGGTATATTGCCAGTCTCCAATACGTCCGCACAGGCGCGATCGTAGCAAATTGAAGTGTTAATCTACCCTATTCAACATGGTAATTTGGCGTTTTAATTTATGCTTTACATTGTGTTTTAAATGCGACTAAGTATTTTCCTGTATTGTTTGATATGGTTTTAGCTTGTGCAGCATGACAATTTGCACAAACAGAAACAATAAGAAGTTATTGCATAAGGGAATTAAGTAATCATTTGGCGTTAATAGCTAATATGCTCACCTGTCTTTAATTAGTTTTGATTTTCTAATTTCTTCTAAATGATTTCTAGCTTTAACAAGACGCATTGATAATGAACAATATCTCTCTTGAGAACTATGCAAAGTATCATACACGCCTGATGATTCCAGGCCGAGCGAATATAAATTTGCCAACTGCAAATGTGTCCTATTCCCTCACGTGTGTCTTTATTCTAGCCATAACTGATTGTATTTCAATTTACAGGCCCCACTAGGGTCGGTAAAGACGTTCTTGGCAGGTGGAGTGTTGGCAGCTATCCTTGAAAACATATTCGGGATTTGTTGGATGACAAGTGAACTTAGCGCTTTGGTGAGTGTAACTTTATTACGAGGTATTCACCACACTCATAGGACGCGGTAGTCTTGGATTGTAGAATGGTATAGTGGTGCCAACGAAAGAATGCAGGTGGCTAGAAATTGTTTTCCCAACATAACAACTTTGTTAATTCTATTCAAAATAGCTCAGCGTGGATCTAGCACACGGAGGAACTCTGTGATCTAGCACAGATAATTTTTGCTTGCGTTGGTAAAAGATATTTCTCTTTCATACACAAAGGCGACATTCCATTTACAGCGCATTCATTCTGACCCCACCATTACCAAGCATCTGCATTCTTTCGTTGAAGCAAGTATATGACCCAGTTGTTAGGCCATTCTTGTGTACACGGCACCTCCAACAAGAGTGGATGCTGTTATTTGTGTGTTCTTCATCAATGTATTACGTGTATAGGAGATACAAAAGAGGGAGCGAAGCGACTGTTGTCTGTTTTCGAGCTCGGGCACACTGTTAAATGTCCATTTAAAAATTTGCTTGACCGGCAAAGTATGGACCACTGCTCGACCTCCAATTTTCACAAAAAGAAGAATTTTTTGTACGATGTTAACAATTGGGATGAGCGCATATCGCTATCAGAGCACATTTTAACATTTCAAATATTTTTCTCACTACGCAAGTTAGGGAAATTACTACAAATTACCTGTTTGGTGGCATATTTATGGCCAGTTTATAACAAAAGTAAGCAATTTTTTTGGGGGAAATGTACTCTAATAGATATCCAGTTTAAATCTCTGCTTTCTGCGTAAAAAGTTGGTTTTCTCAGCTTGGCCAACAGTCTTAATCAACAGATCGTCGAAAAAGAATACATAATTAGATATAAAATGGTAGTGGTTCTGAGTTAGGTTGCTATTAACAAATGTGTCCAACAACTGGAGAGAAATCTCCCTCTCCTAAATGCCTTCTCTGTCTCACAACCTCCTCCTTACAGAGTGTGAAAGTGAGCGACGCCCTGTACTTCAGCGACTGGACAGAAGCCTCCCCCTCCTACAAGCGCTCCATGCTGATAATGATGAGTCGCGCCAATACACCAATCGTAATCACAGCAATGGGATTCTTAAGTTTCAACATGGATGTATTTACAAACGTAAGTAATTTACAATGTGATGATATGATGCTGTTCAACATAAGCCGAGTACAGAGACTAGGGTGACTAACAAACCATTTTCTTGGACAAACAAAGTTTTTTAATAACGGCTTGCCAGGCCTGCCATGTCCTCTTCTCCTTCAATCTCTTCGTCTTCAATTTTCCTTCACTTTCTATTTCCTCCTCTTCTTCTTGCCTCTTTCCACCAGCTCCCACTTTTTCCTTGTGTCATTCTGCTTCTACTTCTTCTTAACTCTCCTCTCTTTCTTCGATATCCGTTATTATTTTGTCCTGCCACTTCTCTCCATGGTCTAACAGGTCTTCGAATGTTCATATTTCCACTTTCAAATTCTGCTCTTGGTATTCTTTTTTTCCATTCTTCTCATATGTCCATACCATCTCAATCCTTATCTTCCTATTTTAAACAAAATCTTGTCAACTCCAACTCTCTGTCTAATTTCTTCACTCCTGATTTTGATTTATAAATATTGCTAGAGATTATTTTGTGGTGTAGATCGATAATAATAATAATATAATAAAATGTGTTTGGTTTGCAGATGGTTAACTCAGCATACTCTTACTTTAATAATATGCGTTCGATGCACGGGTCGAACCATTGAGTTTAGAAACTGTGCAAGAGTCTGGACATTCTAACTTTGGAAAATCCCCGCAAGTCATCTGAACGTAATATTTTTATAAAAGCTATTGCACAATCAAATCGACTCACAATTGTTATGCCTAGTGAACCTGCATATTCCCTCTAGGGTAACAAGCAACCAACTCACTTTCGCTATTCCTCGGAGCCGCATCGACTTGTTTAAATACTTATGTGTAAATAGAATACCAGCCAACTTATATTCTTTTGTAAGCCGCTACCCTGAAATAGACATAAACAATACTGAAATACGTACTTTTAAAGTATTCTTAAACGATGCGTTCGTTTAGACTATTAAAATAAGATTGCATTAAACATACATAATCTTGTAACCTCAATTTACATAATAACTATACTCTGTAAGTTTTAAAATCTATATAATTTGTAATTTACATCTACATACTCTATTTTTAGTTCGGAAATTAATCTCAAAATGTTATCAATTTTGTAATGACCTGTATTGTAACTTTATGCCTTCTGCACTATATAATAGCCACTTAATTTACTTCACTTAAGTCTAGCTTTTAAGTAAACAAGTATAGAAGTTTTCATATTACTATATTATATTGCATTTGTAGGACTACGGTCCCGTTGTCAATAAAGATCAAATTATTATTGTTATTCTAAACTTTATTGTAGCAGCTTGACTAGTCTCGGCTTAGTGACTCACAGCTGCAAGTCGCTCTTGAAGGTCCGCAAATTATTTGCTCCTTTATACCCGGGTACTCAACACAATCATGACTCGCTTACTTGTCTAACAACGATTTCGGCGTTTTCCTAGTATAGTCAAATATAGTATTTTTTTTTATGAAATACCAACAATGGAAAAACCATAATTCCGGGTAAATACAAAATCAGATTTCGCAGACATAAATAAAAATATTTTTTGTAGGATGCCCGCTGTAGGGTATACACATCAGATTTAACAGGTGTGACCAGGTGACTAGCTAGGTATATTGCGGATAGGACAATTGTGAAGGGATATCCGAGGGCTATTTAAGAGGACACAATCCCTTGCATTCGCATTAACGACTGAGGAAAAATATTGGGGGGCCTATTTCCCTTTATTAGGGACACTTAGTGGAAAGTGTGGGCCAAACTTCGGCTTGCGCGCATTTAAAAAAAAATTGTTGCTGCTGGTCCTTCGTTGCTTGGCGTAGCTGGCTGGCATCCTTACAAAAATGTTTATTATCAATAAGTTAATAGTGTGAAACTGTTTTTACAGTACATTCGATAGCCACTCGAAAATGTTTTAGTCGAAAAGCAAATAATATTGATCAATACAATTATAATTACACAATAATTATTAATTACATTGAATTATTTTCACTTGTTTTACACCACCAATGTACCAATGTTCTTTTAAAGTTATTTATTTAAATATGTTATTCTGGATTATTTTTATGATACTATTATATAAGAATTTAACATGTAATAAAATAAGTATTTTACTATGGAAATATGTTGATAGTTGACTTCCTTCCTTTAAAATACTTATATCAAAATTAATGTGAGTTATCAACTTTCTTGATCAAGTCACATCACATAATGTCAGAACCTTTTTGTATCCCAATGTGTAAGAAAACAATAACTATATTTTCCTAGAGTGTTGATACGAAAAGTAGTAGCTTTCTTGGGTTTGCTCTGACCAATAATTGTCCCCCCCCCCACCCCCCCTACTACCCAAAGCGCTAAGTCTCTCCCTGCCCCAAAGTTCATTGCAAAGAGATTTAAGCTGGTTTGCGAGTCCTCAGGCATCTTATTCACTTGGTCTCAGACAGTGAAGGTTTACCAATTTGTGGCATAAGCAGCTTTGCAGCAGTCTTCATAAAGGAATCATTTTAGCTACTTTTCATCTAAAATCTTTCAAGCTATCAGAAGAACTGCAAAGATTCGTTTCTATAAAGTGAAATAGACTGTTGCCAGTTTTATATGAGTCTTATCAAGATAGAATTGAGACTCGAGCATAAAAATAAATATATAATTGTAAAAATAACAAAAAAGTGGAACAAATTACCAGGGTCACAAACACACTAAAAAATTAAAGACATCAGCTTGAGGAAGAGCCAGAAAGTGCGACTATATTCTGCGCTATATGTTCTAGTGTGTTGGGTGTTTTGTGACCCTGGTATTAGATTTGTGTGTTTTTGTACAATTTGTCACTTTTCGGGTCAATAAACTTTTTATTACATAAATAAATATTTTGTTCTCGTAAGTTATAAATTTAGTTATTTTAATAGGATAAATTATTGTTGTATTTTAGATTTACAGTCAACATCGTTGATTAAAATATTATGAAGCCTTAAAAGATCCATTACAAATTACAAATAAATCATATAGAGCCAAGATCTTAACGCTCATTCAATTAAACAGTAACTATCATTTATATATGAATTTTGAAATGATGTAAGAAAAATTCATTAACATATCATATTTGGTTACCGTTAGTTTTTTAAATCGTATTTTAGATTTACAATCGGCAGCGTTGATTAAAATACTATTAAGCAAGATCCTCAACAAATAACAAATAAATCACATAGAGCAAAGTTTTTAACGCTTATTCAATTATACGGTTACGTTCATATTTCACTTTATGGTTTTCAAACCTTAGTTTGGGCTAAGGGGATTAAGTATCATAACGGCAAGCGGGAGACCAGGGTTCGATACCCAGCTGGGATGGATTTTACAATTCTGGATTGATTTTCGTTAAATCAATTGAACCTATACGAGAGTGTTTACCTATAAATTAAATAGAGAAACATATTCTTGTATGATACAGTTTCCCATCACAAACCCTGTTATACTATCGATGAGCCATGTTTAGATAACGTGGAAAGTTGAAACCTGATAAACTAAATCAAGCAGCTTCGAACTCTGATGTAAGTTTAGATTCTCTCGCCCCGAGAATATCAAACAGTTTCGAGGCAGACAGTCGAAGATATCTGGAGACCTCACCAAGCAACCTCTCTCACTCTAGGGAATGAAATCAAATGTAAGAGAACTGCTCTCGGCTACACTGTATAAAACGTGATAACAGCTGAGAAGGGTTAGGTTGTGTGGGGGAGGGGGAGGGGTGGAAGAGGGTCGTATATATAGGTGAAGCGGTGAAGCGAATATCGGCCGAGGGATAGAAGCATTGTCTTACTAACACTTGACCACAGAATCAAAATAACCTAGGTAAACGTGAAGTTGTTGATAGACAAGGGATCGAGCTATGTTTAACACTGCATTGGGCTTGATTGTTGATTAAAGTTTCAACGACTGGGAATAGAATGTCTCACTTCGTCCCAATAATCATATTCTTAATTCATCAAACGCCATCATAGAACATCTTTTAATATACATAAAAAATAAAATACAATGAAAAAAAGGATGAGCCATTAATTGTTGATAGTGACAGAAGAAATTAGAAAATATTATCAACGTCAATACATAGTAAATTCGTTTCTAATCGCATATTCATCCCATAATCGTTCTTTATCATATATAATACTAGGAAAACGCTTAAATCCCGCCGCGTAAATGGATGAGCTTTTTAAAGTTTTTAGTTTGCGTGGGATATCTTTACATTTGCAAGTGCTTTGTTTTGTTGCCTACGCAATGTAGGTGTTTGTTGTCAAGTTACTATTGTTTCTTGTCAATTGGAATTATTTACCGTAAAAAACTTATACTAAAAGCTTTATTTCTATAAATTCTGGCTAACTTTTTCAACTTTTTCTTTTAAAAGGTACTACATCACCATAACCTTAATGTCCATGTATAATATGAACGTTGTAGCCCCACCCGTTTAATCAGAATTTGCCCAAATGGCACGAAAATATCGCACAAAAAATAAAAAACTTATATTAAAAGCTTTATTTCTATGGATTCTGGCTATTTTTTTCAACTTTTTTCTTTCAAAAGGTACTACATCACCATAACCTTGAAGTCCATATATAATATGAACGTTGTAGCCCCACCCGTTTGGTCAGAATCGGCCCAAATGTCACGAAAATATCACACTGAAAATCGAAAAAAATCGTAAAAGTACGATATTCATGAGAAATATTTCTTCGATTGTACCCAAAAACGTGGCAAGTCTAAGTTCAGAGAAAACGAAGGTCGTGTCAAATTTTCATCAAGATCGCATATGCCGTTTGCCCGGTAGAGAGCGAACAAACAGACGAAAAAAAACAAAAAAAACAAAACAAAACAATCGAGCTAAATTTTTTTGGGGGTCGGTGAAATTGAAGTCTTCGCTTCGCTCATCCAAAAAATTAATGCGAGAGGTAAGACCAAAACGTGAAAAAATCGAAAATCGAAAACATGGATTTCAATTCTGGAAATTCCCACCAAACCGTTTATCTCACAATAAAAACAAATTAACGTACACGTTCACAATGATTTAAACGTTCGTATCCAGGATGAAAATTTAGGTGGTATACAGCTATCACCACCGTAGTCAACAACATTGTTATTATAAATGTGTTGCTATGAAATTATGTTAATATTAATCTATGTATCTTGATTATATTTTAAAATGCTCTCATGGTGTGTAAGGATGATGAGTATAACTTTTATAGCCGGAAATTACATTGACCATTTTCAATTATATTTTTCATTGTGTATTTAGTACATATTTATATTGTATTATTTTTATTAGTTGGGTGAGCGAAGCGAAGACTTCAATTTCACCGACCCCCCAAAAAAATTAGCTCGGGTGTTTTTTTTTTGTTTTTTTTTTTGTTTTTCCCGTCTGTTTGTTCGCTCTCTACCGGGCAAACGGCATATCCGATCTTGATGAAAATTTGACAGGACCTTCGAAATCTCTAAACTTAGACCTGCCACGTTTTTGGGTACAATCAAAAAATATTTCTCATGAATATCGTACTTTAAAGATTTTTTTCGATTTTTAATGCGATATTTTCGTGACATTTGGGCCAATTCTGACCAAACGGGTGGAGCTTCAACGTTCATATTTTACATGGACATTAAGGTTATGGTGATGTATTGCTTTCTGAAAGAAAAAGTTGAAAAAGTTAGCCAGAATCTATAGAAATAAAGCTTTTAATATACGTTTTTTGACTTTTTGTGCGATATTTTCGTGCCATTTGGGCCAATTCTGACCAAACGGGTGGGGCTACAACGTTCATATTATACATGGACATTAAGGTTATGGTGATGTAGTACCTTTTGAAAGAAAAAATTGAAAACGTTAGCCAGAATCCATAGAAATATAGCTTTTAATGTAAGATTTTTACGTTAAATAATAACAAATTAACAAGAAACAATAGAAACTTGACAACAATCACCTACAATGCGTCGGCAGAAAAACAAAGCACTTGCAAAAGTATAGATATCCCACGCAAACTAAAAACTTTAAAAAAGCTAATCCATCAACGCGGCGGGACTTTAGCGTTTTCCTAGTAGTACTGTACGGACCTTCATATTTGAAACACACTTCATAAATTCACAGTCACACGTGCTATAATTAAAAAATACCACAACTTACTATAATACCAACCCCCGTAATTAAAACTGGACGAATAACTGAGAAATTATAAAATCAAGGAGGACCCGGCACCTCCACCAACAATGCTATTCTTATGGAGTTTCAAATTTTCTCACTCTACCCGGCACCTCCACCAAAAGCACATCATTTTCTTTTTGCATTTTTTTTTTTAAGAATACGGTGAAATCTACTAAATAACGATATACATTTTTAAGACTTTGATGTTAATTCCAAAAATAACTAGGAAAACGCTAAAGTCGTTGTTAGACGAGTGAGTGAGCCATGTGTTGAGTACCCGGTAACATTCCTTTTCTTCCCCCTACTTAAGGCCTCCCTAGCCTATAATAGGCTTATGGCATTATAGTTGACGCGCCCTTATATACCAACTAACCTTAAAACTCTATTATTGGATGAGCGAAGCGAAGACTTCAATTTCACTGACCCCCCAAAAAATTTAGCTCGGGTGTTTTTTTTTTTTTTTTTTTTTTTTTGTCTGTTTGTTTGTTGTGTAAAGCTTTAAGTATAAGTTTTTTACCGTAAATAATACCAATTGACAAGAAACAATAGAAACTTGACAACAATCACCTACAATGCGTAGGCAACAAAACAAAGCACTCGCAAAAGTAAAGATATCCCACGCAAACTAAAAACTTACAAAAAAGCTCTTCCATCAACGTGGCGGGACTTAAGCGATTTTCTAATTGGACGAGCGAAGCGAAGACTTCAATTTCACCGACCCCCCAAAAAATTTAGCTCGGGTGTTTTTTTTTTTTTTTTTTTTTGTTTGTTTTTCTGTCTGTTTGTTTGCTCTCTACCGGGCAAACGGCATATGCGATCTGGATGAAAATTTGACAGGACCTTCGAAATCTCTGAACTTAGACTTGCCACGTTTTTGGGTACAATCGAAGAAATATTTCTCATGAATATCGTACTTTTATGATTTTTTTTCGATTTTTTGGGCGATATTTTCGTGCCATTTGGGCCAATTCTGACCAAACGGGTGAAGCTAAAACGTTCATATTATACATGGACATTAAGGTTTTGGTGATGTAGTACATTTTGAAAGAAAAAGTTGAAAAAGTTAGCCAGAATCTATAGAAATAAAGCTTTTAATATAAGATTTTTGGTTTTTTGTACGATATTTTCGTGCCATTTGGGCCAATTCTGACCAAACGGGTGGGGGTTTCAACGTTTATATTATACATGGACATTAAGGTTATGGTGATGTAGTACCTTTTGAAAGAAAAAGTTGAAAAAGTTGGCCAGCATCCATAGAAATAATGCTTTTAATATAAGTTTTTTACTGTTAATAATACCAATTGACAAGAAACAAAAGAAACTTGACAACATTCACCTACAATGCGTAGGCAGCAAAACAAAGCACTTGCAAAAGTAAAGATATCTTAAGCAAACTTAAAACTTTAAAAAAGCTCATCCATCAACGCGGCGGGACTTTAGCGTTTTCCTAGTATTATATAATACGATTTATTGGATGAGCGAACCGAAGACTTCAATTTCACTGACCCCCCAAAAAATTTATCTCGGGTATTTTTTTTGTCCGTTTGTTCGCTCTCTACCGGGCAAACGGCATAATATGCGATCTTGATGAAAATTGGAGGGGACCTTTGAAATCTCTAAACTTAGACCTGCCACGTTTTTGGGTACAATCGAAGAAATATTTCTCATGAATATCGTACTTTTACGATTTTTAGTGCGATATTTTCGTGACATTTGGGCCGATTCTTACCAAACGGGTGGGGCTACAAAGTTCATATTTTACATGGACATTAAGGTTATGGTGATGTAGTACCTTTTGAAAGAAAAAAAGTTGAAAAAGGTAGCCAGAATCCATAGAGCAAAGGTTTTAATATGAGTTTTTTCAGGCATATAATAACAATTAACAAGTAACAATAGAAACTTCACAACAATCACCTACAATGCGTTCAAACTAAAAATTTATTAAAAAATCTCATCCATCAACGCGACTTAAAAGGCGTTTGCGAAACTTCCTAGTACTATCAGAATAGGATAGTCGTTAAATAAATAAATACAAACAGCGATATCTCATTGTAAAAATACTTTGCACTCTTCGCCCGTTTTTACCGTAATACTACTTCTTACAGTTTTGCTTGAGAATAGAATAACCAAAAAACTTTCGAAATCCGCGTAGAGGAACTTTCTTCGAACTAGGTGTGAATAAGAGAGACGGGAGGATATTATTAACACTGAAAGACAATGAAAACGTAGACATTAAAGAATGTAAACAAGAATAATAAACGTGTATTTCAATATTGAAACGGGTGGCGGATAATAGTTTTTGTGACATGGGATAAAGCAACATAACCTGTTGTAAATTATATGTAGTGAATCATAACTAGGAAAACGCTAAAGTCCCGCCGCGTTGATGGATGAGCGTTTTTGTAAGTTTTAGTTTGCGTGGGACCATTTTTCCTTTGCAAGTGCTTTGTAAATGCATTGTAGGTGACTGTTGTCAAGTTTCTATTGTTTCTTGTTAGTTGTTATTATAAACCTCAAAAACTTATTTTTAAAACCAATATTTTTAGGCATTCTGGATAACTTTGTCATTTTTTGCAATTTTTTCTTTCAAAAGGTACTACATCACCATAACCTTAATGTCCATGTGAAATATGAACGTTGTAGCCCCACCCGTCTGGTCACAATCGGTCCAAATGCGACGAAAATATCGCACTAAAAATCGAAAAAACTCATATTAAAACCTTTATTTCTATGGATTCTAAATAACTTTCTCAACTTTTTCTTTTAAAAGGTACTACATCACCATAAAATCAATGTGTATGTGAAATATGAACGTTGTAGCCCCACCCGTTTGGTCAGAATCGGCCCAAATGTGTCGAAAATATCGAACTAAAAATCGAAAAACTCATATTAAAACCTTTGTTTCTATGGGTTCTAGGTAACTTTTTCCGCTTTTTCTTTCACAAGGTACCAAATCACCATAATCCTAAAGTCAATGTGAAATATGAACGTTGTAGCCCCACCCGTTTGGTCAGAATCGACTCAAATGTAACGAAAATATCGCACTAAAAATCGAAAAAAATCGTAAAAGTACGATATTCATAAGAAATATTTCTTCGATTGTACCCAAAAACGTAGCAAGTCTTAGTTCAGAGAAAACAAAGGTCCCCTCAAAATTTTCATTAAGAAAGCATATGTCGTTTGCCCGGTAGAGAGCGAACAAACAGACAGAAATACAAAAAAAAAAAAAAAACATTGGAGCTAAATTTTTTGGGGGTCAGTGAAATTGAAGTCTTCGCTTCGCTCGCTACGCTCGCTACGCTCATCCAATAATATGTAGTATATTGGTCCCAACGAAAGAATGCAGATGGCTCGAAATTGTTTTCCCAACATAACACTTTGTCAAATCTATTCGCGCTAGCTCAGCGTGGATCTAGCACACGGAGGAACTCTGTGATCTAGCACAGATAATTTCTGCTTTCGTTGGTAAAATATATTTCTCTTTCATTCATAAAGGCGACATTCCATTTACCGCGCATGCATAATACCCCCACCACTACAAAGTATCACATTGCAATATAAAACTTTGAAATACATTACATTTTCTTTATTTACTCGAAATTAATATAATTGTGTTTAATAAGGTAGTAATAAACGAGGGTTCCAAAATAAACACCTGCAAAGTACAAAAAACGCGCATAATAATGAAATACCAAATCAAATATAGAAAATAAAATACAAGTAGGCCTGCAAAGAACACAGAAGGAACGTAAAACGACAACCAGGTGACTAAATTATTATAAGGGTGTAAAAGGAATGTCCAATGGCAGCCACATCCCCTAGCGTTTATTTATATTATGTATGTATTTATTTAACTCCTATAGTATTCAGTATTTGCACTAACGACATAATCTTGGCAAAAACTTCCAGTCGAGATTGCCGATGCTGCGTATTGAACCAATCACATCCAGAATCAGAGTAAATGAACTACCTCTATCGAACCTGTTGACATCCAGAATCAGAGTTCATGAACTACCTCTATCGAACCTGTTGACATCCAGAATCAGAGTTAATGAACTACCTCTATCGAACCTGTTGACATCCAGAATCAGAGTTAATGAACTACCTCTATCGAACCTGTTGACATCCAGAATCAGAGTTTTATTTAATTTTATTTATTTTTTATTTATTCATTTAACGCCTATCCTATTCAGTTATAAAAACTGATTTACAAAGGAGGACATGTAAATAAATCTAACTAGGGAAACGCCAAGTCGTTGTTAAACGAGTGAGTGAGTGAGCCAAGTGTTGAGTACCCGGAACATCCCCTTTCCTCCACTATACCTAAGGATCTAGCCCAGTATGAGGAATGATACCGGGTACTCAACACATGGCTCACTCACTCGTTTAACAACGACTTTGGCGTTTCCCTAGATATTTAAATTGAACATTTGAAATGCGAATCGTGTTCAAAAGTATTAGCGTGAAACATTAACAAATTTCCAAGATAAAACAAATCAACTAAGTTTTATTTCCCATTTAACACCCCTCAAAAATAATATGTGGGTGTAAAAATATAAAAAAGTTCGAGCTAACGGGTATCGAACCTCACCCTCCGTGTGGTAGGCTAAATGCTTACCAATAGGCCATGCAAGCCACGTAGATGTGGTCCCAATAGCTGCTACTAAACAAATGCTATCGATATTTTAAAAATCACATTTTATTTATTGTAGGATTAAATCGCAATGGATCTAGTTGATTTTGTTAGCAGTTCTCAATAATTACGTGCCGGATGTCTGTTTAAAATTTCAGCCCAATCTGTTCAGCGGTTCGGCTGATTTTTCGACGTACAGACAGAAAGACAGACAGATAGACAGACAGAATCACAGATTGAGAACCGTTCGAGTTGAATAAAGACACTCGGTCGCTCCGCTCCCTCGGTTAATTACATAGATGCAGAAACAACAATAAACTACATTTTCGTAAATATTTGAAACAGTAGCATTACAACAACAATGCATTTAAACACAACAATTTTGGTAACAAATAAAAAAAAATATATTAATGCATTTAATGAATGAATCAAATATAAAAAAGGGTGTAGAATGAAAAGAAAAGAAAAGAAAGGGGGAAAAAAAGAAAAAGACAAAGAAAGAAAGAAGGAAAAAAAATTAAAAAAGAAAAACGAAAAGAAAAAATGAACATCCTCTATCGAATCTGTTGACATTTAGAATCAGAGTTCATGAACTACCTCTATCGAACCTGTTGACATCCAGAATCAGAGTTCATGAACTACCTCTATCGAACCTGTTGACATCCAGAATCAGAGTTCATGAACTACCTCTATCGAACCATGTGACATTCAGAATCAGAGTTAATGAACTACCCCTATCAAACCCGTTGACATCCAGAATCAGAGTTCATGAACTACCTCTATCGAACCTGTTGACATCTAGAATCGGAGTTCATGAACTACCTCTATCGAACCTGTTGATATCCAGAATCAGAGTTAATGAACTACTACTATCGAATCCGTGACATCCAGATTTAGAGTTCATGAACTACCTCGTCAATCCCGGGAATAAAATTTATATATTATAATACAAAATAATATATAATATTTAAAATCCCATCATCGGAATCTCCATCCTTTTCTTATTTGTGGGGTGAGTGCATGCGAGTGTTAAATTAGCCCATCCCCTTACTATTGCCGACACCTATAGTGCAAAGCACTAATAATTCAGCTACATTGATTTAATGTCATTGTTGATGTTTGAGTTATAATAATCTTGCGAGAATATATTGTACATACCTTGAAGTTCCGTCGTATCCTGTCTACTAGGCATGTTCAAGAGAACTGAGGACTAAATCCCGTGCTCAGCCTAACCCCAGCCGTCTCCCCCCCCCCCCATCACACTGTCATCTGATTGGTCGGCGGCGCACGTGGTGTGAGGTTGGTGGTCATAAACTGGTGAGCGTCGAGCTCATCATGCATCCGTGGTATCTGATTCGGAGACAATGCGGACAAACCGTAATATATTACAGTCTACCCTATGTTCATATATATATATATATTAACTTATTAATAGAAATAATAGTGTTTTTCGGTTTACGCCACTCCTGTCCGAAACGTTGAGTAGCAATTAAACTCAAGGAGTGGCGTAAACCGAAAAACACTATTATTTCTGAAAATAAGTTAACATAATGTCCAGCCACGAAAGTATTCGTCAACATATATATATATATATGTTAGTACTTTAGACAGAAATTAAAAGTGACTACACCGGGGTTTGAACCCGGGACCTTAGCTGTCCAGGCTATGCTCTTACCAACTGAGCTATGCAGCCACCAATTTAAAACTGTCTAACTAACAGCGTCATAGTCGCCTACTATAAAGCCAAGTTTTAACATCATATATATATATATATACATATATATCCTGTTCTGGTTCGAATTCAGGGTAAGTTATGGATTTCTTGTCTCCCGAGCACCAGAGTTGGGAGGGAAGCCCCCTTACTGTCTGTGCTGACTTTGTGCCCCAGTATGAATGGTGTGTGAAGTAACCTTGCTGATGATGACAACATGCATGCAGAATTTACTTCTTGCGTGGCCCTACCACAGGTTTGGTTATGTGTTGTGAGTTTTGTTTGTATTTAGTTAGCTGATTTTTAGTGGACACCATCTGCCTGACGAGTTCCAGAAGGACGAAACGCGTCGTGGATTTAGGTAACAAACAACTTAAAATTAGCTGCAGTTATCATCAGCTGGTGAAAAGTTTTGTCGACCCCAGCCCTTCAGGCTAGACTTTAGGTCCTCTATGCTTTCCCAACCTGTCAACCCTTCTCCAATCAAAACAATATATTATTATAGACGTATTGAACATTAGCTACCAAAATATGTTTTCTTTAACACTTGATTTAAAATCTATTTGTTTTTGTCACTTTTACCAGGACATAGAAGGTATCTCTTTAGTTGTACATTAAAACAAATATGGCCGCGCCCATCCAACCATAATTAGTTTTAAGCACCCTAAATATCAACAAAATGTCTTAAACTTATCAATATTAATCTTTTGGACAAGGAGTAAAAACGTGAAATTCCAAAGTACCCATTATGTGTATGTTAAGAAGTTCTAAACATAAGTGTCGAAAAGGTATGTGAAACATTAGTCAAGCCAACAACTGTAAATGTTTCAAGTTCTCTCTTGATAAATGTATGTTAACGTTCGTACTAATTTTGCAGAATAAATCAATGTTCGCTGCAAATTTTCAACTAAATCACTCAATTTTAAGAAAAGTTTTTCGTAAAATGTACGTAACTCAATGCTGTACAAACATTGAAGCCTTCTCCAGTTCAAAAAAATGTGTTAAATCATTACAAACAGATTATAAAAACAATACATATTCCACATGGTTGGGCAGATGCCTATGCCAAGGAAGTAAATCTTCTAGTGATTTTCTGTTGTAACAGTTGTAAGAAAGATCATTTTATCGCTGATGTTAGCTGTATGTCATAAAGATACAATAGAAAACGAGATTGAGTATTTTGAAGATGATTGTGTGCACAAAGAAGCGTAGACGGTTCAGAGAGAGAGAGAGAGAGAGAGAGATTTGATGAAGTAAGAGGTTCTGAGATGAAGATTGAACTCTCGAGTCATTTAACTTCAAAGTGAGGAAATAGCAACGGAAAATCACAAAATATTACTGCAGAGATGAAAAGCTGTTTATCAAAACGACATCAAAGCTAATGAGATCGTACTAATTTTGCAGGATAAATCAATGTTCGCACATAATAATAAATAATAATTTTTATTATACAATCAGAACATTTACTTTTAAAATTGAATATTGTGCATTATATTTTTGTAGACCATTTTTAAAGTCATATTCTGCCACAGGCGATTGATAATAATGAAGATTTAAGTCATGATTCTGAGCAAATGTGAAAGTTATGATTGCATTTCTCAATTTCATTAATCGAGAAAAACTCCCGTAGGTGTAACTAGGAAACGCTCAGTTGGACGCGTTGATAAGCGAGCACGCGCTATACAGCTAGACCCACATTGCAATTTTTTTAAATTTTAAAATTTGCGACGTTCACTGTCCACGGGGCCATGTTTCCAATATTATTTATTATTGGCAAGGTAGGCCTATTTGGGTAAACCTTTTCTTTGCGGATAAAATCCACCGCCATCTAGAGGACATTGACATCATTTCTTTGGGAAAACTATTTGAACTATTTGGTAACAAATAATACACTTCTTCCTCGATAGTATTTTGATTACTACTAGGTGCATGGCAGTGCATAGTGCGAACCTCGTTCGACTTTTCGTTGCCATGGTAACGTTACTTTTGTTATAATGTAATTTTAATCTACACATCTTATCGGATCAAAATAAAATTAACATATTCGTGACTGGACGGACATTCTAAATGATTTGGCTACCACAGATTTTGTCGCCTTTGAGTTTGAAAAAAAAACTTTCAAATAACTTTAATGTAACTTTTTAACTTTTGAAACGATTTTGACACAAAACTAATGACATTCAATCAGGAACGAAGCTTGCGGATGGTCAAAATTTCAACTCGATCCGAACCTCCGTTCGACCACTATCATGAGCCAAAAAAGCTGCGTGACTTTCCGTTGCCATGGTAACGGTACTTTTGTTATAATGTAATTTCGATCTATACTACTTATCAGATCAAATTAAAAGGAACATATTCGTGACCGGACGGACATTCTTAATGGTTTGGCCATCTCAGATTTTGTCTCCGTTTAGTTTGAAACAAAAACTTTCGATTAACTTTAATGTAACTTTTTAACTTTTTGAACGATTTTGCCATAAAACTAATGGCATTCAATCAAGAACGAAGCTTGCGGATGGTAAAAATTTCAACTCGATACGAGCCTCCGTTCAAACGTTAAAGCGAGACATACAAAAAAAAAAAAAACGAAAACAAAACCAGTGACTATTTTTTTCCGGCAGAGTCAAATAGAAACGCTCGCTTCGCTCGCTTAAATATGGAAGTAAACTTAATTTTTATCACAATATGTACAATATATTTACACACGTACAAATACAGATTCGCATACAAAAGAAAAGAAAAAGAAAAGCAGTTAAAAAGTTTTTTGAAGCTATTGTATCGCCCTCTAAACGATATTTTAAAATCAAACGAAGATGACTGAAATGTTACTTAATTGAGTAAGGAATCTAAAAAAAACACGAAAATATATATTTTATTTTTTTGGGCGTGACGTTACGTTCATAACTTTTATATGAAAATTTTGGGACAAAAGAGTCAACACTGTGCTATAGGTGCTACACTTAATTTCGATCAATTACTTTATTTTGTTTCTAGACATCATTTTCTACCACCTCCTTACAAGGAAAATCAATACTCTGAAATATCGTTCTATGTACGATTTTCTTTGTCAGACTGTACATATAAGAGTTTTATACCTGCGAATGTAAAAAATCGTACATCAAACGTTATTCCAGAAAATCGTTGTTCTTTATAAGTAGGTTGATGTGTAGAAACAATATAAAAAAGTCGCTTTAACTTTAACTGTAGTACCTAGCTCAGTTTTATCACTTTTGTACCAAAATATGCATATAATGGCCGACAAAAACGTGACGTTCCGCCCAAAAAATTAAAAAAATATGTTTTCCCTTTTTTATTTAAGACCATCAATGATTTATCTAAGGTTCAAGTCACCTTTCATTGACTTATTAAAAATGTTTTAAAGTTTGAAATTGTATCTGTTACGCTCTTATATTTTCAAATACCATTACGTAAGTTCCTGTCAAAACCTCGCACTAGGGTTGTTAAGTCTCTGAGTTTACAATGACACTACAAGTTATATAGACTCTGCAAAAGAATGTAACAAGTATCTAAAATTTGAGGAATTCAGTCTGTATTTTATAGAGTAATCGATCACAGCGAAATCATCCGAGAAATATATGTTTTCCATAATATTTCGGGCTGTGGAGGTATGAAGTTTTTATATATGTTAGTACTTTAGACAGAAATTAAAAAAGTGACTACACCGGGGATCGAACCCGGGACCTTAGCTTACCGGGCCATGCTCGTACCAACTGAGCAACGCAGCCACCAATTTAAAACTGTCTAATTTTGGGTCTGATTTGTACATTGTTAATAACGTGTGTGGAGCAGATTGCACTGCCTATTATAGACTACATACGAAATTAACTGGAGAATACAAACCATCTCTGTAACCCTATAGGGACCAAAAATTAGACAGTTTTAAATTGGTGGCACATAGCTCAATTTGTAAGAACATAACCCGGACCCAGACAGCTAAAGTACCGGGTTTGATCCCCGATATAGTCACGTTTTAATTTCTGTCTAAAGTAAAGTGACAACAAATAGGTTGCTGGATCGAGGTCAGAAAATAAAAAAAATTATTTATCGTTGTTATTTTGTTAAGGTCGAAACACATTTTCTGCGCAATTTTTGATTTGAGAGAAGGAACGAGGTAGACAACACGCGTGATCAATCCTTGTAACTGAACATTTAAGGCTATTCGACCGAAGTTTTTCAATTTTCCAAAATATGCCACCAAGTCAAAATATAGTGAATGGCTTTCAAACCTGGCTATTTTAGAAAATCAAAAATATTTTTTTTTCAAATTTTTCTGACGGCCAATATAGCCACCTCAAAATAATTTCCAACTTCAATTCGCCAAGGCACACCATTCAACGTAGGGTGTTGTGCTTTTGTGACATTAATTTTCAACTGGTTTTCTATGGACTGACTGAGAGAATTGTTTTGTTTTTTTAAATTGTCTTTACCCTACGAATTTTTTCGTTTGGCGGTATTTTTTACCGATTTGTACCGCCAAACGAAAAAATTCGCAGGAAAGACAAATGTTTTAAAAGTAATCTCTCAGTCCGCCTATAGAAAACCAGTTGAAAATGAATGTCACAAAAACACAACACCCTACGTTGAATGATGTGCCTTGGCGAATTGAAGTTTGAAATTATTTTGAGGTGGCTATATTGGCCGTGTACCGGTTCAGAAAAATTTGGAAAAAATATTTTTGATTTTCTAAAATAGCCAGGTTTCAAAGCCATTAACTATGTTTTGACTTGGTAGCGTATTTTGGAAAATAGAAAAACGCGGTCGAATAGCCTTAATACATGTGCGCAAGCCTTGTTCTATTTCTTGGAAAAGGTGAACACAACAGCACTGCAACAAGTACTGAAGCGTAGAAAACAAAGAGAATGAAAATTCATTTGAAAACGTAATTCGTAATAACACGAGGATGGTTGCTTGTGTAATAACTGTCTCTGTGTTGGCCTTAATTTGAAAGTACAACAGTTAGAGGCAAGATGTGTAACCCAACATAGGACCGCATATATGTGGCGTGAAACACGTTGGACGCAAATTAAAAGTTAAAGTGAAACAAAGAAATATGTTTCAGAGTAGAAATTGTTTTGTTTTTTAAGTATTGTACGCTACTAACGATTTGTGTTCAATTAAATGTGAAACATTTATTTGATATTATAAGTCTTTTTTATTTAAATTTAAATTTTACAATCAACTCGATCTTTAAAATATTATTCACTTGAAAGCGTTCAAAGATTTTATTCCTCGTAAAAACTCATATAAAAACTTTCGGTTTTGTTGTCCCTTTCACAAAAAGTTGGATGGTGGAATAAAGTTAAAGATTTAAACAAATTTAAAAATGTTTTTTGGTAGATTTTCCTGTTGCAACAAAACACGTAATTTATGACTAGAAGAGATAGTACATAATATGTATAACACCCAGAGATAATATGTTTAATGCAGTACTGGTTATATACTCAATGGTACTATCGATCACAGCGAAATCATCCGAAAAATATATGTTAACTAATATATTTTGGGCTGTGGAGGTATGAAGTTTTTATATATCCCCCTTTTTTTGGTTCATTAATAAATTTTATTTAATATCCATTTTAAATTTGTCACTTAAAATTTTGTCTTTTGATGGATTGTTGTTGTATAATTACTATTTCAAACTTTACTTAACTTTAGTTCATTATTGTGTCTGCATTTATGTAATTAGATTTATTTAGTTGTCCTAATTTTTTGTAAATCAGTTTTTCAACTGAATAGGATAGTAACGTTAAATAATTTAATAAAAAATGCTGTGGTTGGATGTTTAGAAAACAAACAAACAAACTGTACATATTTGTTGTTTTAAACCAAATGATAAATATTCAAAATGAAAATAAATGTCATACTGCTTATTTTACATGATGTACAATAAAAGTTTCGAATGTCAGTGGGCTCATGCAAAGAGGATTTAAAAACACAGACAATGAAGTTTTACGGCTTCTTTCTTTATCATGCTACTAAAGGAACAGAAATAATGCTTGTTTCACGGAACCTATTTATAACACGTGACAATGGTAGAGTGGGAATAATAGAACTCAAGGAAGAAAGCATGTTGTATGTGAGAGAATTAGGCACAACAATGCAAGAGCAGTGTATAAAAACTCTTTTAGTGACGAACAAATGAGAGGGAGAAAGAGATTGAGAGAAAGAGAGAAAGAGATAAAGAGAAAAAGAGAGAGAGAGAGAGAGAGAGAGAGAGAGAGAGAGACTGACCTTATATCTTCCATCCAGCCTAGAGTAACTTAATAATAAAAAACAAAACAATGGATGAATCACCAATAATTATAATTTAGTGTAAGTGATCATTTGAGGTAAATAATATATAAAAATTATTATAAATACAAATAAATTCCTAAAATTATACCTTAAAATATAAATTTGTCATTCTTACAATGTTCATTCCTTCATCTTATTCGTATTTCTACCACAAAAGCTAATGTGATTAATTAAATAGGTTTAGTTTAGTTTAGGCAAAAGCATGTTGTGACTTGTGAGGTTAACATCCTGTGCAATTCGTTATACGGCAGCATGGCTAGAGCTAGGGCGGGGAGGGTGAAAGAGAAAGAGAGAGAGAGAGAGAGAGAGAGAGTGATCGAGGGGGGGGAACGTGTATACGAGAAGACACACACGGTAGTTTAACCCGCTAGAGAAAAACTTGAAAGCATTGGCCTAGCTGATAACAGCACTAAGGGTGTTCAAAGAAGTTGGAATGGCCTAAATGAGTCCAAGCACTTTGTCAGATTATACCTATGTTGCGCTAGAGACCAGGGGTATATTACATTGTATGCTTGAAATTGTAAGGTACTGATAAAGGATGCTCTGGAGTAAATGTACAGTCGGAACAGTAAGTGTATCGTTGGTAAAGTTTTTGTGTGTGATTTCCTAACCTAAAAACATATATGACGGATGTATTTTTGTGTCTCGATTAGGAAATATATTTATATCCTCTGTCAATGCAGGAAGAGTTTAGTTTATTAAGTTTATGTTAAGTTTATGAACTACTCAACTTTTTATTTTTATTTTTACGAGAGAATAAAACCTGTTTTAGGGTGCAATGTATGCCTTTCTTCAGGTGAACTAAATAATATGTTAATGATAGGACAACGCTGTCAAAGGGCTATTTAAGAGGACTAAATCCTTTGCATTCGCATCATTAACAAATGAGGAAAACCTCGGGAAAAACCTTCAGTCAGGATTGCCGGTCTCGTATCCCATATACGAACCCAAAACCTCCTCGAGCCAATACTGACGATATAAACGCCTTAATGTAGAACGGGACGTAAACAAATCAATAGAAGATATTATAACGGTATTGTGCTATCGGTGACTTAGGAGCCGTTCTATCCACAAGGTAGTATCAATGTATAATGTTGTTCAAAACTAACCCTTGTCGATGCCCGCGTTGTTCCAGAGTGATTCATGGACTACCAGTGGGTTCTACTATATTTGCCGATCGCTGGCTGGCCATTATTTGCTTCTCCCTGGTGCTTGCCATAAATGTATACTCTGTTTTGTCCGTTGGCTTTTTTAAAAATATGTAAAATAAATAAATATAACTTCAACCATAAGTAAACATTTTAATTTTTTTCTTGTTTTAGGAAAAAATGCTTTTCATCATATTAGAAACTCAACTGTCACACTATTTTTTTTTTAAATAAAACCCCCAAAATATACATGCACGCCCCAAACGATATCACTCTTCAAATATTAACTTTTAAATAATGTTACGCTTTGGTACCAAATATCGTTTATATTGAGATAGGATATTGACATTCTGTGGCACATATTGGTATTGAAAGTCAGTCTCAGGCAATAAACCTCACATACATCACATTCCTGATTTAAAGTTTAGTGATCGATGCAACTCTGTAAAACCGTTCACCGTCAACCGTAGTTTCGGAGGAATTTGCAGTCAAATCAGATTTTGGAGTACGGTAGGTTACCCTTAAGATATTTACCCTTATTTTCCCTAACAATGACGGAAAAGATTTTAAACTAAACATTTTCTTTCCAAACAGTATTAATCGATAATCTTATTGATATTTTTATTTTATTTTTGGAGCTCCATTTTTTTTTTAATTACCACTTAATTTTTCAAAAGAACTTAAGGAAAATTGAATTTGAAATGTGGATTGAAAAATATAATTAGTACATTCATTGTACATAAAATTTATTTTCAACCAAGAGTTACTACCTATAGCAATTATCAAAGCATTTGTACACCAAGCTTTTGTACACCAAGCTTTGCGGAAATAAACTGTTGAATATTTTTTCATTGTTATTTTTATTTAATCAGGAATCCGATTTATCCGGTAGAAAGTTAGTATTTGTACCGTCGGAAGAAAAAATCGTACCGTGCAAGATACTAGGAAAACGCTTAAGTCCAGCCGCGTTGTTGGATGAGCGCAATTGGTGCACTGAGCTGCCATGTGTTATGCGAATTTTTTGTTGTTCTGTGGAAAAATCATTACTAAGTTGATTTTTTTAAAATTTAATTAAATTAAATTAAATTAAATTAAAAATTAACTTTAATTTTTTAATTTATTAATCGTAATTGTTAAAAAAAATCGTAAAATTGCGATTTTTATAAGAAATAATTTCTCGATTGCGCTCAAATTTAACACTAATACATAAATTCATAAAATTAAGGTTCTGCGAAAAAATCATTACAATCGGATAAAGCATGTAGGTGTTATATGTCAAAGAATTGTTCAAAAAAGAAAAAACTTAAAATTTCGATTTTTATGATAAATATTTTTTCAATTGCGCTCAAATTTCACAAGAATATCTAACTTCATAAAATAAAGGTTCTGTGAAAAAATCATTAAAATCGGATAAAGCATGTAGGTGTTATAAGTCAAAGAAATTTTTAAAAAATCGAAAAAAATCGTAAAATTGCGATTTCAATGAGAAATAATTTTTCGATTGCGCTCAAAAACGTGGCAGTTCTAAGTTCAGAGATTTCGAAGGCCTCCATGGAGTATCGGTTTAGCCGGAATCGTGCCGACAAACAGACAAAAAAAAGAAAAAAGAAAAATGAAGAAAAAAAAACATTCCGGATTTTTTTCTCCAGTGTAGTGAAATGGAATCTTCGCTTCACTCGCTTCGCTCGCTTCGCTCGCTTCGCTCGCTACGCTCGCTACGCTCATCCAATTAACGGGGGGAAATCAAAGCATGTCAGTTTGTAGATAAGTGCATGTGTTACAAATACAAACAAAAATGAGCCCTCTAACCTAAAAATTAGGAGCAGGAATATTTCCGGTAAATACGTCATATATTTCACAATAATCGTCTATATTGGGCCTACCGCTCAACCCCAAAATAATTAATAGATAGTTTTCTCAACATCAGATGATCTTAATTGACGAACTATGTTCACTGTTTTTACTGTTGTTTTTGGATGAGCGTAGCGAAGACTCACTGACCCATCAAAACATTTAGCTCCAATGTTTTTTTTTTCCTGTCTGTTTGTTCACACGATTCCGGGCAAACGGCATATTAAGCGATCTTGATAAAAATTGAAGGGGACCTTCGAAATCTCTGAACGTAGATCTGCCACGTTTTTGGGTACAATCTCATGAATATCGTACTTTTACGACTATTTTTTTCGTTTTTTAGTGCGATATTTTCGTGACATTTGGGCCGATTCTGACCAAACGGGTGGGGCTACAACGTTCATATTTTACATGGACATTAAGGGAATGGTGATGTATTGCTTTTTGAAAGAAAAAGTTGAAAAAGTTAGTCAGAATCTATAGAATAAAGGTTTAAATATGAGGTTTTTTTTTAGGTTTATAATAACAATTAACAAGTAACAATAGAAACTTGACAACAATCACCTACAATGCATTCAAAAGCACTTGCAAAGGAAAAGTGGTCCCGTGCAAACTAAAAACTTACAAAAAAGCTCATCCATCAACGCGACGGGACTTAAGCGTTTTCCTAGTGATTATCTAAACTTTAGGATTTTTTAGGACGATAGATTCACCTTAAATAAATAATAATAATATAATAATAATAATAATAATAATAATAATAATAATAATAATATAATAATAAAGACAGTCATGTCTCGAAAATCAAGTTAGTCACACATAAATTCACCTTTCATAAAACTAGGGAATATTTTGCACTACTATACTATTTTGCAATTTGGCAACATGGCCTAGAAGAGCTGCCTGGTTTTCTGGAACATCTTAACTCGGTCCATTCTTACATTTAATTCACTATGGTAGTCAAAGTAGATGGAAAATCGACATATTTTCTTGAGGCCTTAAGTTTTTGGATACCTGACGGGTGCCTTGGTCATATTGTTTACAGAAAGCCAACTCGTTGGATGAGCGAAGCGAAGACTTAAATTTCACAAACCCATCAAAAAATTTAGCTCCAATGTTTTTTTTTGTTTGTTTGTTTGTTTTTCTGTCTGTTCGCTCTCTTCAGGGGAAACGGCATATGTGATCTTGACGAAAATTGAAGGGGACCTTCGAAATTATTATTATTATTATTATTATTATTTATCCCAACATGACATACAATCACATTGCTGGAGGTAAGAAATTAGAGCATAGCCCCATAACACAAAGTGTCTTACCACCAGGACAATATACACAATGCAATAATAGAATATACAAAACACATTCAACAATATAAAACACATAATAACAATATACTCAATAATCTCAATATAAGAAAAACACAAAATATCACAAAAAATTACTCATAAGATAACACACATAAATGTAATACAAAATGATGGCGAGTGTGAGTGAATTTGAGTGTGATGTGAATATGAGTGTATGTGTACATGTGAGTGAGTGGTATTCGTGTTAACTGGTATGATCTTGACTGTTCATTAAAGTTATTCTAAGGTCTCTCCGAAATTTATGAAAATCTTGTTCTGTGCGGACCTCATAAGACAGAGCATTCCAATCTCTAACAGATCGACAGAAAAAACCTTGCTGATACTGCGTTGTTCTAGCAAAGGGAGGTATCAGAGTAACAGCTCTACCGTATCTGCATGAGCGATATCCAAGTTGTATTCTGGTCAATGGATCCAGGTTGACTAGCCCGTTAAACATTTTCTTCAGAAAAACGATTCCCAACTCCTTTAGGTGATTTTCAAGAGTAAGTATATCACACATCTTCGTTCGTTGTTGCCTATTCAAGTCTTTTCTTTTGGTGATGAATTTTGTCGCTCTATTCTGTAGAGATTCTAATTTGTAAGCATTGGCCTTCGAGGTTGGATGCCATGCAGGACAACCATAGGACAGTGTAGGTCTAACTAGGCATAAGTACACAGTCCGCTTGACCTGACTACGTGCACCATGCAAAGTTCTGGATAAAAAGCCTAGAAGCTTAGCAGATTTTTTCCTCACGATTTCAGTCTGAATGTTCCACTTCAAATCCTGAGTTATTGTAATACCTAAGAGCTTAATTTTATTTCCCGTTTAATGTAACAACCATTGATTTTGAAAACTATTGCAGGTGCTTTTTTGGATTTTTGTCAAGGTAATGTGGCTGCATTTATTTTCGTTAAGTAACATTTGGTTTAGTTCACACCATAGCTCAATGTTTTCAAGGTCCTTTTGTAATATATCCACATCATTTGCTGACTTGATGGTTCTGTAAATAGTACAATCGTCCGCATATAGTCTTACTTTGGATTCCACACACCTGGGTAGGTCCATCATAAATATGGTGAATAGTAAAGGACCAAGTACCGATCCTTGGGGCACTCCAGATGTAACACGAAAATCAGAAGAGTCAGCACCATCAAAGACAACCTTCATGCTGCGTCCTAAGAGAAAACTCTCAATCCAGTCGAAGACCTTTCCAGATATGTTGAATTCTTGAAGCTTCATGAGAAGTCGTTTGTGGGGAACCCTGTCAAACGCCTGTCAAATCTCTGAACTAAGACCTGCCACATTTTTGGGTACAATGTAAGAAATATTTTTCATGAATATAGTACTTTTACAATTTCTTTTTATTTTTAGTGCGATATTTTCGTGACATTTGGGTCGATTCTGACCAAACGGGTGGGGCTACAACGTTTCATATTTTACATCATGGACATTAAGGTAGGCCTAATGGTGATGTATTGCTTTTTGAAAGAAAAAGTTGAAAAAGTTAGCCAGAATCCATAGAATAAAGGTTTTAATATGAGTTTTTTAGGTTAATAATAATAATTAATAAGTAACAATAGAAACTTGACAATAATCACGTACAATGCATTAAAAAAGCACTTGCAAAGGTAAAGTGGTCCCACGCAAACAAAAAACTAACAAAAAAGCTCATCCATCAACGCTAATAAAAAAACGTTCGCGAAGCGGCCTCATATAATATATTAACGTGCTAAGCTAAAATAAATTCAATCCAATGCTGAGCCATGTTTAGTGTTGCAAACTCTATGTCGCGACTGTACGCGTGTGGGCGAGGAAATAGGGAGAAACTCAACGAAAACTGTAAAATACAAGAGAGAGAAGAATAAATTGGATTTGTGATAGTTAAACATTTACTTTTAGGAAGGGAGTGGGTGTAAAACTCACGCTGTCGGTTACTAATTGCACTTACTGGTGAAAACATAAAATAATTCTTGGATCAACTTCCGAGCATGTGCATTGTATTTATATTATGTATAATTCTCCCATTGTTTGTAGAAAAAAATTATTATACAATTACTATTAATACAATATACGTATTTCAAACAATTTTTTTACTCAGTCAGTTGAAATATCCATAAGTATTTACGTTATGTAATCAGTACATGAAGTTGAGTGCCCTAAAACCCCACTTTCAACAACTATTAATAAAACATACACAACTTCTAGCTTTAAAACAAAATACACGGGTATTACCAAAACTATTTTGCAACTATGCTAGAAGAATTATTATGAAACTATTTTTATGGGACATCTTTTAAAATAGTAATGAGATGGATAATAAGGTCATCATAATAACCAGTGCCGCCAAAAGCCAAAAGGCTACTCCCAGCTCGAATTGGTTGAGGCAGTAGCCTTAATTTTGATGAGAAAGTATTGAGTGTCGTATAGATTGTATTTTTTGTCTCCCATGATCCAATAGTATGTATATTACGAGGAGGGTACGTGCGTTAGCCATCACATTTAAATAAGTTGCTTCAAGTGCATGATCTTTTTATATTTTTTTAATTTCATTTAAATAATGAATTATATCGACAGATAAGTACCGGTTTTGAGAAAATAATTCAATACATTCCAGAAATTACCAAATAAAACTCGTTCGGGGATCGAACCCGGGTCTCCCGCCGTATGGTGATTGTGTAGAATAACAATAAATCATTTGTTTGATACCAAAATTGTTGTTTAATGCATTGTTGTTGTAATATTACTATTTCAAATATTTACTTAATTGTAGTTCATTGTTGTGTCTGCATCTATGTAATTAGATTTATTTAGTTGTCCTCCTTTGTAAACCAGTTTTTTAACTGAATAGGATAGACGTTAAATAAATAAATAAATAAATAAAAATAAAATCAGGAAGTGTTTTAGCGGCAAATTAATTCGAAACATAAAGATTAGCAATACCAAAGCTGGTCAGATGATATATTTCATTTGAGTACTGTACTAGATGAGTTGAAAGGTGTAGTTAGGGTTGGACCTGTGATGTATAAACGTTAGGCGGACTTTATAACTGAACAAGAATAATGGTACGTTGGAAGCAACGTCGGCGTGATGCGAGGAGCGGGAGGGGGAGGGGGAAGATAACAAGTAGATGGTTCTGTATTGCCTGGAGAGCATGAGAAAACGTTAACTGTAGAGTTACGGGGCTGGAGATAGAAACACAAAGATACTCATGCGCCTAGGTAGGCGGAAGAAAAACAATGTGCTCCCAAACAAGAGACGGACGAGGAGACATTGAAGTGGGCTTGCGAAAAAGAAAATTAAGTGAAATAAGCCAGAATGAAGGGCATGAAGCAACAGCGAAACAAATGCTGGAACTGGAGGGATATATGGAGAGGAATTAAATAATTAGCCCCTCGATGGGAGCGGTGGAAAGAAAGGTACTCTGCGAATCGTAGAACATAATGAATGGCCTTTCGACGTTTTCTTGCTTTCAACTGTTGGTGATTTTTGTAAAGTGTGGATGTATTTTAAAGGTCTTTCTTAATGGATTGTTATATGTTGAGATGGATAAATTAAATGTTTTTTTTAAAGATTGGTTGTAATATGATTAGAGATACGTTTTTTTAGCTTTTTTAATTAGAATACTTAACATTAGCATTAATTTTGACTTATTTAGTATTCTATAGCATCATTTGTTTTCCTTTCCACCAAACTCCTAAATGTAGGTTGTTTCTTGCACTCCTAAGTTAAAGATGAATTAAAGGAACATTTCAATTTAATATATTTAGATAAAACACAAGAAAACATTGCTAAAGTAGTTCTTAATAGGCATTAAAACATTATTTTTAGTAAAATTAGCATTTTGTAGCATCAAAAATTTAAAATGCTAAAAACCCGTATCTTCAAATATGATCAATCTAAAATTGAGAAAAGAAAAGGTTTAGATATTTAATTGCAAAGTTAGCATTTCGTTCTTCAAAGCGGACGGCAGATATGAAGGTGGAAATATAAATTAATTATCTCAGAACTTTCATTTGGGCGGAGTGTTTGATGTCATTAATAAATTAATTAATGTTTCCGAGTTCTGCAAAATTACAATTTCATTAATTATTTTTTGTGTTTTATCATGTATGAGCGTTGTAAAAAAAAAAAAAAAACAATGCCCGAAATGACTAAAACAGAAGCCCAGAGGTTATTGGATGAGCGAAGCGAAGACTTCAATTTCACCGACCCCCCAAAAAATTTAGCTCGGGTGTTTTTTTGTTTGTTTGTTTTTTTGTTTGTTTTTCTGTCTGTTTGTTCGCTCTCTACCGGGCAAACGGCATATGCGATCTTGATGAAAATTTGACAGGACCTTTGAAATCTCTAAACTTAAGACTTGCCACGCTTTTGGGTACAATCGAAGAAATATTTCTCATGAATATCGTACTTTTGCGATTTTTTTCGATTTATTGTGCGATTTTTCGTGCCATTTGGGCCAATTCTGACCAAACGGGTGGGGCCACAATGTTCATATTATACATGGACATTAAGATTATGGTAATGTTGTACCTTTTGAAAGAAAAAGATGAAAAAGTTAGCCAGAATCCATAGAAATAAAGCTTTTAATATAAGTTTTTTACGGTAAATAATACCAATACAATAGAAACTTGACAACAATCACCTACAATGCGTAGGCTGCAAAACAAAGCACTTGCAATAGTAAAGATATCCCACGCAAACTAAAAACTTTAAAAAGCTCATCCATCCACGCGGCGGGACTTGAGCGTTTTCCTAGTTTTATTTTATTTGTCTCACCTCACTACTGCGCGTTTTGAATGAGCATCAAATAAATAGTTGATAAATGTCCTGTCCAATGTTCAAGGGTTGGAGAAGCATGAAATGTGATCCTACCAAACAACGTGTCACTTTCATGTTTACTCTGTATTTCAGTGCAGACAAATCTCCCTTGACCTTTAAAGCCGACGTGAGATGTAACAAGGGCTTTTATTTATCCTGAATCTAACAAACAACCGCTCATGAGTTGGGAGGGTGAAGTTGGAGAAACGAGCGCAGTATTTATAAACAAGGCCGACTCAAGTTATAAATCACACAACGGTTGGCTAGAGAGAGTCTCATAAATAAGTCATTGGCGAGTTGGTTTCAGGCCCTGAAGAAAGGGGTGGCTTTCTCGCTGGTAATAAGAGTGTCTTGAGGGAGTGGACGCTGATGCGTGGTGGAAATAGACGGGCTGTTTGGACTGTGTATAAAGAGTTTTAGTATATGACGAAAAACTTGTGTAAATTTCTCATTCAAAGTCATTTGTACAACGAAATTTTATCACACCAAATATTTTTTTTGCTTTCGCTTTTACTATAATCTTTATCATTTATATAAAATAATAATATAATCATCAAATACACCATAAACTCTTTTCATTAAGCGAGCGTTTCCATTTGACTCTGCCGGAAAAATTAGTCACTGGTTTTTTTTTTTTTTTTGTTTGTTTGTTTGTTTGTTTGTTTGTTTTTTTTGTTTTTTTTGTTTGTTTGTATGTCTCGCCATAACGTTCGAACGGAGGCTCGGATCGAGTTGAAATTTTGACCATCCGCAAGCTTCGTTCTCGATTGAATGCCATTAGTTTTGTGGCAAAATCGTTCAAAAAGTTAAAAAGTTACATTAAAGTTAATCGAAAGTTTTTTTCTAAAACTTAACGGGGACAAAATCTGAGATAGCCAAATCATTTAGAATGTCCGTCCGGTCACGAATATGTTAATTATATTTTGATCCGATAAGTAGTGTAGATGGAAATTACATTATAACAAAAGTAACGTTGCCATGGCAACGAAAAGACGCGCGAAGTTTCTAATGCACTGCCACCTAGAAGTAATCAAAATACTTTCGAGGAAGCAGTCTATTATTTGTCAACAAAGAGTTTAAATAGTTTTCCCAAGGAGTCAAGGTCCTCTAGATGGCGGTGGATTTTATTCACAAAGTAAAGGTTTACACACGGGTTTACCCAAATACCTTGGCAATAATAAACAATATATTGGAAATATGGCCCTGTGGACAGCGAACGTCGCAAATTTTAAAATTTAAAAAAATGTGCAATGTGGGTCTAGCTATAGCAAGTGCTCGCTTATCAACGCGTCCAACTGAGCGTTTCCTAGTTAAGTTACAATATCACAGGCGAAGCAATATGACCTAACCGGTTGAAGCGCCCTAGTTTCTAACGTCGTCGCCTGAAAGAAACAACACAAACAATGGCAAAGACGATGACGACCACGATGTGTGAACCCCCCTTTATCCCCCTATCCGTGGCTTGTTCTGACTAGCATGGAACTTTCCTACCCACATCCTCTAGGCTATAGAGGCGCATTATGACCTAACGGTTGACGCGCCCTTAATCTTAATAAACCAAATCATAGTTTGCCAGCAATCATTCATGTTATGTCATGTATACAGTACAATAAAATGCTTAACTATTAATAAGTGTACCATTGCCACGATTGAATGAATATTTTTACTGATGAGGTATGTATATTCGATACACAAAATATTTACTTGTCTTTTTTTAGGTAGCTCTTCAAATTCCGTTTTAAGTATGGCATACGAAAACCTCTTCTTTGGGTATAAATGTTTTAATACAAAAATTACATTGAACCAACATCCTCTGCCCCCCTACAATTGTTAAATATTCTCGTTAAATTAATGACTTTGAGGTTCCTGGTAATCACGTAAAGAGTTACGTTGTTATATTTTCTATAGTACTCTATAATAATAAACAAGGAAGTATACTATTACAATGTTGGACGTAACATTGATTATCTGTTTACTAGGAAAACGCTTAAGTCCCGCCGCGTTGTTGGATGAGCGTAATTGGTGCATTGAGTAGCCAAGTGTTATGCGGATTTTCTGTTGTTCTGTGAAAAAATCATTACTTAGTTGAAGATTCTTTTTAAATTTATTTAAATTAAATTAAAAATAAACTTTAATTTTTTTTTTAATTAATCGTAATTTTAAAAAAGAAAAAAAATCGTAAAATTTGGATTTTCATAAGAAATAATTAATCGATTGTACTCAAATTTCAAACGAATATATTAATTCAAAAAATTAAGGTTCTGTGAAAAAATCATAACAATCGGATAAAGCATGTTGGTGTTACAAGGCAAAGAATTGATTTAAAGAAAAAACCCGTAAAATTTCGATTTTCATAAGAAATAATTTTTCGATTGCGCTCAAAAACGTGGCAGTTCTAAGTTCAGAGATTTCCAAGGCCTCCAAAAAATTTCATCGCAATCGGAGTATCGGTTTAGCCGGAATCGTGTGGACAAACAGACAAAAATACAAAAAGAAAAAAAAGAAAGAAAAAAAAAACATTCCGGAATTTTTTCTCCAGTGTAGTAGAATGGAATCTTCGCTTCGCTCGCTACGCTCATCCAATTACGCACAGAGTTTTTCAATAGATTTGAATCTAAAATAAGAGTAGAAGCAACAAGTAAATGGCTTGATGGACATTAAATCATGGAATAAAGTTAATGGTGACTATAGACTGGCGCCCTTGCATAAGAATACAAACGTTAAAGTACCGACCTGTGTGTGAATAAGTTTATACAAATGGGTGGTTCGTATTTTAAAGTAAACGTTTACGATAAATTTTTTTGGTTTTCGCATTACTTTGAGAGTGTGTTGCGCCTTTTTGAATGTGTTACGGAACAAGTAATTTTGCAAGGTTATCAATAATTGTTTTTCTCCCCGAAACTAGAGGAGAGCTCTGGCAGTCGTCGACGGGGATATCTTCCCTTTTACTTGACGACTCTCCGACAACGACGACCGTGATAAAGACGATGACGACCACGACCCCTTTCCTCCCCCTATACCACTGACCAGCATGGGACTTTCCTCCCCCTATACCACTGACCAGCATGGGACTTTCCTCCCCCTATACCACTGACCAGCATGGGACTTTCCTCCCCCTATACCACTGACCAGCATGGGACTTTCCTGCCCCTATACCACTGACCAGCATGGAACTTTCCTCCCCGTGCACATCCCCAAGGCTAGAGTAGCGCATGACCTAACGGTTGATGCTCCCGTAATCCAAACAACCCATAAAACTATGATAAACCTTTCAGCATAAATGTTTTAATAAAACATTACCATCCGACTGCTTCAATGATGTATACCCTCAAAGATTAATAACATTTTGTTTGTATTTGAAAACGCTTCCAAGAGAATAAAATAGCTAGGTTGTTTTTTCCAAGCACACCATAATTAAGGAAGTATGTTATAACTATTATAAATGTAATATAGTACAATTCATGTCGGATGTTATTATTGATTTTCTGTTTTTAACAACGAGATATTATTAGTTTGAATCGAAAAAAAAGAGTAGAACGCCAGTGAAATTGTTTTATGGTATTGAGTTAATGGTGACCAGAATGGTGCCCTGAGGTATACATCGCAGTAACTATCCGTTTGTGAATAAGTAAATTTAAATGGGTTAATCGTATTTTTAGGTACACTTTTACGTTATTTATGTTTTTTCATACATTAAGAGCGAGTAGTTCACTTTTGAATGTTTTGTGAATTACATATTTATTGATCGGGTCGCGAGACAATCTAAGGTTTTGGGAATTATTTCTGAATTTATTTTTTCTTTATTCAAATAAATAATTTTTCTTTTGATATTACTATCATCCCTACAGTTTTCTTTTCTTTTCTACATAAAGAATGCAATTTAATCATTAAACACACCAAGTCATTTCATCGCAGGCGCTCAATATGACCTAACCGGACGAAGCGCCCTAGTTTCTCACGTCGTCGAACGGAAATAAGCAGAATGTCTCCAACTCATCCGCAAAGAAGAGGCCAGTCTTCATGGGATTTACCACCATGGTCATGTCCCACATGGGTAAGTTTGTTAAGGGGGCTGTAGCATATTTCAAGTGGTTTAATGTCAATTAATTAAAACATAAAGAAAACTAACCTTCATGCAACGCTAGATTTGTTTCATTTTACCTTTTGCTTACTGTTGCTGTTCCAGACGATTATATTGCCCCCCCCCCCCCAGGTATGGACCTTGTTTAGAATTTTGTCCTAAAAAAGTAGTGCAAAATATTTTGTTAATTGTGTATTAAATGAAGCAGTTTTCTTTCGTAACTTTCTAATTTAAAATATCTTATACATAGTAAATGAATTACTTTTTTAGCTATTGAAAGTCTTGAAATAAAGAAAGTAAACCTAGGTCTAACTACAGCAAATATCGCTTCTTTTATACGCAGAAAACACACATAAATGTCAATAAAGGTATAATTTATTTGGGAAATTATATGACAATTGCCGAAAATATTGTTCGATGGAATCCTCATATAACTGTCAACATATGACTCAACATGTGACACCACAAACGATGATGAAAACTATGACGACCACAACGTGAGAACCCCATTTCCTTCCTCCGACCAGCATGGGATTTTCCTCCTCATATCCCTTTGGCTAGAGCGGCGTATTATAACATAACGGTTGACGCGCCCTTAGTCCAAATAAACAAAAACATAGTTTGCCAGCCATAAAACATATTGTGGCATGTCCAGTACAATATAAGGTAACAGAAGTCCAATGTAACGATTGAATGAATATTTTACAGAGTAATTGGGTACGTTTATTAGAATACGCCTAATATTAAATTGACTATTTATTAGCTAATGATATTCTGTTACGAGTATTAAATACGAAAACCTCTAGTTATTTGGACATAAATTTAAAAATGAAAAAGTAACCTCGACCCGAGTTTCTCCGCCTGCCTAAATGTTTGGATCCTCGATGAATTAATAACTTTGTGGTTCGTATTCAAAAACGTTTCATGGTAAACACGTAAAGAACTACGTTGTTATATTTCCTATAGTACTCCATAATAAAACATAGGAAGTATGTTATTACTATATTAAATTGATACAAGACTATTCATGAGGGAAGTTAACATTGATTTTATGTTTTTCATGTACCGAGTTTTTATTAGTTAGAGTCGAAACGTAGAGTAGAACGCAAGTGAAATTGTTTGATCGGCTTCAATCAGTGATATTAAATGAAGGGGGGTTCGACTGTTGCCTGGAATACATCGAATGATCTATCTGTGTGTGAATAAGTCAATACAAATCGTGGTTAGTATTTTAAAGTGAACATTTACGATTCATTGATGTAATTGCATTACTTTAAGAGTGAGTTGTGAACATTTGAATACGTGTTGCGGAACATTCCTGCATCGAATAAGATTTTGTTTTGCAAGGTATTCAATAATTAAAAACTTTTGATAATAAAGTACATATTTTTATAATGTTGCTCTAAACTATTCGGAAAATTAACTAATTTTGTGATTTTGACATTTAAAAACAAAATGGGCTCGGGGTTGAATAGGACCTAGTGTATATCCCTGCGGATTGCAGAAGGCGATAAAATGGCGAACTCTGGCCGTCGACGTAAGAAACTCCCCTTTTTCTCCCATTGATCGTGGATGGATTTGTCCAGCAAAGGTTTGTCCTTCCCAAATTCTGAGGCTAGAGTAGTGCATAATTACCTGACAATTGACGCCCTTGTACCAAATAAACTAATACAATTTATAAAATGTACATACATTTTTGTATGAGTTTCAGAGATATGTTCCATCACTGGCATTGAAGTCTCTTAAACCAATCAAAAGGTTTAATGTAAAAAGTTAAACAATAAACTTGTCATTACGACGACAGTCTATTGTTATTTATTTTTTGTTCGCGAAATTTAATCGATAAGTAAGAGCGAACTAAAAAAATGAAAACGTATAGCCCTAATACTCCAGTTTGGTGTAAGTTTCCTATGTGCTGTGCACGTTTATTTGAAGTTTCAAAGTCGCAGGCGGTGCAATGTGACATACCCGGTTGAAGTGTATCTCACGTATCTCACGTCGTTGACTAAAAATTAGCAAGAATGTCTCACGAAGTCTCCAACTCATCCGCAAAGAAGAGGCCAGTCTTCATGGGATTCACCACCAAGGCCATGTTCCACATGGGTAAGTTTGTTAAGGGGGCTGCATATATTTCCTTTATTCAATATAGCCCTACAACGAACGTTAAAGCCGTTATAACATTGTTTTTCACCCCCGGGATTCGTTCAGTACAGGCCTTTTTTCCACATCCCCTAGGCTAAAGTGGCATATTATAATTTGGCCCAGAGCATGGCTATGAAAAAAGAAAAAAGAAAGAAAGAGAGAGAGCATTCCATCTCACAAATATCAGATAGTTAGTACGGGAATTATATAACCCAACAAAACTAGAGGCGAGCTTTGGTAGTCGTCGTCGGGGAACTACTTCCCTCTCCTCAAAGACCTCCCCGACGACGACGACGACGACGACGACGACGATAGATAATACGAAAATGACAGACTATGTCAACCACGACGTGAGAACCCTCCCTTTCCTCCCCTTGCCCATGACTGGTTCAGGCCAGCTTAGCCTTTCTTCCCGACATCCCCTAGGCTAGAATAGCGCATTTAACAGTTCACGCGACCAAATCCAAATACAGTTACAATAAACATTTCACGTCGTCTTCATTCTCTTCCAGGTGTGTGGGCCGAAGACCCAGACCCCACTCATAACGACGACTTGAATTACTTCAGCCCCCGCTTCGCTCGTTTTGTTCTGCGTCACCCCAATCTTCGAGCCTCTCTTCGTCTCCTGCGCTCCTGGTACCCTTGGATCATAGTCGCGCGAACAGCCATACTGGATATTACCTATGGTTATCAAATTTATATTAATCTGGATCACAAGGAGAAAATATTCAACCATTGCGTCAATATATTAATCACCCTAGTATGCCTATTCAATCTTGTAGTTTTTGCAAATATCAAGAAAGGTATGAAGATACTCATGTATGATGTGGAACAAGCAAGTTTATCAATGGAAAGAGATGGAGAAAAACAAAGAAATGAGATAGAGCACTCTCGAGCTAAATGCAACAAAAGGTCAAAAATCTCAATTTTGGGAATAGAATTCGCTTTTGCGACACTATTGATGTTGGTGTCACTTATTGAGCTATTCCCAAATAGGAAATTGTATGATGAGTAAGTATACGATAATAGGTTATTTATGTGTGTTTATTTGTAACGTTTTTTTTTGTTGTCCATACGATAAGTTTTACTTCAAATTAATAATATCACTTTAAAATAATCAATCCTAGTTTTAATTAGTTAGTTAGTTCATGGATTTACAAGGCACGCCAGTTACTATTCTAAGTCCATGGTGAGTTAGTGTTGTTTTAGGGCGCTCAATAGTAGAGTTACCAGTGCCCATGTCAAGTGTATAGGAATCTTCAAAAAAAAATCTATAAGTGTGGTTTACCACATGTATACTTCTTTTCAAGGGTAGGAACGTAAGGGGAGATGCGGGGGGAATTTAGCTTATGGACACCATTGATTTAAAATTAGTCGTTAAAATCCGTTTTATTTCAATAAATATCTAATCCATGTATTTTTTTCAGGCTATCATTTCCCTACGACGTAACACTGTTTCCTGCTTACGAATTAACCAGCATTTACATCCTAAGCTATATAATTGAGATGACGATGTTACCTTTAACTTTGACGAGTTTACCGATTTTTCTGATGATGCATTTGAATGTCCTGTGGAAAGTCCTGATCGCAAATCTGCGAGACATAAGTGACGTCTCCATCAAAAGCGTGGGCCTACAAGGTGACATATCAAACGAAGCAGGTCTGCGCAATTCAGGCTCGAAGCCCATTGAGCCCAATGTAATAATTCAGGTGCCTGGTAAGATTTAAGTATTATTTAATTTAATTAATTAATTAATTTAAGTATAATAAAATAATAATAATAATAATTATTATTATTATTATTATTATTATTATTTTATTATTATTATTATTATTATTATTTTCATTCACATGTTTCCACATCTCGGTACAAACCGGTACAAGTAAATGCAATATCCGATGGATTTTTTAATTTCTTGATTGTATTAAATATTGATTATTCCACCTATACGGGAGTGTTTCCCGACTATCCAAATCGAGAAATATACCCTCGCTCATACCTGCGTAAGGTAATGACATTATAAATAAATGTCTGTTTGGTCAATTCAACAGCAACAGTTTTTCGATGCTTTATTGTTCCATCCATTCAAGTTCTATAATTTTCTTTCTCGATTTGGTTAATCGGGAAACACTCCCGTGGGTGTAATTGTTTTTATTTACTACAATTTAGAAATTAAAAAAGTCCGCCCCAACCGGGAATCGAACCACGGATCTCCCACATTCCAGGTGGACGTCTTAAAAAAAATACCGTCTCGGTGGTCTAGTTGGCTAAGGCGTCCACCCGGAAAGTGGGAGACTCGGGTTCGAACCCCGATCTGGATGGATTTTTTAATTTCTGGATTGTATTAAATATTGACAAATTTAATTATTTAACGATGATCTCACAAACTTCAGCTAGCGAGTAGGGGATTATCCTACTCTCCGAAACTAGAGGCGAGCTATGGCAGTCGTCATCGGGGAACCTTTGTAATCTCCACGACCACGACCACGACCACGACCACGACCACGACCACGACCACGACCACGACCACGACCACGACCACGACCACGACCACGACCACGACCACGACCACGACCACACCACGAGCTTGGAATAGAAACCCCCCATGTGTTACCACTGCCCATGGCTATAGTTCCGGCGTGCACGGCTCATTTCCTTACGACATCCAATGGCTAGAGAGGCGCAATATGACCTGACGTTTGTTGCGTCCTTAGAACCAAATAAACCAAACAATTGTCTGTATCTAAGCCAAGATAACACATTTTATTTGAACAAAGTAACTTATTTCACTTTAAAAATAGTACGGGACACAAAAGGAATAGGCGTAACTGCAAATTCGGTTCAGGCAAAGAGACGCGTGTTCATTATTATTAACCACACAGTTATTCGCCATCCGCGATGCAAGGATGATCCAGATATCGCTTTCTGCGTTTTTTGTTAGTTGCCAAATGATGCACAAGCAGCACAGTAGATATTCATAGCCACAAAGATCGTAAAAGCAAGCTACATCATTCAGTAGGCCTTGTATATTTTGAGCGAGCGAAGCGAGCGTCTCCACTTGACTCGTATGGCTCGAATGTCTGTTTTTTTCTGTTACTGCTTCGATACAGGTGGCACCGTTTCTCTGATCGGCCTTAAAAATTTTACACATGTACATACCACCTAGGCGGGTTGCTGTATAAATTTTCAACAAAATCCGATCGTTGGTTATAAAAAACATAAAAAAAATAAAAATGTTCCGATCGTTATGTAATTTTGTAGGGTTAATAAGTACAACATTTTCTCCTATTTTTCAAATTTTCAGCTAAATCGGTGTTTAGGATTAGAATTTTGAATCTATTTTCCCTCCCTTCCTATCCTTACGCCGCACTGCAATATAAACTGTAGTACAAACCAGTCCGACAACTACGTCATTAAATCATCTGACATTGTTCAAGTTCGCGTCATTCGCCCTAGGCAGGCGCCCCATTCACTGCCGAGCTACAGTGGTGTGTAGACCACATCGTGTGTTTATAAGTTTAAAATTATTATTAGTGGAAAAGTCAAGACAACGGAACCAACCAAGCCGAGCTGTGCTGTGCCTTGACCAACAAGTGACTTTAAGGTGAGTGCGGCTTCCTAAACAACAACATTCATTCCTAAACTCTACTGCTCCTAACGCCAACCTCCGGCGACAATTTATTTTAAAATTTTTACTTCGTATTATGTCTCCCTGCATAGACATAGTTCTGGTCCTCCGTAGGCCCGATCAGGTTCGTTAGTCTAGCATTTTGATTTAGGTTTTTTAAATTATTTGTCTTGATTCTATTCCACTCCTTTTGATAGGCGATCTAGCGCCAGGGCTATCGCTTTTGTTTGTATTTAGTGTCCTACGTAAGTTGTCCTGTCACTTTTAACTATGGCCGAGAAAGCACTCAAAACTAACTTGAAAATAAATTAGCCAGTCTCGATGTACGGAAACAACGAGAATTCCGTAAGCTTCAAACGCTCTTTGACCTAACTAAGGAAATACCAGGAAACGCAGCCAAAGTAAAAACCTTCAAAGTGAGATTTGAACACATCGATAACATTTCCGAAGAATTCACCAAAATCCACGCAGAAATCGTTGAAACTCAATTACTTCTTGATTCTGAGACTGTTGTTGACTCGAAAGTCTTAGAATCATTCGACGATTTTATTATGAGGTAAAGGCATTTGCAGAGTCACTTAAGACTACGGAAACTGCAACATCAGCGAGGAATGCCAGGCACACCCTCGTTTACCCAAAATAAATATTCCTACGTTTGATGGCAGCTATCAACATTGGGTGTCATTTTACGATACTTATCGCTGCTTAATCCATGACAATGAGTCACTTACGAACATAGAGCGATTCCAATACCTTATCACGTTAGTAAGCGGACCGGCTACAAGCATTGTATTGAGTCTGCCTATTACAGATGCTAATTACGTAATTGTTTGGCAAGCTCTAATAGAGAAATACCACAACAAACGAGTCCTTGCCACTAAATATCTAGACAAAATGTTTGAGTTTAAAGCACTCACGTCTGAGTCTTTATCGGGACTAAACTCATTTCTAGAAACTTTTCAAGAGTGCGTCGTAGCCCTTCGTCACCTAAACATTCTTGACTTAGGTGATTTTGTATTATTATACATAGCATTACACAACTTGGACCGACCAACTCGGAAGCTGTTTGAAATGCAATTGCAATTGACGGACATACCAAGTTATGACAGTTTGATGAAGTTTATTCAAGGTTATGTTAAAGTCCTTGAACTATGTAACATTGACAAGACTTCCTATTAGTCTCCCTCTGTGAAGCCTACGCAATCTAGCCGGCCATCACATTCATTTGATAATAAAGTTGTTCACGGTCGTTCATTCGTGGCGGCTGTTCAACCCACAACCAAATCTTGCCCGTGCTGCAAGCACAACATTCTATCTATAAATGTCCTGATTTTTTTAGCTCTTGATCCTAGTCGACGCCACGATCGAGTGCGATCTTTACGTTTATGTTTCAATTGCTTAAAAAACACGCACATGATACGCAATGTCCTTCAAACACGTCGTGTTTACAATGCAACGATCGTCATAACACGCTACTGCATTCTAGTAGCCAAACACAACATGACCCAAATGTTGTATCACCTTCAAGTTCTGACACAGGCAGGTCATCAACCTCGACGAGTACATCGTTTCCATGCCCTCGCCACTCCGGTAGCCTCCACCCCTGTGTTGTTAGGTACAGCTGTTGTTCACTGCAAGGACAATTTTGGTTCTTACCAACCGGTAAGAGTTCTAATTGATTCAGGAGCTCAGTCGTCGTTCATCACCTCAAGTTGTGCTAAACGTCTTGGGCTGCCTGTTTCTCGCTCACCTAGTAACATTGCTGGTCTAAGTCAGACATGTGTCCAAACCACGGGAGTTGTCAGTTGTACAATCAAGCCTAGAGATTCGGATCATCCTAGGTTGATGACAGATGCTATCGTTTTGTCTACCATTACCTCGAACATGCCTGTTATTCACGTTCCTCTTTCTTCCTGCGCCCAATTTAAACATTTAATTTTGGCTGATCCACAATTCAATCTTCCCGGACCTATTGATTTTCTTCTTGGTGCCGACTTATATCCGGAGGTTTTCATTGGTCCCAAGGTTAGTGGGTATCCTTCAGCCCTTCTTAGTATTTACGGCTGGGTCATCATGGGTAGGATGGACTCTCCATCGAGATCGCCTTCCACTGTCACCACGTTGCTAGCCTCAGTTGATTCTTCACTTGAGTTCAACATGAGGAGGTTGTGGGAAGTTGAAGAACCTCCACAAGCCAAGATAGCCGTTGACCCTGCTGACATTTATTGTGAAGAGTTGTTTACTAAATGTCATTATCGTGATAACACTGGACGGTATGTGGTTCCCTTGCCGTTTAAAGAAGATGCACCTACACTAGGCGATTCCTATCCACGGGCACTCTCTCGCTTCCAGCAACTTGAACGTCGTCTTACTCGACACCTGAACTTCAGAAACCTTATGCAGAGTTCATGCGGGAGTATGAAGATCTGGGACACATGGAAGAGGTGTCCTCTTCTTCTAATTCGTCGCAGTTTGTTATTCCTCATCATCCCGTTCTCAAGTTGTCAAGTTCTACCACTAAGCTACGTGTTGTATTTGACGCATCTGCTAAAGCTTCATGCAACAGATCGCTCAACGATATCCTCCATACAGGACCAAAGCTTCAAGCCGATATAACAGATGTTATTCTCAAATTCCGAATGCACCCGGTTGTATTCTCGGCTGACATTTGCAAGATGTATCGGCAAATCTTTGTTTTACCAGAGCACAGGCTGTTCCAACATATTTTATGGAGGAGTTCATCTGACTCCCTCATAAAACGTTTCGAATTGAAAACCGTTACCTACGGAGTCTCATCTGCCCCTTGGTTGGCTATAAGAACACTTCATCAGCTAGCTCGAGATGAAGGTGCAAAGTATCCGGATGCAGCAAAGATCCTTCAAGAGGACATCTATGTTGATGATTTATTGACTGGAGCAGATTCAATTGAAGAGGCGCTCTTCCTTAAAAATCAACTTATTGATCTCCTCAAGCCAGGCGGTTTCCAACTGCGGAAATGGAGCAGCAACTGCCCGGAAATTCTTGATGATGTCCCCCCTGATAGACAGGGAGGTTTATCTTGCATTGACTTCTCCTGACGATTCAGTTGTGAAAATTCTAGGCATCCACTGGGATGCACAGGCGGACGCATTTTCATACAACGTTTCTATGAAAAATGACGTTCACACCAAACGAGCATTACTGTCCGTACTCGCACGCATCTATGATCCACTGGGTTGGGTCACACCAGCAGTCTTCACTGCCAAATGCATTATCCAAAAATTGTGGTCCCTTGGGCTCGGTTGGGACGATCCTATACCTCAAGCGATTCACGACCAGTGGATGGTGTTTGCAAACCAACTCGACGAATTAGCAAAACTCAGAATCGAACGTTTCATATTTTCGTCCACGAACGTAAAAGCCAACCTAGTTGGATTCTGCGATGCCTCGGAACAAGGGTACTCTGCAGTTATCTACCTTCACACATGTGATTCTCATTTCAACACTAATGTAAGCTTGCTAATGGGAAAATCAAAGGTAGCGCCATTGAAAACTGTTTCAATTCCTCGCCTGGAATTGTGCGGAGCCGTGCTCCTCTCAAAATTGCTGCAGTATGCCATGCCCATACTCAGCATCAAGATCAATTGTATCGGTACCTATGCTTTCTGCGATTCGGCCACAGTCTTGGCGTGGCTTCGTACGCCTCCATTTAAGTTGAAACCATTCGTGTCTAACCGTGTCGTCCAGATCCTTGAGGCAACCGAACCGTCAATATGGAATTATGTTTCAACACATCATAACCCAGCTGACTGCGCCAGCAGAGGGCTAACTCCAAAACAGCTACTCACTCATCCCTTGTGGTGGAGGGGTCCAATATGGTTGTCGTCCCAACAAGAAGAATGGCCCATTGCAACTGTACCATGCCTACAGCCTTGCGACATTCCCGAAGTCAAAACTTCATTCAACATGTTGGTAACGACGAATGCACCCATTGCGTCCGATGTTTTGGAGAGATTCTCCACTCTGACTAACCTCCAGCGCGTTACAGCTTGGTGTTTAAGATTTGCAAGGAACGCACAATCATCAGTGACGTTCCGTTTGCACGGAACATTGACGCTAACCGAGCTACGCAAAGCATCCCAACTATGGATTAAACAAGTTCAGCAAGATCATTTCGGAAAAGATTTCCAGTTGTTAGCAAAGAAGTTACCGTGCTCTCCTTCTTTGCAGCGATTAAATCCCTTCATCGATCCATCAGGTTGATTCGAGTAGGAGGTCGACTGCGGAATGCATCTTTACCCTACAAATCCCGGCATCCCTTGCTGCTGGGCCCTGGAAGAACCATTTGACAAACCTCATAATCGACCATTACCATCGCTCATACCTGCATATCGGACCACGAGCTTTGCAAGTGTGTTTTCAACGCCACTTCTGGGTAGGCCTACTTGCAGCTCGCCGAGTTATTCGCTCAAGACTATCAAAGTGTGTCATATGCCACAAGATGAGGGCCTCCCACTCCCAACCTCTCATGGGAGATCTTCCAGCTTCGAGAGTGGAACAAGGACGTCCATTTTTGAACGTGGGAGTCGATTTTGCTGGCCCATTTGGCATTAAAGAGAGTAAGAGAAGGAATGCAAAGATATCCAAGGCCTACATGTGTCTCTTTGTTTGCATGGCAACGAAGGCAGTGCATTTAGAAGTTGTTTTCTGACTTATCAACTCCTGCTTTTCTTGCGGCTCTGGACCGATTTGTCGCTAAACGTGGGTTATGCACTGCCATATACTCGGACTGCGGCACTAACTTTGTCGGAGCCAATAGATATTTTTCTGGGAATATCTAATATTTTGCATGACGAATCAAACTGATCACTGATGCAACTGCCGCTAGAGGCATCCTATGGCACTTCAATCCCCCTTCCGCGCCTCACTTTGGTGGGTTATGGGAGGCTGGAGTACGCTCAGTGAAGTACCACTTGCGCCGTGTAGTAGGTGAACAAGCTCTTACGTTCGAAGAGCTCACAACTTTGCTTAGCAAAATAGAAGCTATTCTAAATTCGAGGCCCTTGTTTGATCTGTCACCTGATGCCAATGAGTTCGATACGCTGACTCCGGGTCATTTTCTCATCGGAGCTCCACTAGTTTCGCTTCCAGAAGAGATTGTTGATGATATTCCATTGAATAGACTGTCTCGTTGGCAACTGATCCAGAAGGCGTCCCAACAATTTTGGAACAAAAAGGAAGACAGAATATCTGCATACTCTGCAACAACGTCAAAAATGGTCCTTGTCCAAACCAAATTTGAAACCTAACGATCTCGTCATCATCAAAGACGGAAATCTCCACCTTTGAAATGGAAACTGGGGCGAGTAATTGAGGTCCATCCTGGATCGGACCAAGTAGTACGAGTCGCCACTGTTTCGCACATCTCAGGGAACAGTTACTCGACCGGTGTGAAGCTATGTCCACTACCGCCGTAGAGTGAACCCAGCCCTTGAGACGTTTTTATTATTTTATATTTTCGAAATAGACTTACCTTGGTTAGAAATCTTATCTTTCTTCCATTATTTTTTTGGAGTTAGAAACCTCACTTTGGTTTCGGTGGGGGGTATGTTTAGGATTAGAATTTTGAATCTATTTTCCCTCCCTTCCATATCCTTACGCCGCACTGCAAATATAAACTGTAGTACAAACCAGTCCGACAACTACGTCATTAAATCATCTGACATTGTTCAAGTTCGCGTCATTCGCCCTAGGCAGGCGGCCCATTCACTGCCGAGCTACAGTGGTGTGTAGACCACATCGTGTGTTTATTAGTTTAAAATTATTATTTAGTGGAAAAGTCAAGACAACGGAACCAACCAAGCCGAGCTGTGCTGTGCCTTGACCAACAAGTGACTTTAAGGTGAGTGCGGCTTCCTAAACAACAACATTCATTCCTAACTCTACTGCTCCTAACGCCAACCTCCGGCGACAATTTATTTTACAATTTTTACTTTCGTATTATGTCTCCCTGCATAGACAGTCGGTCAAGACTTTAAAGACATATTGGTATGTAACATTATGGGAATGTCGTACTTGGGTCGTTGTTGCACGTACCGGTGCTCGCTCAACAAAGCGACGGGACTTTAGCGTATTCCTAGTATACATGGTTTCATGTGCAAACTAGGCTAGGCTCCAAGATGCTTGGCTTTGGAGAATGGACTTTGTTTGATATTAGTTTGTGTTTCCTTTCAGTTATTGAGCGAGCGTAGCGAGCGTCCCCCACTTGACTCTTATTGCTCGAATGTCTGTTTTTTTTTCTGTTACTGTTTTGGTACAGGTCCGCACCGTTTCTCTGATCGACCTGCAATTTTGCACACATGTACATACCACCTAGGCGGGTTGTTGTATAGTTTTTGAACAAAAACCGATCGTTGGTTATATAAAAATAATTTTTTTTTTAAATGTACCGATCGTTGTGAAATTTTGCAGGGTCAATAAGTACAACATTCTCTCCTTTTTTTTTGTACAAATTTTCAGCTAAATCGGTCAAGACCTTAAAGACTTATTGGTGATCATAATTCGAAAAATGAAGTTAAAAATGAAGGAGGCAGTGAAGATACAAAGATACACTGTAGAAGGCATGACGTGAATGAGTACAATGCAAAGATGTTGGAATAGTATAGAGTGTACAATGTCAATATCCAGTTAGGCCTACACTGTGCGGTGGGCCTTATGGGAATGTCGTACTTGGGTCGTTGTTGCACGTACCGGTGCTCGCTCAACAACGCGTCCAACTGAGTGTTTTCCTAGTTTAGTTTTATTTGTTCAACATTCTACACCAATTATTATTGAGCGAGCGTAGCGAGCGTCTCCACTTGACTCTTATGGCTCGAATGTCTGGGTTTTTTTTCTGTTACTGCTTCGGTACAGGTCGCACCGTTTCTCCCAACGCGATGGGACTTTAGCGTTTTCCTAGTTTATCAAAACTCAAGAATCAACAATCCAATAATTATTGTCACTGTCAGCACCACTACTCATGTACATCGCCAACTATGTCGTGTTAAAAAGAAGACGGTAATCGATAAGGCCCTGGACTATTCTCAATTTTTCAAACTACAGTGCTGCTTACGCATCCTTCTGCAACTAAAAGCTTTTCTCTTTATCCGCTAGATAGCATTGTTCCTTTGCGTCGCGGATTGGCGAACGTCAGTCATGATTTGGTACAAGACATAATTAATTCGATTTTGAAAAACTTGAGACTGTTATGAGCTCGAGCATCTCTACCATTTTCTTTTAAAAACCTGTTAGCAATATAATCTACAAACACACCATTAACTCATTTCATTGACTAACAATATCACAGGCGGTGCAACATGACCTAACCGGTTGAAGCCAAGGAGGTATGAATAATGTAAGGAGGCAGCATGGCGTCATCAATACCATAGCCACTTTAAACGACAATGGTGGTCGGCGAAAGCCTCGAACCCAAAGCAAGGTCGTCGGTATTATTACAGCTCATTGTCAAAGCTATGAACATTCCAAAACAAACAAAAACGCAGCACATCAACAAAAATTCATTTCACCTCTTTATTATTCATTCTCATATTGATACAAGAAATATTATCAATGTTTAAAGTGAAATATCAGCTGTTTCAGTGCAGCCATTTTAACATGGCGGCCGTCAATGGTGGTCGCCATATTGGTCAGCACCAACGAGAAGCAGTAAATACTGGGAAAAACTCTATGTTTTAGTAGCCGCCATATTGGTCAGCACCAACGAGAAGCAGCAAATACTGCGATCAGGCTGGATCAGACTTTCAAAACGACCACGTTCATTTGTACAGCCACAGATAGCGCATGTTGTCTCCTTACATTATTAATACCTCCTTGGTTGAAGCGCCCTAGTTTCTCACGTCGTCGTCACAAATACTCGTGTCTTTGTTGGGCTTAAATGCAGTCAAGTGGCAAAATGATTTCGGTTAGGCGTCATGTTCATTGTACAAAATTTAAAAAGTATATACGTTAATCTACCATTCTTAAGATTTTAATACTATTGAAAGTCCAGACGGTTTTGTTTGTGTAAGTATGTTATATGCGTGCGTAGTATGTTCTTATGAAGGTTAATATATGTACCTAACATATATTTCAGGTGACGAAGTTTCTGTGTGCATGTATGACACCAATAGTGTTGAAGTCAACAAACCTGGTGGTGTGTGTCAAGGTCAAGGTCAAGGGGATAGCGCCCAACTTGAAGGGGATCCCCAAGAGATGGCAGGAGGAAGCGTTGAGGGTAAGACACGACAGGATATTACTGGACTTGATTCCTACGAGGAAGAAGAAACTGTACGGAGCTTCAGCCAGGCCCATGACCAGGAAATGCAGACTAAACTAGACGAGAGCATCCAACAGCATAGCATGCTCATTGGGTATGTAACTTGGCCTAAGAAAGTTTTTATTTTACTATCTCTAAAAAATAGTTGAAATATTCAAGGTAATGTATAAAATAAACTGTATTGAATTATGTTTAGAATTCAAATATTTAAGGATGAATGGCTACTGAAAAAGTGCAAAATTCACGTTTTGCTGTATTTATTATAACGTTTCACAGCAATCGAAAAGGCGAGTAAAGAGGATAAGCCTACATCGCAAACATCAGCTAGTAAGCAGGGGAGTACATTATACTCTCTGAAACTAGAGGCGAGCTTTCACGATCGTCGTCCGCGACCTCTCTCTATTCCCTTGACCATCTCCCCGACGATGACGACCACGAGGTGGTCACTCCACATCCCCCCCCCCCCTATCCGTAGCTGGTTCTGACAAGCATGGGATTTTCCTCCCCACATCCCCTTGGTTAAGTGGCGCATTATGACCTAACTGTTGACGCGCTCTTAATCCAAATTAATTAAAACCCTATAAAGTGACATCGCAGCTTGTGTTTCAATGGAATTATAAATTACGGTATGAAATGTCCAGAAGTAAAAATTAATGTTGTTCGATACATTAAAAAAATCACAATTGGCTGATTGGTGAACACAATGTTGACCTAACGGTTGACGCGCCCTTAAACCAATTAAATCAAGTTAAACAAAAAAATATAATTTTTTATTCAGTTTATGGTTATAGATCTAAAATTTAGCCCAAGGTATTCCTCTTCCGATCGTAGATGGCGAAAAAAGATGAACCGTCCATCACGCAAACATCAGCTAAGTAAATTGGGGAGTATAATGTTACTTCTTGAAACTAAAGGCTAGCTCTGGCAGTCATCGTCGGGGACCTACCAACCTCCCCTTGACGACTTCCCCGACGACGACGAATATGAAAACACAACAATGACAAAGACAATACCGAACACGACGTGAGAAACCCCTTCTTCTCCTACTCGTGGCTGGCAAGTGATTTTACATATCCCTTCGGCTTAATCGTCCTTAATCCAAATAATCTACAAATCTAAACTGAAGTAGGGAGGTTTTATATTCCACGAAACTAGAGACGAACTCTGGCAGACGTCGTCGGGGACCCTTCCCCCTTTCCTCGAAGACCTCTCCGACGAGGATGACGACAACGACGAATGAATGTTGAGAAAGATGTACGAGACGTGTTAATCTCTACCTTTCCTCCGCTTCGTGGCTATATCTTGCATTCTTTAGGCTACAGTGGTGCACAATTACCTTACGGTTGGCGCACCTTTAAAACAAATAAATAATGTAAATACACCAATTACATTTTCTATACTTATATCTGTTTTCTTTTAATTTCAGGTTGACTAACAACTTTGTGGCAGTTCTGGACGTATTGCTGGTGGGATGGTTCATTGGTTATACAATATCAGTTGCTGCCTTTATAATCATAATAATGAACATATATAATGTAAGTACGCAATGTAGTTTTAATGAATACTCAACTTGTGATAGTATATTCAAAATTTACTTTCGAAAGATTTGCCATGAATTTCAAAGGTTTACTTTGGTTTTCAGCTTTTCACAGATGTCTCTCAAATTGACAAAAAGGTTGGAGTGACTTTTATTGCTCCACCTTAACAGAATGTTTCAGGCTTAACAACGTTTGTATTCAGTTTTTACTGCAGAGTTATTCAAAATCCGCGAAGTTCTTAAATACATTCTACATTGGCGTTGTGGAGAATACCTTTTGTGTTCGGATAGCTTCAGCTCACTGGAAACAGTGCTCACACATTCAAATCATCATTTTGTAAGACATTTAATTGTATTTAGAAAAAACGAATTCTTAGGGTTGCTGGATATCTGGATACGTGGGAATAGAGAGAAATGAACACAGCGATCAGGCTGCTCATGAAGCTTTTCAGTGCCGCGACGTTGATTTTGACTATTTCCCGGTCCTGAATTCAAGAGTGGATACAATCAACGTATGTTGGATTTGCAACAGGCATCTTGGGATGTGGTGCAAAATAACAAATTGCATACTGTGATGCCCACTGTGACCAAAGAAAATTCGTCCTCCTGCTTCTCGACTTTCATGTAGAGACGAGGTAGTATTGTCCCGAATTCTAATATGCCATACACGAGATGACTTAGGTCTTCTTACACACAAAATAGTTGTTCTTAGTCTTTAACATGACATCATGTTAGCAAAATGTGCCAAATTTGATTCATTGCGCTACATCATCTTGGTGGGGGTGTTGCATGCAGTAAATGCATCCCCTGAAGCACCAGTGCCTAGTACAGAGTAGCAATAATCTGGTCTTAGTTTGATTTTTTCGCGGGTGATTTGGTTTGAATTACTGTGGCAACATGAAATGACATGTTGAAGATTATATCAGGTGATTATCACAACAATGTTTGGTTTGTGAATGATAATGTTAAGTGCATGCCATGTACAGACTGTGGATGGGTGATTTTTTTATTGAACATCAACACATGAAAGGTCAAGATCAGGCATTAGTCGTCATCGGTCGGAAGTTGTGGACGCACCCACGCTTTCTTTTCAAGAGGACCGATCTTGAGAGTGGCGTTTGCGGGCAAATTTTGAATGTTTTGCTTAAGGAATAATTCTTGAATTAGGACGCGGAATAGAGGATTTTCGGATTTGTGAAGTGACTCGAAGAAATTGATATCCAGTTGGGCTAGGTTTTGACCCACCTTGGCGATGCCCAGGTTGGTGTGAAGGTCCGACATGAGTGTAGAGTAAGGTACACCAGCTATTAAGCGAAGTACCTTGATTCCAAGGACCTGCGGCTGCAGTATTTGAACGTGAGACTCTGCACATTGCGACAAGACCGGTCGTATAACAGAGGTGTAGAGACGAAGTTGACATCGGTGTACTCCGCAGTAATGGATAGAGTGACGCCAGTTTTTCAGTGGCCTTTGCAACAACCTTGTAATTTGATATATCCCCTTGACTTACCCTAGTCTTGCCCGTGAATCGTTCTGTCCCCACATCCAGGAGTGGCGCATTATAACTAAATCGTTGACGCTCGATTACCTGCACGTTCGTATAGAAGGCAAGAAAAGAGGAAAGTCCATCTACCAAACATCAACTGGTATTGTTAATATTTAATACAATTCATAAATTAAAAATTCCAACCCGATCGGGGTTCTAACCCGAGTCCCCCACATTCCAGGTAGGCGCCTTTGCCAACTAGACCACCGATACAGTAACTATTTAGCTTCTGAATTGTAGTTGCATTAGAGTATACAACAAGAGGCAAGCGCTATCAGTCGTCGTAAGAACTCTCCCTTCCTGCCCGTAGATGTCCCGTAGATGCCTAGGCTAGAGTGGCGCGTAATAACCTAACGGTTGGCGCGCTCTAAAACTAAACGAATAAGCTAAAACTGTGATGTCTTGCTTTCTAAAAGTGTGTTTTGCATTCTAGAACGACGTATCACGAGCAAGTATGTATGGAGTGGGTATCATGGGTTCATCATTTGGCTACCTACTGTACTGCTACCTAGCCGATAACCTTACTGAGAAGGTAAGTGATAATGTTTCTTCATTCTTAGTCTATTGAATGAATTCAAGCTCAAAGCAGTGTTAAAGCATGTACACGTGAAAAAAAAAACTAATGGAGCCACCATGTTTATTTGTAACGAAATAATCTTCCTCCTACCACATCAAAATAAACTTAAACACACTTAAAACACACTTAAAGGACATCACAACCCTAGGGTTTCCCAGGAATGTGAACAACCTAATTTTGTTTCTTGAATTATTCAGAAAAAAAGAAGTCGCTACGTAGTAACATTAAGTAATATCACACAATTTAATAACAATAATATTAGTGGATGCGCGCGCAGCCACTTATCGTGACGTCAACATTGCGCACCCTCCCCGGCCTTGCAGACTGACACACATTTGATAAGCGTAAGCAACTATCGCTGTAGCCGAAGATATAGTATTTAGACAAAAACGAAAAGTTCCATCTTATTCCGTGGTCTTTCTTAATTCTTCTACAAACATGATGTAAAAGCAAACATTTTTGTTGAAATATAAAATTAGTTTTGATTAATATTTCAATGTGCTGCAAAATACGGATTTATCGTGTATATATGAAATAAGATTTAAATGTCACGAATTTTTAACACCGGCATATATCCCTATGCACGCAGAAAAATTCAAAACATATTTTTTGTGTAATTTGTTTGAAATGTGCTAGTATGTATGAGTAGAGGCATGAAAATTTAGCGTTTTAGGTTATTGATGTTAAATCAGTGAGTATAAATTCTTTAAAACGCTACCAAATGCTACACTTACTGAAAATAAGGTTTACCTTTACCAATTGAGAATTGGTTAAGCATTGTATTCTAACGTTTAAAGTGACTACATTGAATTGAAATGTTGCTATAAAGCATAATTTGAATTCATTCCCCATTAAAAATACAAGAAACTCCCCACATTTGGGGTTTTGGTGGAAAGAAGAAAATTAATGCTACAAAATGCTAAATTTTGAAAAATTAATGCTAAATATTCAGAATATAAATGTTATTTTTTCATAGCTCTATGTATGAGATACATTGATGCGTGTTTGCGCTGTGGTTCACCGGACAGATAAAGCGACCGCTTAATGGTGTATGTAACGCGCACTATGCACTTTTCAGAAAACATTCAACTTATTTTAGCAACGCGTTCGGGATCTGCCACGATCTAAAACGTTCTACACACGGCTGAGCAACAGTTTTTTTTTCTCGATTGGTAGTATTATATCCTAGATATGCCAGACGCGAGCCACGGGTCGCTCTACACGGTGGTCGGTGCGGACTCGCCAGAATGGCACGAAAGATATTAAATAAAATCTTGCATACCGTTGCTTCAATTAAATAAATAAATAATAAATCAATTGTATTTAGAGTCTACCCACTCAGTAATATAACTGATTTTCAGTGGGGGACAGTAAATCAAAGCGACTAAGCCTGCCCTGTAGGCCCCGACGCAATCGACGAGTGAGCGATAACCAACCAAAGATCAAAATTTTTAAAAGGAAATATAGCAATCAGTGGTATGGACAGTGCGAACATCCGCGGATCAACGCAGGAATCAACAAGGTCGATTCAGAACAACTCTGAAATTATTATGTGCTTCGTTGCTAGGACGGCTCCAAAGTCACCGCTTACAAACTCCTAAGACACGAACTGATGGACTTAAGTCCAAATCAGAAGTTAAAAAACTTCTAACTCTGACTGAAATCGAACCCTGGATCTTCTGCATTGGAAGCAGATACGCTAACAACAAGACCAACGAGCCATGTAGCCATTTCCATGTATTTATTTTTGTATTTTTCTACATGCATAGGGCTATATGCCAGTGTTAAAATATTGTCACATTTTTTCAATTTGGTTTGGTTTGGAGGTCATCAATTAATATACACTATAAAAATAAACCCGTGTTTGCAGTACATTTAAATGCTTATCATTTTTAATCCAAAAGAATGTTTAGGTACATTGACATCATGATTGTAGAAGAAAGACCACGAAACACGATTACACTTTTCGTTTTTGTCTTAACACTATTTTTTCGGCAACAGAGATAACTGTTCTTTACCGCTCTTGTCAAATATTTGGCCGTCTGCAAGGACGTGAAGTGTGCGCAATGTCTACGTCACTATAAGCGGCTCTGAAGTAGATTACTCTGGGCAAAAGAACACAAACCAAATCGTGATCAAGAGATGCTCTGTGCAAAAGAACACACAATATACTCTGAACAGCCAGAGTACGACAGACGAACAGACCTATTACCTACTCAGGGCCCGGGGTAGAATTTGGCCTAGAGCATGGCTCTTCTAATCATTAGAGGCGAGGAAAGAGACAAATTCCACTTAGCAAACATCAGCTAGCAAGTTGAAGAGTATGTTACTCCCTGAAACTAGAAGCGAGCTCTGGCGGTCATCGTCGGGGACCTCTCACCCTCCCCTTGACCGACGACGACGATAATGACATTACCAAAACGAATGATGACAAAGACGAAAACGACCTCGACGTGACAACCGGCCACTTCCTTCCCCCTATACCCATGGTTGGTTCTAACCAGCATTGGATTTTCCCCTAGGGATATCCCCTAAGCTACAGTAACGCATTATTACCTAACGGTTGACGAGCCCTTAATCCAAATATTCAAATCCAATTATATCCAAACATCTGAAAACAATAGATTAATTGGAATGTACTAAGCATTTGAATACCGAAGCATCATTATATGTATATATGCAGTTCATGGACTTAGCACTGTACCTTGACGAATACCCTCTGTTCTAGAGCACCGAGGTTGGCGAAGCTTTGTACGACTGTGATTGGACAAGAGCGTCAAAGAGCTTCAAGAAGAAGATGCTTATTGTGATGACAGCAGCCAATGTTCCTGTGGAGATAAAGCCAACTGGCCTAGACCCTCTTTCGCTGAAGCTCTATGGAGAGGTAAGATTAAACACTCTATGAGGTACTGATATTTATGATAAACTAGGAAAACGCTTAAGTCCCGCCGCGTTGTTGGATGAGCGTAATTGGTGCATTGAGCTGCCATGAGTTACGTGGATTTTGTGTTGTTCTGTGAAAAAATTATTAATTAGTCGAAGATTTTTTTGAATTAAATTAAATTAAGTAAAAAATTAACTCAATTTTAACACGAGTATATTAATTCATAAAATTAAGGTTCTGTGAAAAAATCATTACAATAGGATAAAGCATGTAGGTGTTATAAGTCAAAGAATTTTTTAAAAAAGAAAAAAAAGTAAAATTCGATTTTCATAAGAAATAATTTTTCGATTACGCTCAAATTTCACACGAATATCTTAATTCATAAAATTAAGGTTCTGTGAAAAAATCATTACAATCGGATAAAGCGTGTAGGTGTTATAAGTCGAAGAAATTTTAAAAAAATCGAAAAAAATCGTAAAATTGCGTTTTTTATAAGAAAAAATTTCCCGATTGCGCTCAAAAACGTGGCAGTTCTAAGTTCAGAGATTTCGAAGGCCTCCATAAAATTTCATCGCAATCGGAGTATCGGTTTAGCCGGAATCGTGTTAACAAACACACAAAAATACAAAAAAAAAAGAAAAAAAAAAAAAAACATTCCGGATTTTTTTCTCCAGTGTAGTGAAATGGAATCTTCGCTTCGCTCGCTACGCTCGCTACGCTCATCCAATTAATAGTTTGTGGTATTTTACCATGACAGCACGAAATATGACAAAGACAATGTGAGATCACCCCCTATGCTCCACTAACCCGTGGCTGGATCTAACCAGCATGGGACTTTTCTGCCCACATTCCTTAGGCAAGAATAGCGTAATATGACTTACGGTTGACGCGCCATTAATCCAAATAAAATTTAATAATTGACAATTTAAATTTAAAACTTCATGATGACCGTCCTCCTAGTAAGGGTTGAATCTGTCCAAACACGTATATTTCTTCCCACAATTTCTAGCCTAGAGTGGGAGCCAAATACCATTTAAAACGCGCATATGCGTGTACCGCGAGTGATAGGTAGAGGAGAAGTGCGGGGCGGCTGTCATTTCGATCCCGGGAACGTAAGTTGTAAGCTCATTGTGAGATGTGTCTTTCACGACTGCCGACAAGAGCTGGGCAAATACTGCATCATCAACGGTACAACCCAAAAACAGAGAATGAACTTTTCCCATGGCGCGCGTATAGAAAGGGCGTAAGTGACTGTGGTGTTGGTACATATTTACAATAATAAACTAGGAAAACGCTTAAGTCCCGCCGCGTTGTTGGATGAGCGTAATTGGTGCATTCAGCTGCCATGATTGTGTTATTAGGATTTTCTGTTGTTCTGTGACAAAATTATTACAAAGTCGAATAATTTTTTAAAATTAAATTAAAAAAATACAAAATTAACATTATTTTTTAATTTTTTTTATGAATCGTAATTTAAAAAAAAGAAAAAAATCGTAAAATTGCAATTTTCATAAAATAATTATTCGATTGCGCTCAAATTTTACAAAAATATATTAATTCATAAATTAAGGTTCTGTGAAAAATTCATTACAATAGGATAAAGGATGTAGGTGTTATAAGTCAAAGACTTGTTTAAAAAAAAGAAAAAACCTGTAAAATTTCGATTTTCATGAGAAATAATTTTTCGATTGCGCTCAAATTTCACACGAATATCTTAATTCATAAAATTAAGGTTCTGTGAAAAAACCATTACAATCGAATTAAGCATGTAGGTGTTATAAGTCGAAGAAATATTTTAAAAATCGAAAAAATTCGTAAAATGGCGATTTTCATGAGAAATAATTTTCCGATTGCGCTCAAAAACGTGGCAGTTCTAAGTTCAGAGATTTCGAAGGTCTCCATAAAATTTCATCGCAATTGGAGTATCGGTTTAGCCGGAATCGTGTTAACAAACACACAATAATACAAACAGAAAAAAAAAAAAAAAAAAAAAAAAAAAAAAACATCGCGGATTTTTTTCTCCAGTGTAGTGTAATGGAATCTTCGCTTCGCTCGCTACGCTCGCTACGCTCATCCAATTAATTAACTAGTGTAAAGAATTTGAATTTTGATACATGATTTTGGATATGGAAACAGGAAAATAATATGTGAAACTACATTTTAAATATTTTTGGAAAAGAAGGTGAAAACTTGTTCTATTAGTTTGAATATGATTACCGACCGAGAGATATAACTCAAGAGTAAAGCGCGAGTATTTGTACCGGCAATCTAAAATGATTTTTTTTTAATGGATTCAACCGCCGTTAATACGAAACTCAGCCTCAGCGAAAGTAAAGGATAGAGTCGTCCTCTTGGACATAACAATTACTAGCTCCATTACACCTGAAGTGACATGTGAGGCATGTATTGTTCTCTGGTTTTTCATGACAAATAACAAACTTAAATTAGGCAATATTAGAAGAGACCAAGTTTGTATGCCATCGCAGTTGGTAGATACTTTGTCTGCATATAAGTTTGTATACTAAAAGAGTAACCAAAAATAAAAAATTATTAAACAATTACATTTTCATTTAATAAAATTTGTTATTGACTTATTGTAATATCTCACTTGTACTTGCAACTAGGACGACGGTCGTCGCCCGCAGCCAAGCTCTACACGTGTACTTATAAGGCGACCGAACTCGGCACTGTATACAGCTACCCGAGTTGTGGGGTTTTCAACTGTCTGCACACGCCGCCCCGAAAGAGTTACAATCTTGAAACTCGGTATATGAGCTGATATGTGTCCATGACCTACAAAAAAAATCAGCCCTATCCGATAACCTGTGAATCCTGTGTTAAAAAAAGTGCCTCAACATCGTTGAAATCCTTTCGACTGGCTGGCTGGCTAATTCTCCGCGGAATGTTATAAGAGCCTACAGAGAAAACGGTACATCTAAGAACTTTGAAACTTGGACCACACTTAGATGTATCTCAGACACAGTGCATTGTGCTTTCAAAATCAAAATCGGGTAAAAGGGACAGGAGAAAAATCAAAATTTTGGATGGTAATCAAAAAACGTAATTACTAATTACTAAGGCGTAGTAATTTGTATAAACTTGAAATTAAACATGGTCTAAACCATTATGAAATATCTAGCGTCTAAAACAGAAAGGGGCTGAATTTGGGGGGACCGTGGGTCCAAAATGGGGAAAAATAACTCGCTTCTCGCGGAAATTCGATGGAAAATTTCATTTGAAATTTCCCACTTCCTTTGAAGTATCGATTACGAGAATTTCCTGCCTTGATAGGAAACAAACAGCAAAAGGTTGTCATATCCCCCACAAAAACAAAAATTTGTATAAAAAAAATAACGGCAGCCAAGCTCTCCTCCAAAAGTCTTCGTCTGTTTATGCTGTGAGATATAGAAGTTGAGCCAAGATTTTCATTCTCTCTCCCTAGTTTTGCATTGAAAAGAAGTACGATCATTTCGCCTGTTGACGAGCTCCAAGCCAACAATTTTTGTGATAAAAAAGTAAAAATTTTAAACTCAAAATCATTTTTAAAAATTGCTTGGCCATTGAACTTTTAAGTTCTCGTAATGAAATTGACTGATGAACTTTGATGTTGTCTATTCTTAATACAACAACAAACTGTTTGGAACAAAACCAAATTCAATGGCCAAGCGATTTTTTTTTTATTTTGAGTTTAAAAATTTTACTTTTTTACCACGAAAATGGTTGGCTTGACGCTCGTCAACAGGCGAAATGATCTTACTCCTTTTTCATGCGGAACCAAGGAGAGAGAATGAAAAGTTTGGCTCAACTTCTATATCTCACAGCATCACAGCCTTAGACTTTTGAAGGAGAGCTTGGCTTCAATTTTTTTTTTTAATTTTTGTGGTTGTTGTTTTTAATTGAATGGTTTGAAACCGAATAAGGTTATATTTGTGATAAATAAGTGAAACATAAAATATGCAAGTATGTGACATTGTGGTTTTGTTTAAGGTGACCGACAGTACATACAAAATGATTGCTACGATTCAATCCTTCATGAAATGATTCTAATGATATTAACACATGCCAGGTGAGTTTGAAACATGGAGAACCGTAAAATGCAGCATGATTCAAGAGCACCTTTCTATCTGATCAGTCATCTTTGCCATGCCTTACTCTACACGTGAACTAACAAAGCATAGAAAATATTTGGAGTTTTTGAGTTTGTATTTTTGGATGAGCGTAGCGAGCGTAGCGAAGATTCCATTTCACTACACTGAAGAAAAAAATCCGGAATGTTTTTTTTTTTTTTTTTTTTTTTGTATTTTTGTGTGTTTGTTAACACGATTCCGGTTAAACCAATAATCCAATTGCCATCAAATTTTATTGAGGCCTTCGAAATCTCTGAACTTAGAACTGCCACGTTTTTGAGCGCAATCGAAAAATTATTTCTCATGAAAATCGCAATTTTACGATTTTTTTCGATTTTTAAAAAATTTCTTCGACTTATAACACCTACATGCTTTATCCGATATCAATTATTTTTAACAGAACCTTAATTTTATGAATTGAGATATTCGTGTGAAATTTGAGCGCAATCAAAAAATTATTTTTCATGAAAATAGAAATTTTGCGTTTTTTTTTTCTTTTTTAAAACAATTTTTTTACTTATTACACCTACATGCTTTATCCTATTGTAATGATTTTTTCACAGAACCTTAATTTTATGAATTTATATTTTCGTGTGAAATTTGAGCGCAATCAAATAATTATTTCGAATAAAAATCGCAATTTTTCGATTTTTTTCTTTTTTTAAAAATTATGATTTATTAAAAAAAACGTTTATTTTTTATTTAATTTATTTTAATTTAAAAAAATCTTGAACTTAGTAAGAATTTTTTTACAGAAACACAGAAAATCCGCAGCTCAATGCACCAATTACGCTCATCCAACAACGCGGCGGGAACTAGTTATTTGCATCAGTGTTTGTGTGTGTATTTGTATTTGTATTTGTATAAGGAGAATTATTATTTATTTTTATTTTTTGTGTTTGTATCCGAGCTTGTATTTTATCCAATACACATAATACACAAAGTATATATTATATCCTATAGAAATCGTCATTTAGAAGTATGAAATAATATGTTTTAAAGTAAAAGTAGCAGAAGTTAAAGCTCACGCGACATAATTCTGTCAAAATAGCTTAAATTAGTCAATGATTTATCCTTTTAATTAAAAGTGGTGCGTAATAGCCTAACGGTTGGCGCGCCCTTAAATATAATAAACAAAATAAGATCTGCTAATAATAAAATACTCTCACTATTCGACATTTTATCATGTCACCGATCTCTTTTAAACCAACTTTAATTTTTTAACCTTTTATTATCATTCTAACTCTTCTAAAAGCCGAAGTCTTAAAAGATGCAAATAATATTTATTCCGGCCCACTTCGTATAAAAAAGTAATCTGGATGTAGCGTAGCGTTCACTAACCTTTCAGATTATATGTACACCCACTTACCTTTCGAAATGTCACAAATGTAATATTTAATCATTTGAAGTCAAAACGATGTGTTACAGATTGTTTTTTTCATTGTATGTTTGTATATACTTCTTCTTTTAAAATGTCTAAAATGTAATCTTTAATCAATAAAAGACAATACGGTGTTGTTACAGAATGTACTCTGTATGTATTAACGTCTTCTTTTAAAATGTCTTAAATGTAATCTTAAATCCTAAAAAGTCAATACGATGTAACAGACTGTACTCTCATTTAGCTATTAACCTTGTTTTAAAATGTCTTAAATGTAATCTTAAATCCTAAAAAGTCAATACGATGTATAGTTCGTCTATTTTCGCTATAGCGATTTCGGTAGAGCTATTCACTCCTATTGACGCTTTGTTATAACACCGCGAACAAGTGTTTAGTCTATTCAAGCTGTCACCAACATTTATGTTGCCGCTGATCCCATCTTCCACTGTTGCCATATTTGACAAATGGCATTTTTGTTCTTAGTTGAGGCTGGAACTGTTGAAAAAAAGAGTTAAAAAAACAAAGGAAGTGTCTAGGAAATCCGAAGCAGGTAGATTGAGGTTTGCAAAATATTTCTAAATCAGTAGTGCCTTGACCTCTGAAGAGATCAGTTCAGTTGTATCACGAGCCTACCAGATTTTATTTATTTTTGTTATTCGGAGTTTTATTTACAAGAGGTATTGTTAAGTTTTAAAGTTTTTCTTTTTTCTGTTATATATTATATTATTTTATTTTATTATATTTGTGTGTTGTCATGTCTCACTTTCGTCCGTGGGAATCAGGCTCTAGCAGTCTGATTCATAATAACAATGCAGACAATGATATGTTAATGGTAATGCCAAATATGTCTGAGTCTGATGATGGTCCAGCGGGTTCGAGTGAGGGTTCGAGTGCGGGTTCGAGTGAGAGTGAGAGTGAGACAGAAGGTGGCTGTGTAACTGGAAACAATGATACAAGTAGGATTCGCATCTATGGATCAAAGCCAAAAAAGACGCAACAAATTGTTATCAATGTATATATAATGAATTTCGTTCCGATAAAAAACATGGCGCTTTGAAGAGGACGTCCAAAGCAACAGGCCTTGGGTACTCGACGGTGAGGAAAATAGTCAAACGAGGTGGCATTAAAACTCCGGTAAAACCAAAACGGTTTAAGTTTAAAAAAGTTGATGGATTTATGCGCAATCACATTGTAAGAACAATCCACTCGATGTACCGCGAAAAACACGTGCCAACCCTCGATTTGCTGCGTGCTCGTCTCATTAAAGACACTGCCGACACAGATGTGCCCTTTAATTACTGCCGAGCTACACTTAGCAGTGTTGTTAAAAATCTTGGATTCAGATTTCGAAAAGTAAACAATCGTTTGACAATAATGGAGTCGCCAAGAATTGCAGCACTGCAATACGTTTATCTTAGTCAAATTTTAAAACGGCGTGCTGAGGGCAAGCCAATCATCTACCTAGACGAGACGTGGTACGACTCCCATGACCTCGTGTCAAAGGGATGGACTGACGGGACCAACAAGTGCGCGCTCGACATCCCTGTGGCGCGAGGGAAGAGAATAATCATTCTGCACGCCGGAAGCAAGGAGGGTTGGGTGCCGGGATGTTTGCTGCTGTCGGCCAAAAGCATTAAAAATTGCAGTGCGGACTATCACGAGGACATGACGGCCAAATTATTTGAAAGATGGTTTTCAAATCAATTACTACCCAATTTACCGCCGAATAGTGTGATAGTGATGGATAACGCAAGTTATCATTCACGGCAACTCGTGAAAATCCCGTCTACAAACACAATTAAAAGTGACATGATACAATTCATGAAAGACAACGGCTTGCCAGTGCCAAGCCCGATACCCACAAAGCCAGTGCTGCTGCAAGCTATTAAAGCAGCCAACATTCCCAAAAGCTATTTTGTGGACGATTTGGCCAAGCAACATGGCCACGAAATTGTACGTTTGCCCCCTTATTATTGCGTTTTTAACCCAATTGAAATGATCTGGGCACAGCTAAAGGCGAAGATAAGAAGGGGAAACACCATGCCAAGTCTAAGTGCAGAAGTAGTTAACATGATTCGAGAAAAGGAAAAGGAAATTAGTGCAGATGCATGGAAGAAATGCGAAGAGCACTGCAAAGAGCAAGAAAGAAAGTTTATTGACTGGGACCTGTGGAATGATCAGAATGAAAACAACGCCCACTTCATTGTTAATTTAGATGATGACACAAGCTCGGAGAGTGAATCCGATCATTATGATTAGGTCCTAGTGAACGATGTACGCGCTTACATACTACAGTTTCATGCATTGAGACAATATAAAACTAATTGACTTATAGTGTGATAGCGATTCACTGTGAAATTGTAATATTGAACTGGGACAATTGTTGATGTCACTTCTATGACTTCTTCGTGTAAATAGCATGAGAGGACGGGATAAAATTGAGGTAAGCCTATTTAAAATTGCTGTCAGTTAATATTCAGTTAAAATTATGTGTTAGGCCTAATGTGTGATAGCAGTCATGCCAGTCATTTTTTTGCAAGAATGTAACAGTGTTTTAGAATACTTGTTAGTTATAGAATATGTGTTCACAACATGCTCATTATGTCCTAAATTTTCTTTGTAGGCGTCATTCTTTTTCTTTTTAAAAATGTTGTATGAATCATTTTTGATAACTCGTTTTCTACGGATTATTGAAAAATTGCGATGAAAGTGTAAGCCCCGAGACTGTTGTGAATAAAATAATCATCACGTGTGTATTGTTTACTTGGATCTAAATATTTTATAGCGGGCTTTGTCTGCAAGTTTCCTTCATTAATTTCTCCCCACCCCCCCCCTACGGTAAATGCATGATGTTGGGAGGGGGGGGGGGTACGATGTTAGCCGTAAACCGTCTTCGAAACTAGGTTTTGTACCTGTCATAAAACCTTTTCCAATCTATTGTGATCAAAATAAATTATTCATCGGACATTTTTTTGTAGAATTACAATTAACTAATAATGTGGTTCAAATATGTAGCCCGAGTTATGATATACGTTTTTTTTGCCGATTGTCTACGATAAAAAATGACCGAATTATAGACAAATTGTTGTTCTTGTGAACAATATCAAATATCTACATTCAATAAAACAATCCTCCGTATCTCAGTCACTTTTGATCGTACACACTCGGCAAAAAAACTCATTTTATAGCACCAGCTAAATATTTGAACCACGTTATTAACTTACAGTAATTTAAAAAAATGAATGTACAATGAATAAATTATTTTGATCACAATAGATTGAAATGGGTTTACGACAGGTAGAAAATCCCGCAAGTCTCATTATCTCAAACCCTTCTGGTATTTTGGTGAAAAAAGGTGGAAAGGGAAAGATTCAGGCTCAGAAAACCAGCACATCAAAGGAATTTAGTTATAAAACTAGAATACTTGACAACACTGCAAAATTGACCGTCCCTGGATTCCCGCTGCTAACGAAAGTAGTTTAAGTGTTAAGCTTCATTGTCAAAGAGTCCTTTATCACCCTTGCTCCTTCCGAAATCGCTATAGCGAAAATAGACGAACTGTAACAGACTGTACTCTCATTTAGCTATAAACCTTGTTTTAAAATGTCTTAAATGTAATCTTAATAGTTAATAGCCAATACGATGTTGTGACAAATTGTTCACACATTGCATGTATTAACTACTTCATTTGAAAATTGTCTTAAATATAATCTTAAATTATTAAAACTCAATACGACGTTGTAACTGACTGCACTCTTTGTATGGATTAATTTCTTCTTTAAAAATGTCTTAAATGTAACCCTTAATTATTTAAAGTCAATACGGTGTTGTTACAGACTGTATTGCACTGTTATTATATGTATAAGTTTCTTCTTTTGAAACGTCTTCAATGTAACCTTATCCTAAAAAGTCAGTTCGATGCAACAGACTGTACTCTCATTGTCGCTATTAACTTTGTTTTAAAACAGAGGAAAACGCTAAAGTCCCGCCGCGTTGATGGATGAGATTTTTAAAGTTTTTAGTTAACGTGGGATATCTTTTGCAAGTGCTTTGTTTTGCTGCCTACGCATTGTAGGTAATTGTTGTCTTGTTTCTATTGTTACCTGTCAATTGGTATTATTTACCGTAAAAAACTTATATTTAAAGCTTTATTTCTATGGATTCTGGCTAACTTTTTCAATTTTTTTCTTTCAAAAGGTACAACATCACTATAACCTTAATGTCCATGTATAATATGAACGTTTTAGCTCCACCCGTTTGGTCAGAATTGGCCCAAATGGCACGAAAATATCGCACAAAAAATCAAAAAACTTATAATAAAACCTTTTCTATAGATTCTGGCTAATTTTTCAACTTTTTTCTTTCAGAAAAAAATACATCACCATTACCTTATTGTCCATGTGAAATATGAACGTTGTAGCCCCACCCGTTTGGTCAGAATCGGCCCAAATGTCACGAAAATATCGCACTAAAAAGCGAAAAAAATCGTAAAAGTACGATATTCATGAGAAATATTTCTTCGATTGTACCCAAAAACGTGGCAAGTCTAAGTTCAGAGAAAAAGAAAGTCCCCTCCAATTTTCATCAAGATCGCTAATGCCGTTTGCCCGGAATCGTGCGAACAAACAGACAGAAAAACAAACAAAAAAACAAACAAAAAAAAACACCCGAGCTAAATTTTTTGGGGGGTCAGTGAAATTGAAGTCTTCACTTCGCTCGCTACGCTCGCTACGCTCATCCAATTAGATATAATTTTAATAGTTAATAGCCAATTCGATGCTGTAACAAATTGTTCACTCATTGCATGTATTGACTACTTCATTTGAAAATTGTCTTAACTATAATCTTCAATTATTAAAACTCAATACGATGTTGTAACTGACTGTTCTACCTTTGTATGGATTAATTTCTTCTTTTGAAATGTCTTAAATGTAATCCTAAATTATTAAGTCAATACGGTGTTGTAACTGACTGTACTCTCTTTGTATGGAATTAATTCTTCTTTTGAAATGTCTTAAATGTAATCCTAAATTATTAAGTAAATACGGTGTTGTAACAGACTGTACTGTTATTATATGTATAAGTTTCTTCTATTGAAACGTCTTCAAAGTAATCTTTAATATTAAAACTCAATACGATGTTGTAACTGACTGTACTCTCTTTGTATGGATTAATTTCTTCTTTTGAAATGTCTTAAATGTAATCCTTAATTATTAAGTCAATACGGTGTTGTACGGACTGTACTGTTATTATACGTATAAGTTTCTTCTATTGAATCATCTTCTAAGTAATCATTAATTATTAAAACTCAATACGATGTTGTAACTGACTGTACTCTCTTTGTATGGAATTAATTTCTTCTTTTGAAATGTCTTAAATGTAATCCTAAATTATTAAGTAAATACGGTGTTGTAACAGACTGTACTGTTATTATATGTATAAGTTTCTTCTATTGAAACGTCTTCAAAGTAATCTTTAATTATTAAAACTCAATACGATGTTGTAACTGACTGTACTCTCTTTGTATGGATTAATTTCTTCTTTTAAAATGTCTTAAATGTAATCCTAAATTATTTAGTAAATACGGTGTTGTAACAGAATGTACTGTTATTATATGTATAAGTTTCTTCTATTGAATCATCTTCTAAGTAATCATTAATTAAAACTCAATACGATGTTGTAACTGACTGTACTCTCTTTGTATGGAATTAATTCTTCTTTTGAAATGTCTTAAATGTAATCCTAAATTATTAAGTAAATACGGTGTTGTAACAGACTGTACTGTTATTATATGTACTAGGAAAACGCTAAAGTCCCGCCGCGTTGATGGATGAGCTTTTTAAAGGTTTTAGTTTGCGTGGGATATCTTTACTTTTGCAAGTGCTTTGTTTTGCTGCCTACGCATTGTAGGTGAATGTTGTCAAGTTTCTTTTGTTTCTTGTCAATTGGTTTTATTTACCGTAAAAAACTTGTATTAAAAGCTTTATTTCTATGGATTCTGGCTAAATTTTTCCACTTTTTCTTTTAAAAGGTACTACATAACCATAACCTTAATGTCCATGTATAATATGAACGTCGTAGCCCCACCCGTTTGGTCAGAATTGGCCCAAATGGCACGAAAATATCGCACAAAAAGTCAAAAAACGTATATTAAAAGCTTTATTTCTCTCGATTCTGGCTAACTTTTTCAACTTTTTCTTTCAGAAAGCATTACATCACCATAACCTTAATGTCCATGTGAAATATGAACGTTGAAGCCCCACCCGTTTGGTCAGAATTGGCCCAAATGGCACGAAAATATCGCACTAAAAATCGAAAAAAATCGTAAAAGTACGATATTCATGAGAAATATTTCTTCGATTGTACCCAAAAATATAGCAATTCTAAGTTCAGAGAAAACGAAGGTCGTGTCAAATTTTCATCAAGATCGCATATACCGTTTGCCCGGTAGAGAGCGAACAAACAGACGGAAAAACGAAAAAAAAAAACAAAACAAAAAAACAAAAAAACAAAAAAAACACCCGAGCTAAATTTTTTGGGGGGTTGGTGAAATTGAAGTCTTCGCTTCGCTCATCCAATAAGTTTCTTCTATTGAAACGTCTTCAAAGTAATCTTTAATTATTAAAACTCAATACGATGTTGTAACTGACTGTACTCTCTTTGTATGGATTAATTTCTTCTTTTGAAATGTCTTAAATGTAAACCTCAATTATTAAGTCAATACGGTGTTGTAACAGACTGTACTGTACTGTTATTATATGTATATACTTTTCTTCTTTTGAAACGTCTTCAATGTAATCTTTAATCATTAAAGGCCAATACGATGTTGTTAAAGACGGTACTTTGTATGTATTAACGTCTTCTTTTAAAATGTCTTAAATGTATACATAACAGACTGTACTCTCATTGTAGTTGTTTACTTTGTTTTTAAATGTCTTAAATTTAATTTTAATAGTTTAATGCCAATACGATGTTTAACAGATTGTACTCTCATTGTATGAATTTACTACTTCATTTGAATATTGTCTTTAATATAATCTTTAATTATTAAAGCTCAATACGATGTTGTAACAGACTGTACTCTTATTAGTGGAGTAAAGATGCCTTACTATAGTGCAAAATGTGAAACCAGCATACAAATTTCCAATAATATAGATTTTGTATTAAGAAATTCGAAAATAATTGGCTCCACGATGGGATTTTATTATTTAACTAATAATTAACTAATTAAAATTAATTAGTTAATTATGTGACACAAATTTAAAAGTGTCAATAAATAAGTCATGTTTGGTATTAATTAAGAGCATTTTTCACCATTATAAAGAAAAAAAATACACTGAAAACATATATTGTGATATTATACATATTATTATGTTATAGCTAAATATGTTGATTTTGCTGATTTTTTAGTTTTTGAACCAAAAGATCAACATTAAAGTAACATTTCCTTTAACCAATGATAACACAATGTTCACAAAAGAACTGGTAACTATTGTATCATTTTTCAATTTTTAATAATAGTAATTACAATATATTTTACACAAATTAACAAAAAAATTTAATTGAAAAGTTACAGAAACATGTTGTGTGACGTAGCAAAATGCATCATTTGACTTGTTTATATCAATCTTCAAGATTTTGTAATTAGAATTTCGAAAACTACTGGCTCCAGGCTGAGTTTTGAGTATTTAACTATGAATTGATTGACTTGAATATTTGATTGAATTGAATTGAATTGATAAATTAATTAAGACTCCATCGAGGAGCCAGTTATTTTCAAATTTCTCGTTACAAAATCTACATAATTGCAAATTTTTATGCTGGTATCACATTTTGCACTATAGTTGTGTTTGAGAAGACACCTTGATCGCACTATATTGTAGGTATAAACTTCTTCTTTTGAAACGTCTTCAATGTAATCTATAATTAAAAGTTAATATGATGTTGTAACAGACTGTATTCTCATTGTCTTAATCATTAAAAGTCAATACGATGTTGTAACAGACTGTACTTTCATTGCATATATAAACTTCTTCTTTTTAAATGTCTAAATGTCTTAAAAAACCGCTGCTCAAAATTCAATTTTGAACTTGAGCAACTGATTCCAGTAATTTGAATATAATTGTTGATTCTGAGGTTATGCCCCGTCAAAAAAATTTCAAAGAAATAATCCGCTCCTTTTTTAAGTCCCTCTTACATTCTACTTACTTTTCAGACGTCTTTACTGCATTCTTTAGAAATCATATTTGGGTCCAGGGATTGCCCTTAATGTCCATGTGAAATATGAAGCCCCATTCGTTTGGTCAGAATTGGCCCAAATGTCACGAAAATATCGCACTAAAAACCGAAAAAAATCGTAAAAGTACGATATTCATGAGAAATATTTCTTCGATTGTACCCAAAAACGTGGCAAGTCCAAGTTCAGAGATTTCGAAGGTCCCCTCCAATATTTATCAAGATCGCACATGCCACTCTAAAAATAATGAGAAAATACTTTAGAATATACCCAATTGTAGTCCTGGGTCGTCAGAGGGTGTCGAAAACTCGGTGGAGGAGGGTGGGGCTTTAGTGACTAGCTGAGGATTGGCAACAGTAACTGACATATTTCCAGGGGGGGGGGCTACTCAAATAAAAACAAAATAATTAAACGAGGGAGCGGAGCGACCGAGTGTCTCCATTCAACTCGAACGGCTCTCATTCTGTGATTCTGTCTGTCTATCTGTCTGTCTGTCTGTACGTCGAAAATCAGCCGAACCGCTGAACAGATTGGGCTGAAATTTTAAACAGACATCCGGTACGAGTTTACTGAGAACTGCTAACAAAATCAGCTAGATCCATTGCGATTTAATCCTACAAAAAATAAAAATGTGATTTTTAACATATCGATAGCATAATTGTTTAGTAGCAGCTAGCGGGACGATATCTACGTGGCTTGCATGGCCTATTGGTAAGCATTTAGTCTACCGCACGGAGGGTTGGGGTTCGATACCCATTAGCTCGAACATTTTTATATTTTTACACCCACATATTATTTTTGAGGGTGTTAAATGGGTAATAAAACTTAGGTGATTTTGTTTTATCTTGGAAATTTGGTAATGTTTCACGCTAATACGTTTTGAACATGATTCGCATTTTAAATGTTCAATTTAAATAACTAGGGAAACGCCAAAGTCGTTGTTAAACGAGTGAGTGAGCCATGTGTTGAGTACCCGGGAACATCGCCTTTTCTCCCATATACCTAAGGCTCGATCTAGCCCAGTATGGGGAATGATACTAGATACTATACACATAGGTCACTCACTCGTTTAACAACGACTTAGGCGTTTTCCCTAGTAAATTGTATTTAGAGTCTACCCACTCAGTTATTTAACTGATTTTCGGTGAGGAACAGTAAATCAAAGCGACCAAGCCAACCCTGTAGGCCCCGATGCAATCGACGAGTGAGCAATAACCAACCAAAGATCAATATTTTTAATAGGAAATATAGCAATCAGTGGTATGGACAGTGCGAACACCCGCGGATCAACGCCAGAATCAACAAGGCCGATTCAGAACAACTCTGAATTTATTATGTGCTTCGTTGCTAGGACGGCTCCAAAGTCACCGTTTACGAACTCCTAAGACAAGAACTGATGGACTTAAGTCCAAATCAGAAGCTAAAAAACTTCTGACTTTCAGCGGGAATCGAACCCTGGACCTTCTGCATTGGAAGCAGGTACGCGATCCACAAGACCAACGAGCCACACACTTCGTCTTTCGGTTGAGATACTCACTTGTGTTCTTCTTAAACAATGTTGACTGGATAGTAAGGCTCGCACTCGCGACACTGTCTTCATCCAATAAGAAACTTAATTACCATGTCAACTTCAACCACTAAACAATACACTTTTATTATGTATTATAAAACTGAACCTGCTCACAGCAGAGGACCAGACGTCCACCCTAGACCGTTGACTAGCTACAAGTGCCAGTCTCCCGATGCACTGAGCTCATTGCCTTCGACCTTGGTCACAACACTAGCCTATTACACAAGGTACATGAGTCAAACTCTAGTTGAGTTGTATGGATCTAGACATAAACAAGGTCGGTTGATAAGGTATGTGTTGTTATTGGAGTGTGGAATGAAGGAAGAGATAGTCAGAGGGGGGTGGGTGAAATTGCATTTCAATCTGTGTATCCAGTTGAATGTCAAAATCATGTATTGTTTTTATTAGTTATAATGCTTATGTATTTGAAAGATAGAAGATAAGAATCCATTTGAGTATGGATGAAAATTCTCTTTTGTTTATTTTTCCTATAATAATATGATATCATTATTTGAGCTACGGCAAGAGTAAAAGAATAACAAGAACGAGGCCCGGAGTAAAGGGAACGAATAATATATAATATTTTCCGTGGTAACTGAAGACAGTATATTTTAAAAACAGTATTATCTTGAATTTTCCAACCTTATTTGGTCTTGTAGACCAACGAAAGAAAAACATACTGGTTGTACGTTATTTCGTCTCATTTTGATATGAGAAGTTTGTATTTTCACTTTCTGAAGCTAGGGTGAGGACGCTCTCTCTCGTAGCAGGAATAGCGTCTTTATTTCATTGTATTCAGGATAATAAACATTTTACAATTCTGTTTCTACTTATAGCAAAATTATTTTATATTGCATTCAGAATGATTCGAAATCAAGTAACTATGTTGCCTCAAAGTCCGTACAAAATGATCATTATTGTTTCTCACATTTTGTGTAACCAAACTGGTCCAAAATTACTAAAAATATAATCTGTACATAGTACTTAGAAGCAATCTATAGTAACAATAAATATAACATTAATACGTAGTCCAAAAGAATAAAATTAATATTTATAACCCGGTCGGGGCGGACTTTTTTAAATTTCTAAATTGTAATAAATAAAAAAATTACCCTACGGGAGTGTTTCCAGACTAACCAAATCGAGAAATAAATATTAGTGGTAAAATTTTTGGAAAGAAAATCTCAGTAAAATATTTAAAAAAAGAAAGAAAAGTATTATCGAAGTAAACACACTCACATTATTACACAATTCCTGAACTCGCTTACGAAAATAAAATCAGTGTGGATTGCCAGTACCTGTTAGTTAGTTAGTTATAGTTAATGTTGTTTTAGGGCACTCAACAGTAGAGTTATCAGTGCCCATGTCAATTGTATTGGAATCTTCCAAATTTTCTTTTTCCATAATTGTGGATTACCACCATGTTTTCTTCTTTCCAATGGGAGGAACGTAAGGGAAGACGAGGGGGGTTAATGGGAAGGAGTGAGGATGTTGGATAGGATGGGTTAAACTGGGTGGGAACGGAGGAGTGCTCGTTGCAAGTATGGAGACGAAAAAAGTGAAAGAAGAAAAAAAATATGAGTAAGGCTCTGTGAATGAAGAAAGGTGTGATGAAAAGTTGTGCGAGAGCTCTCTTTGCAGCACGCACCCTAACCGGCCAGAGCTCGCCCTTAGTTTTGGGGAATACACTACTCCCCTACTCACAGGCCAAACCACGGGAAGGTAGCGAGTTGGACTTTGGTATCGATCCGACGACTGCCCTGATCAGCACACAATGTTAAAGCCAATGCCAGTCTCTGCTGGTAGATAATGATGTTCATGATTCATGTTACTAATACCACATGATTTGCAGGCATCTACTTGGATTTAAGAATTCAACATGCAAACTGAACTGCACTCCAATCACTCTAAATGATTTAATAGTGAATCGAGATCGTGTAATTTGGGTTATCATGACCGTGATTAGTTTGCTAATCATAATACTGTTATGCTAGGTTGGAAGACCAACTACTTCTATATTATGTAATTATGTCATATTTACAACTAGTAGTTTCAAAAATACATTTAACACAAATTATATAAGAATTTGTTTGGCATGCTTAATTAAACATCCTAAATTAAAACAAAAACAAAAAAGAAATTTCATTTATTCTGTGGGTGTTCAAAATGGTTGCTTTGAATTACCGTTCAAAGTAAGGAGATTTGGCCTGACATCATCGGGAGTTTAGGCATGTTCTGGCGGGGGGGGGGGGAAGGAGGGGAGAGGGAGGGTTTATGTACTACCCCATACACGCTAAGGTTGCAGCCTGGTTCCAACTATCTGCTAGAGATTCAAATGCGTCTTGTCAAATTCTGGCGTTTTTAAGAACCTGACACTAAAAATACAAACTATAACTTTATTCTATATTTGAAGTTATTGTTAGTAAAATATTCGAACTATTAGGTGAAACAAATTCGCGGACCTGAGCCTTACTCACGATATTTCTCTAGTCGAGATGTAAAACCCAACCCTGTTCCTTAGGTACAAGAAAAAAGTGTGTAGTACCCTTTTAGTATTCCAACACTTTTACGATATTTGAAAGTCAATGGGAAAATGGCTCAAGTTTTGGTTGGATGAAAGATGACTGAATAAAAGGGAAAAATTTTTTTTTTTTTGGACGGACAAAGCTCTATTTTTGGCATTATATGCAAAGTTTTGGGTCTTACGAAATGAATGTTTTGATGAAATATTTAATTTTATACTATGATTTTTTTTATGGCTCAACACACTTGTCTCTGACGAGTATAGGGAAAAGAATTCTGAATAAAGTTCGTGTACGTTTTTTGGTCACTGTAAAAAAGAGTTTTACGAAACGAAAAAAGTCGTTCATCAAAAGTTTTTTCATAAAATTAGTTTCGCCTTGTACTCATCAAGACAAGGTTTGTGTTAGCGATAAAAAAAATCTAGCTTTAAAAATTAATATTGCATCCCAAAACAATCATTCCGTAATGACCAAATTGCATATTTTGGCAATAGAGCTTAGCCCCGTCAAAAAAGTATTTTTTTCTTTTATTCAAGTCACTTCATCCAACCAACTTTTAGCCAAATCCGTTTACTTTCAAAATTAGCGTAAGGAGTGCTCTGATAGCCTTAAGTACATTTTTTAAATGTTAACTACATCGAAACGTAAGTCTATAAGCTCTTGGGAGGATGTAAAAACTAATTACTACACAGTCCGAAAATTGTTGTGCTAGATTTGTGTAGTAGTTGCCAACGGCTAACAGTATTTTGGCTGAGTTTCTCAAATTCCCATATTGAAATTATGAATGCCATCATTTATCAATCAATATTGGTTGTTATGAATAGTTTAAAACCGGCTAGGACGTAGAAAATCGGGATTTAGTTGCGGTGATTATTTATTATAGTCCCAACATTGAGTATAGGGATCTTGAAAGAAAGGGTTAAATGCCCCAAATACAAGGTACAAATTTGTGTAGATCAATAGAAATACGTTTACTAAAATAAAGATACGTTTTATTGTTAAATAAATAAATAAATAAATAAATGAATATAATTAAATAAATAAATAAATAAAAAATAAATAAAAAAAAAAAAAAAAAAAAAAAATTAATTAATTAATTAATTCATTCATTCATACTAAATAAATAAATAAATAAATTGTATTATCTTCAAAAGTATAAAATAACCTTAATGGTTACATAAATTTATAACTTGTAAGATATTATTATTTAAATATGAAGAGATATGATTTAAGTCTTAATTATGTAGCTTAGCGGTTTATACAATTTTGGAACACACTTTTGTAATTCCTTTTATACTTCAAATAGATATTTTAAAATAATAAGAGTACCCTAATTGTAAATAAATATCATGAGATAACAAATTGGTGAGTATATTTTTACTAGTTTATCGTTTTTGTATGTCACTATTCTGAAACCATGTCACAGTAATTAGAAAATTATTTTCAACATGACAATCACGTATTTTCTAGAGCGTTTTAACTCATTTCGAAACTTGGATAGATTGTGTTGATCAAATCCATCTCGTTGACATTTCCCGCTTGTTATTCGTACGTAAACCAACATCACCAACCATGTTGAACTTTTCAAATGTTCTAAATTTAGAACAACTCTGGCGTAGTAATTACCGTTATAAAAAAAACACAATGACGTGTCGCTATTTTATAATAGGGTAATGTTGCGAGGTGATTTGCTCGTGGACGTGTATACAATTATACTGACAGTTTCTAATTGCGCGTGGAGCGCCAGCTGACGCGCGCGAAGCGGGAATGTTAAGTGGGGTAGGGCAAGAAGTTCGGCAAACATTCAACAGGGCGGAAAGATAAACAAAATGGTGGGAAATGCTAGGTTTACGAATCTAACGCAACGCAAATGATTTGTTTTGGGAATTCTTAGGTAAATACGGAATGAGATTAAGGGGGAAATGAAGAGGATTTGTTGCCTTAAGGTGCGGAGTTCGGGGAGGGTAAATAAGTGGAGAGACACATAAAGCAAGTGTTCGTTATTTTACTTAATTGCAATTAATAATTTATTGCCCTAGACTGTTATATTAACATTATTTTTATAATAATTAATTCTGAACAAGATAAAAGAAGGGAATAACATAATATAAGCAATAACCAACAATTTTAGGCTTGAGATATATTTCAAATTATATTGTTGAAATAAAACGTTTTTTTCGAAATATACTTTTAAATGTAATCTAACAGAAAAGTCATGAATGGTGTCAATATAACAACATACTTTATGACATATTATGTACAATGACAAACTTTTGCTGATTGCAAGAACAGAGCAAGGATTGATTTTTAAAACCAAAACAACTTTCTTAAACCACATTTACCGCCAAAGTCAGAAGTTTTTTACTTCTGATTTGGACGTAAGTCCATCAGTTCTTGTCTTAGAGTTTGTAAACGGTGACTTTGGGGTAGTCCTAGCAACAAAGCACATAATAAATTCATAGTTGTTCTGAATCGGCCTTGTTGATTCTGGCGTTGATCCGCGGGTGTTCACTCTGTCCATACCACTGATTGCTATATTTCCTATTTTAAAAAAAATGATCTTTGGTTGGTTATCGCTCACTCGTCGATTGCGTCGGGACCTACAAGGTTGGCTTGGTCGATTTGATTTACTGTCTTTCACTGAAAATCAGTTATACAACTGGGTGGGTAGACTCTAAATTTCAATTTATTGTTTCTTTTTATTATTACTACATAATATTAATATTTGAAAAATACTCTAACAAACATGTTTTCTTTGATGAAAAATATTTTGCTACAAAGGGGTCGTAAAAATAGTTCCAACCAACGAGTTGCAGTGAGTTATGAACCCCCTCATTTCATTTGTAAATGAGAACTAAAAGAACACAAAGTAGCTTCATAATTTTCTTTTTTGTTTTATGACCTGTTAGAACGTTGTGTTTCTTCATAATTTCCTCGGCCTTATTAAAAGTTCCTACAATGTCGGGTTCGAAATAAATATTAAGGGAAGCGAAGAGGAAACAGTATTTTCCGCGTGCCCTAACAAGCCGGATGGCCACATTTCACCCTCGAGGTATCAGGGTTACCAATCACGAGAAACTAATTATCACATAAACACCCCTTTATCTGAAGGGGCGAATTATCTCATAAACTAGCAGTGAATTTCATAACATGCATAGCAAGGCACTCGATAAGAGTTGCTTTAAGAGGGGTATTTGCGAAATTTATGAAAATAATCACTTCGTCGAAAAATTATGATATGAATATTTGTGAAATGTTTTATTAGTTTAAAAATCTATCACATTTTAAATTTAAGCTTTCGAGGCCAGGAATATTATAAAAACAATCATTGGGTCCGGTAATTTTGCCACGTTGAATATATTATATTGTTCATTGACCTGGCAAAATATAGAAAAATTAAATATATTCGTCGAGGTAACATTATCAGACCAATTAAATGTATTTATAATCTATCCCATTATCACAAAAAAATATTAACACAAGGCATTAATTTATATGGTAATATCCATACATTAAAATATGGTGTGAACTAGTTACTTCAGTTACATTGAAAAATACTTAGATTGAAATAAAGTTTAGGAAATCGTAAATCGAAAATGACCAAGTTTGAAAAAATCTCCCAGTGCCGTTTGTTATGAACTCTGAACCAATTTGTTGTTCTATTATTAGAATTTTTTTAACGAAACATTTTTTGGATTTATCTAGTGAATACTTTGAACGTTATCCAAGACGGAATGAATGACATCGTATCACATATCATACCTATCAAATTAAAGTTAAAACTTAATTAAAGGATTTAATCCATTTTATGGAGTATTATTGGTAAAAAATATAATTTGGTTTTCCAACAATAATAAATAAAGTGATATTTTGAATTATACGAACTATCTGTACAAACCCAAAGCATTTTGAAAATGAAAGTTCACCTAAACCTAACCACCTGCCATTGAGGGGGGACCTGACCTTGGCTCGACTCAAATACGCGCACTCAGGTGTTAATGATTTCTGCTGAACGGTTAATAATATCATTACGAAATTTTGCATGGATGTTAATAAAGTAGTTTTATATTGATATCCGCACTTGGTAACAAAAAATAAGCCTTCAAGATCCATTGCGAGACATAATTCCAAAACGTGAAAAAATGGGAAATCCAAAGCATGGATTTTCATTCTGGATATCCTACCAAACCGTTAATCTTACGATAACACCAAATTAAGTTGGCATCCATTATGCAAATTTAAGTTTAAAAAATCTGTATTACACTTGGAATAAATTACCGAAATTGATCAAAATTGAGTAAATTTCGGTGATATTACTAATTTTTTATTCAAAATCAATGTATGAATTTAGGAATACGCATACTGGATATCTTATATTATGTATTCTTTATTAACGTTAGTGTGAAATTTGATAACGGTGTTATAAACCGTTTACCCTGAAAACTCAGAGAGCTAAGCGGCATACTCGTCTCCGCGCCAGCCTCAGTGCATTGCGCACCATCCTACTCCAAGAGTGTCTTTTGACCAACGTCTGAGTTGGAGTGGATATGACGTAGAAATGAAGTCCTTTGTACACAACGAACAGAGGGCTGTGCAAAGATTCAACAGCTTGCGCGTGACGAAGACAAAAGACTGCATTAGACAAAAGCTTGCCGTTGAAGCAGCTCCCTTGATAAGCAGCAGCGGCTGAAGGGAAATTATAACCTAACCGGAGCAATGTGAAGTGAGCCTTTAGTGTCTGTGATTAAAGTGGAAGACTAGAGCTTATTGCAGAAACCAACACTGGCAATTATTAAAAACTCTGACGACTGAAGGTTTATGTGAAGGTGTGGCTCGTTGGTCTTGTGGTAAGGGTGTCTGCTTCCAATGCAGAAGGTCCAGGGTTCGATTCCCGTCTTTGAATTTAAGTTTATCAGTTCTTGTCTTAGGAGTTTGTAAACGGTGACTTTGGAGCAGTCCTAGCAACGGAGCACATAATAAATTTAAAGTTGTTCTGAATCGGCCTTGTTGATTCTGGCGTTAATTCGCGGGTGTTCGCACTGTCCATACCACTGATTGCTAGATGTCCTATTAAAAATATCGATCATTGGTTGGTTATCGATCACTCGTCGATTGCGTCGGGGCCTACAGGGTTGGCTTGGTCGCTTTGATTTACTGTCCCCCACTGAAAATCAGTTATATAACTGAGTGGATAGACTCTAAATAAAATTTATTTATTTATTTATTTATTTATTTATTTATTTATTTATTTATTTATTTATTTATTTATTTATTTATTTATTTATTTATTTATTTATTTATTTATTTATTTATTTATTTATTTATTTATTATTTATATATTTATTTATTTATTTATTTATTTATTTATTTATTTATAGATACTTTATGTTTTCAACATAAATCTTACAACAACAAGAAGTATGGAAATAGTTAGGCCAGTGGTTAGAGTCCATGATTCTAAGGCAGAAGGTCACCGGTTTAAATCCCGCATCAGGGCATCCAACATTACCTTCGCAATAACCCTATCACTCTATAACCTAGTTAGTACGAAGCGATTTACACCACTAGAAACCCCTTTCGGTCGCAAGTCGGCTGTCAGTCGACAAGGGAGTTTCTCCACACTTTACTACACCCGCACCAAAAAAATCGTTTTTACTAGGCCGCTTCGCGAACGCTTTTTCCAGTCGCGTTGATGGATGAGCTTTTTTTGGAATATTTCTGTCCAATGATTACGTTTTTATGTGGAATCTCCTTACTTTCTCGAATGTAACTTGATATTACTTGTTCATTATACACCTGTAAAAGGCTTATATTAAAACCTTTATTTCTATGAATTTTGACTAACTTTTTCAACTTTTTCTTTCAACAGGCACTACATCACCATAATCTTTATGTCAATGTAAAATATGAACGTTGTAGCCCCACCAGTTTGGTCAAAATCGGCCAAAATATCACGAAAATATCGTATTAAAAACCGGCGAAAAAATAGTAAAAGTACGATTTCTATAAGAAATATTTTTTCAAATGTCTCTAAAATCATAACATATATGATTTTAGTGATTTTAAACGTTCCTATCAAGTTTCATCTATATCGGAGTAGCCGTTTGCCAAATATCACGAAAATTTCGCTCTAAAAATCGTAAAAGTACGATATTTATGAGAAATATTTCTTCGATTGTACCCAAAAACAATACAGCTCTAAGTTCAGAGATTTCGAAGGTCCCCTTCAATTTTCATCATGATCGCATATGCCGTTTGCCCGGTAGAAAGCGAACAAACAGACAAAAAAAATAACAAAAACAAAACACCCGAGCTATTTTTCTTGGGGTAACGTAAGTAAAAAACAAACAAAAAAACACAAAGCCGAATTGAAGTCTTCGCTTCGCTCATCAAAAAAATTTAAATTGCAATATTTCTATGTGTTGCCCACTCATATGTCTTTCAATGTATTTGTAATAGTTGTGTGTAATAGTTTCTACGCGTTTTACATAACGAATAAAATAATTCAGCCCGAAAGGGTTTTTAAAACCCTTGCGATGAAGCTTTTGCATTGGTTAATTGCTGTTTCATTTGATGAATCCACAGCCCACAGCTCTATAGGCTATAGAGCTAATGGCAGCCGTGAAGTCTGCTTAAAAATAGCTTAACAGTTTAAGAAACGGAAATACAAGGAACGGAATAGAGAATAGAGGAAATAGAGAATAGAGAATAGAGAATAGAGAATAGAGAATAGAGAATAGAGAATAGAGAATAGAGAATAGAGAATAGAGAATAGAGAATAGAGAATAGAGAATAGAGGAATAAGAATATAGAATAGAGAATAGAGAATAGAGAAGAGAGAAGAGAGAAGAGAGAAGAGAGAATAAAGACATGATCTCGTGTTGCTCTTTAATTACAAAATGCGTCTTCAAATTATGAATGTACTGTATGTGTGTGTAATTTATTTAAATTCTCCTCTATTCAGTTCTAAATTGACATTTATTACAACAATGTACAATATGACAAATTATCATAAAATATTTCAAATGTTTAGGCCTACAGTAAAAATGTTTAAAAAAATGTAATAAATTTAATTTACTAAATTTAATTAATTAAAATGAGACATTATGAATTCCATTTACAAAATTTAACAACAAGCAATACGTAAGAGTTTATAGTTACCGGAGAAAAAAAAACTAAACAAGAAAAGAAGTAACGTAAGAAATATATCCGCTGTTAATTACGTTAGCAATGTTAATTAGTTTTTGTTCACGATCATTCCGCCTGAGTTTGTTTTCAACTGTTGCTGACACTGCTACTCACCTGGAACGTGTTGCCAACTTCATAAAACAAAACAAAAACGTGACGCGCGTGCAAGCGACCGATAAAAAGATACTTTCCCAGCAATAAGAGTGGTTTACCGGACTGCGGTGTTTCAATAGAGGAAGACGGAATGGAAACGTGTAATTTAAATTGATGATCTGGGAACGAACTCAATAATGGCGTAAACAATTAGTTTCAAAGTGAACATCGTTTTGTCTTCATTCTGTTGAATGTCTTGGAAATGTTCAACGTTATATCCTCATTTCCAGTGCTTCACATTACGAAAAAGCACCCACAATGCTGGATCAACACTATTAAAGGGGCTATAACCCGTTAATTTAAATTTTACCTCATTTTGTTATACTCACTAAACTTGTATGATCAAATAATAATTTAAAAAATATAATTTAACAAAAGATGTTCAGATTTTTGATCCCGATATTGGTATAAATTTGCACTTTTGCAAAGAAACAATCTTATATGATCTAGATCGCACATTTCACAAAATAATTCTAGATTTTCATCTACAAACTTCTCAATAACTTCATCGACACGGACCTACTTCAAGATGTAAACTTTCACATTCCTAAAAGATTTACAAGAAATTATATCCCCTTCAAAATTCCATGTGCTCGTATGGAGGTTTTTAAATTTTCCCTCATCAACCGAATTCAAGGCACCTACAACAAATTATTAGCAATTAATCCAGAAAATTGATATCAACCACATGAAACTTTATTCATTTAAAAGAGCTGTTTATGCCAGTTTACCAACAAAACTCATTTATCACTCTTGTCACCTTATCACCTTTTCACCAGTTTTGTATTTTATAACCTAATTTTTTCTTCGTTCATCTTGGGCTTTCAGACATTTTAAATAACTTATTTATAGTTTTGTTTTTCAAGTCTTTCTTGTACATTACATTTACATTTATTTATAAGCTTACAGTTATACAAATTTTTGTATGGTGGCAAGGTACAATATTAACATTTAAATACTAAAATATAAGATTCATAATATTAACAAATTTACAAATTTTCCAAAGAACTTTTAAAATGAATTAGCTCATCTTTCCTTACAGTGCTCTCAGGTAACAAATTCCATTCAGTTACTGTTCTATAAATAAACGAAAATTTTCCTATATCTGTCTTAATAATATCTCTTTAAAATTTCCAGTCATGATCCCCCCTACCCTTATAAATCCCCCTTTGAAGAAAACTAGTGACTTGTAATAGTTCTAAAATTTTAATTTGAACGTAGTTTTTAAGTATTTAATGTTATGTATAACATATTTGTATTGTTTAAGTTGTATTCCTAATTGTTTAGTTTTAGTAACATACCACTTGTGGGTTAATACCGGTTGTAGTGATCAATTTTTTAAATTTAAATTTATTTTTTTAATCAAAATTTAAATTTACTCAATTTTTCTAAAAATTTGCAATTTTTTCCAAATACGTACCTAAATCAATATTTGTTTATACTCTATCTCAAAGTTTAAATAAACTTAAATGTTTTCGTACTTTGATAAAGCGTAAATGAAACGTTTTTATGGGAATTTAACGAATTAAATTTAGGTTTGGGATTTTCAAACTTTTTGAATTCCAATTGGCTTGTCTCGCAATGTTCATTCAATGCTCAATCAATCAACAGATTGTTCTTCATTAAAGGGGTATTAACCCGCTTAACTCAAAAATATATTTCATTTCATGCTAACTAGTTATGAATTCACAAAGTTACCAATTTTTTTTGTGGCCACCATGACCCCCAAAAACTTGTCAAGCTTGGTTATTTTCTAGCTAGGTCCCATTGGCAAAAATCTCCCAAAAGAAATAACATGGGGACGATCATTATGTCCCGTGACCTTAGAGGATCCCAAAAAATAATGGCCATTAATGACGTAGTCGACAGCCCTTTCTGTAAATCCACTATATTTTTGTTTTGAAATTTGGGCAAGTGGTTCGGTCAAAATATGCCGATTACCAAGAAGGGGTGTGATTTTGGAATGGATATTTTTGTGTTTGAGTGTATTTATGTGCACAGTTTCAAGCCACGATGTTCTAACGGACCATTTTTGATTGGTACGATGTTCTAGTATCTATGCGGTACAAAAAATTAGCAGGCTAAAGCCGATTTACGAAATTCCACAAAACGCCAATTTTCGCCAATTTTAGGACAAAAAAACATTTAAAAAATCGTGTAAAATCCCAGTTACAATATATAATTTTTTGAACGGTCATTTTAGTGTAGTATAATGCCAAAGATTATTGTGGTTAAAAATAATACTTGGGGATGATAGCTCCTTTAAAGTTGTTACGAAATAAATGTTAGCAACACGAAACCTGAGCGCGTGAACTTTTCCAGCGCTAGCAACATCGAATCCTCTTAATTCTGTTACTTCGTAGGAGCAATTTTCACCCCGTCACCGGCGCTCTTTGAACAAAGACGTGGGCCGACTACGAAACGTCGTATTTACTCGCGAAACGTCTCTCGCGCCTCTCTCTGGTCATTCGGATGAGTTCGGCTGTGTTTACCCCAAGTGATGAAGGTCTGTCTCTCTCTGTCGACGCTTTGTCGGGCTTCAAAGACAGTGTGTCAATAAGCAGAGAGGCAGACATACATTTAGATCGAGTGAACCTTTCAGTACATGAGAGTGATTCTATAAGAAGTTATGAATGCGAAGTGCATACTGTACATCGTCGTCACATCTGTCACTATAGAAATTCACTGGTCAAAGTGTAGAGACCAAAGATATTTTAACATTTAGTAGGCTAGATCCCCAGTCATTGGACCACTAGCGTGTAAATTAGAAGCCATCTTGAATAGGTCAGTTTCTATGTTAAAGTAGCTTGTAGCGATTTGTAGCCCAAATATTTTTAAAGATGGCTGTCAGGTTGACAGGTGAGCATATTATCCATTAACACCAAACGATTACTAAATTCCCTTATGCATTAACTTCTTATTGTTTCTGTTTGTGCATTCGCATACTGCACAAGCTAAAACCATATCAAACAATCAAGAAAAACACTTAATAGCATTTAAATCATAATGTCAAGCATTATAAATTGTAGCGCCAAATCGCCATCTTAAATAGGTCAATTTGGTACGCTCGCGCCTGTGCGGGCGTTTTGGAGACTGGGGGATCTAGCCTACTAAAGATGTTAAATATCATTGACTGAGCCATGTAAAAATGGTTTAATATGATTTGACACGAATTAAGTGTGTCTTTTGTTATTGAAATTCGTAATAACTGTCGTGTTAGTGAATTTCTTAAATCGGCTCCAACTTTTTTTTACATTAAATTTACATTGCATTAAATCTAAAGTGGCTCATTAAAAACGAGTGGATAAAAACTGTGCACTAACACCCAAACAAAAAAAATATGCTTTCTGAATGTACACCACTTGTAACCATAATAAGTATAGTTTGACTCAATCACTTGCCAAATTTACAAAAAAAAAATATATATGATCGAAATAGAAAAACGTCAATAATTGCTATTATTTTTCCAGGACAAAATCCACACTGTATTGATGAAAACAATGTTAATTTTTATGGAATTTTTTTGCGGATTGTACCACGTTTGAAAATTAGAAAATTATAAAAATTTCCACGGGTAATAATGGAAAACCCACTGATTTTTCTTTTAGTCTGTAAAATCATTACTAATTAGTTTACATGAAATAAAATTTTGGGGATGATCAGGTGAATAAACCTTTAACACAGAACGTATTTTTAAATTCAGAGATGAGCTTAAAATTTTTTAGTTAGTTATTGTTAATAATAATTGAGTATAATATATGTAAAAAACGATTATTTTACGCGTTTATGTATCGACGAAGCACAAATATACCGCATAAAATTTTGCTAAATTGAAAATCAGTTATTTTCTATAAATGAGTTGAACACAATTTCATGTTATTCTTAACTCCAGTTAGTGGCTTAGTGGCATTTTCTAGGCACATAATTAACTTCATAGAAATAGTATAAACACTTATTTTTTAAGCTGTGCACATAACGTTAATTTAATACAGGTGTTGAATTTAAATCATTGTCGTGTCAATGTCACTCAATGTTAGTGTCACACAACATGTTTTCATGGTTCATTATAAAATTACTTTGACACACTGTGTATAGCCCGAATTGCCGAAGAATGTTTATCAAAAGGCATAGAAGATTGTAGCCTAGTTTATATTTTTACAAATTAATTATACTGTTATTCCAAGATCGAGGGAGCCAAAATGCAATTAATTTGTCAGATGTAATATCAAAATTATTGACTGACAAGTGACAACTATAAACACACTAAATAAAACAACATCATTACATTTTATATTTATTAAAATCTTACTATTGGTTTACGGTAAAGACAGTTACACAAGGCACACAATCAGGAAAACTTTTGCACATTCGTGTTAACAAAATAAAAAATATGACAACAAAACCATTAACAATTTAAAAAAAAGATATATATCTAGGTGCCCGTTAGGGCGCCGCAGCCAAGCCGCGGTGCGCTACACACTCAAGCACCTTATACACCAAGCAGAGTTGGGGTGATTTCGAGGTGTTACCCAGCCGTCATGTAACGTGATGTGAACTTGAAAACTATCACAATCGAGGGGATTTAGGTACCTGACAACACATGCCAAATTTTATTGGGGTACGACCATTCCTTCTTGGTGAAAAAATGTCTTCAAACATGCTCAAAATCACTTTAAGGATGTTAGCTACTGCTAGCTACTGCTACTGCTAACATCTAATACGTCGGCCCGCGATTCTGACCAGACGGGTGGGGCTACAATGTTCATATTTTACATGGACATTAAGGTTATAGAAATATAGTCTCTTTTTAAAAAAAAAGTTGAAAAAGTTTGTTGGAAGGCTTCCAAATAAAGGTTTTAAAATAAGCCTTAAACACTTGGCATATAATCAACAAGTAACCATAGTTACTTGACACTTGTTGACGGTATAAGCAGAGTTAGGCGGGAAAGTGCGATACGTAAACAAATGGCGGACATTTAAAATTTTTCTTCTTTGTGTGGAACGAGAAAAGGTGTCATTATACTCTCATAAAACAAATCAGAAACCGTCCCTGGCCTAGGCCCAGATGTAGAAAATTATTTATAATACAACAGTGTAGGTCTAAAGTTCCATTAGGCTATAGGACTAGATAAATAAATACTTACACTACATGTTTGACAAGCCCTAGGCCTTTCTTAGCCAACCCTAGGCCAGCACAACCTTGTTTTGACACTTCCCGCACAAATAACTAGTTTTGATTACTACAAGCCTAATGCAGATAAACAATGGTATGATAGTCCTAGGCTATTCCAAAATTTACGGCAATAATAAGCTTTTTCTTTACTTTTAATAAACTCACGCAATCTCCTGTCACTATTGATAAAAATGTAAAACAAAAGATGGTGAAAATTTTCAATATTCTTCTGATTATCTGATGATTTACATGGCTGTGGGTCAAGGCCGTCTAGATATATCGCTTCCCTCGTGTGGGTGCAGTGAAATAGGTGTAAAATTACATTAGTTGTGCGTTTGTTGTTACATGGGAAAGTTTTAATAGGATGTGAGTTGCCTAACCAGTCCTTATACCGTCGTTATACCATGGTTATACCACCTATACCCAGGATGTACATGAATCCGGGCCTAGATATTTTACATCCTATTGTTATTGCTAATACCATAAAAATTAAATCAACTTTGATAAAAATATTATATTTTAACAAATAATTTTGTAATGGAACTTGAAAAAGTAATAAGATCACACACATAACAAAAACTTGTAGAAATACAGCCAAACCTTACACACTCAAAAGGAATGAGATCTAAAAAAAGGGCCAAGCTCATCTACCCTTCCACATTTGCGCATTCTTAATTCATAAACGTACAGTGTCCCATAACAGCATCCTCGAAAAGCTTGGCAAAATAGAATTTGCATGTTTACGTTTAAATTAATTACAAAAAAAGAACTTGGATAAACTACTACGTTAAATTAATAATCGCAAATTCTATTTTGCCAAGCTTTTCGAGGATGCTGTTATGGGACACTGTACGTTTATGAATTAAGAATGCGCAAATGTGGAAGGGTAGATGAGCTTGGCCCTTTTTTTAGATCTCATTCCTTTTGAGTGTGTAAGGTTTGGCTGTATTTCTACAAGTTTTTGTTATGTGTGTAGAATCTACCCACTCAGTCACAGAACTGATTTTCAGTGGGGGACATTAAATTTAAGCCGACTAAGCCAACCCAGGAGGCGCCGACACCATCGACGAGCGACAATGACGAACTAGAGACCGGCAACCGGCATTTAAGTAGGAAACACCGATCAATCAAGCTGGACACGATTCCACCCGCGGACAGCGCCAGAATCAACAAGACTAATTCGGAACAACCTTATAATGTATTATGTGCCTCGTTGCTAGGACGGCTCCAAAGTCACCGTTTACCAATTCCTAAGCCAAGAACTGATGGACTTAAGACTACATCAGAAATTAAAAGACTTCTGCATATAGCGAGAATCGAACCCTGGACCTTCTGCATTGGAAACAGAACTTCTTACCACAAGACAACGAGAAACACAAAATAATATGATAGAAATATATCTCAAATAATTATGTTAATGTGCTGAGCTTAGCATATTACCGACATCAAACTATTTGAATATTTATATATAAATAAAGAATTAAATTGTTAAAAATTTAAATAACTACACATGGAGAAACATATTACAAATAATGATTTGTTTTACAAAAAAATCATTAAAAAACCGGTACCGGACACAAAAAATAACTATTGAAACTATTTCCTGGATTCCTAGAACACAAAATAACGTAAACCCATTTCTCTATTGTACAATAATGTTCAATTTCGTATTGTGTTTCGTAAACCATCAAGCAAAATTTATTGAATTACCTCTGACTTGTTATTTTAAAATCAATTCATTTCAATAAAACTTTTCGACAAAGCCCCGGGAACAAAACTAATTCCATTTTCCAATTAATGCAAACGTATAATATTCCACACCGCTCAGCATAAAGTTTATGCCGCATTGTCCCAAAAACAAGAAACGTTAATGAAACTTGAGATTAACAATGTTTGGTACTACAATTTTAAATTTAATTTAAACACCGAATTCTCTTGAAATGTTCATTCAAGCAAAAGGCGAAAAATATTTTTAATTAATTAGGTTTAAATTGTGAAATACGTCCGTCATCTCACGATTGTATATTATGCCGAGATGAACACAAGAAAATTATTAATGTCCTCTTAAGAATAATTAACTAAATGCAGAAAATAATTAAGTTTCTGACGGATTAAAATTTGAACCTTGAGTCTTCGTCTTCAAGGATCTTGTCTCGTATTTTATACATTTGAAGTTATCGTACCACAGGGTTATAATATTAATAACGGATTAAGTTTTAATATAATAAAAGGTTATTGGATAGAAACGTGACAATTGTAAAACAAAATATATTATGTACAACAGATTAGCAGGGTCACTAAATCCACGGTCCACGGTCTTGTGGGTCCAGGGTTCGATTCCCGTTATAGTCAGAAGTTTTTTTACTTCAGATTTGGGCTTAAGTCCATCAGTTCTTGTTATAGGAAGGTGTAAACGGTGACTTTGGAGCTGTCCTAGCAACGAAGCACTTAATAAATTTAGAGTTTTTCTGAATCGGCCTTGTTGATTCTAGCGTTGATCCGCGGGTGTTCGCACTATCCATACCACTGATTGCTTTATTTCCTATTAAAACAAATCGATCTTTGGTTGGTTATCGCTTACTCGTCGATTGCGTCGGGGCCTGCAGGGTAGGCTTAGTCGCTTTGATTTACTGTCCCCCACTGAAAATCAGTTATATGACTGAGTTTGTATACTCTAAAAATACGAATTTATTTATTTATTTATTTATCTATTTTTTTATTATTTAAGACAAAGACGTCGTCAGTACCGGCCTCTGTTTAAGGGAAAGCGAGGATGTGTCGTAAAATATTTGCAATCTTTAGTCTGTTCTTGACTCTGGTAAGCTGTTTTATGTGTGCTTTTTTTACAATTTTGTTTATATTATTTACTTTTCCAGTGACACAATTGTTAATGATCTATGTATTAAACGAAATATGATGTTCTAAAGTAGCAATAATGAATAAAATAAACGTATTTTTAAAAAATTATATCAATATATCATTTAACATTAAACCAACTTGAATCCTATTTTGAAGCTTGTCGTAAGTAAAATAAAGAATTCAAGTATTTAAATCCTAGAAAAAATTATTTAAAAATGTAAAAATTTTCAACGATTAACGGCCATAATACAATAAATAATATTGTGTTACTGTAAAAACCATTCGAGAAGTGGCCTATTGCTACGAAATATACTCACACTTACCCCATAACTTCCTTTATAAATCACCGATAGACGTAACAATAAATAAATAACAAAATAAATCAAAACAATACTTTTTGTTCACAGTTATGAGGTTCGATGAAAATAAAATATTTATTTGTTTAAATTTATTTGAACGTTATTGAGTTGTAAATGAAATTTTTTAATTAAGTTTATTGTACGTTTCTTCCAAGACAAAACCTCTCTTTTTACTCCATCACAAAGAAGTTTTAGAAAACCACTTCCAACGTTTTGAACGGGACTGTGAAAAGGCGCCTGGCATCCTTTTCTTTGTCTACTTAAGATGGCCATTACCTTGAAATTAATGGGCCTTTGAGCTTAGCTGAGATGGAGAAAACGTCGATTTAACGATGAGTTTGTTAATAAAAAAGCGTCCAAAGAGTTAGGAAATATCCTGTTATTGATATCTTCTGGAGAAAGTGCGTCTTTTGTAGCCAGTGTTTGAGTAATCGTTGGCGATTCATTACAAGCCTCTCAACGACCGGCCGATCTCACAGTGTAGGGCTATCCACACCTCTTGAAGAAGATTTCGTTACGAGAGAGTCTACTCAAGCTTTCTCAATTACGTTCGTTATAATTATTTTTATATGGATTTATTGTAGAAATGTTGTATTGTTGTTTTCAATCAGATGCCCATAATTGGTTCTAAAAACAAATTAATACAACATGATTCTCTTGTACTTTTAATAATTTGAATTTTCAGATAAAAAATACGAAAATAATTACATAGGCCCTACAAAGATTATTTTCTACCACTTTTAAAGTCCACTTAAAACCACTTATTCAGCTGTTCATGAATACTATATAATTATTTTATATCTACAGATGTCGACACTTCAATTTTCAATACTTTCAATACTATTTGAAGCTTTTCGCTGTTATCTCTTTGAAATATATATTTAAATTTCCTTCGTAATATCTACACACTTAAGTCAATAAAGGCGTTTTATCACATAAAATTGTGCGTAACATATGTTAAAACCTTAAAATATTTTAAGATTTTAGAAAAAGAAATCAAAGCAATCGGTAAATATTTGAACAAGTTACGAGCAATAATATAGAAATTGTTAAAGTGCGTGACGTCACCACTCTTGACGTAGTTAGCTGAGCCTGGGTACCGACCGACTCGCCTGAATGCGGCCGCTTCACCACCCGCCCATTCAATACCATCGGGCACGGGACGGGCAGTTGATCAATTTTATAGATGGTTTAAATAAATATAACTTATACTTTTATATTTTCCAAGAGTTTCATTTGACACCTAATCGTGATTTCGTAATCGCTTTCAATACATACACGAGTAAATATGCTGGTTACAAAGTTCTTAGGGTTAATTTTCGATAGCCGTTTTTATATCGCATTGGCGACATCTCCCTGTTCAGGAAAAGATCGAACGATGTCATTTCGTCTGACTAATTATTTGTAGTATCCAAACGCACAACATTTTAAGCACCGTCAACAAGCCACGCGACAAAACAATAATTATTGTTCATGCAAATATTTTTTTTTTGGTTATGTTTGACGTCTCTTTGTATCACACGCGTATATATAATAATTGCCACCAAATAGAACCTAAAAGAAACAAGTCATTATCAACACCTAAATTTCCGTGCTCTTCACCTATGTTGACGACCCATGCGTATGTTGTTCACTAATTATCAATCACATTAATATGATTATTGGATAAAACTCTAATTGGTCTGTCACTGTGCTAGTAACAAATCTGAGATGGCTCCATTCGCACAGTATGCCAATTGCCAACCCCTTACATACTACGTAAAATACAACACGTGCTCACGTATCGCCTAGCTCCGCTCGGTCAGCAGGCATAAATAATAAATAAATAAATTGTATTTAGAGTCTACCCACTCAGTTATATAACTGATTTTCAGTGGGGGACAGTAAATCAAAGCGACCAAGCCAACCCGGTCGGCCCCGACGCAATCGACGAGTGAGCGATAACCAACCAAAGATCGATATTTTTAAAAGCCACCACCGTCACATGCCCCCAAGCGCGCGTCAAAACAAACCATTGTATAGGGTGTAGGCCACATTCAAGGTTGCCACAAATTGCGTCTTTCTTATTTATGGCCCATCTACTTGTTTTGAAAAAAATACTTCTTGAAATTCTGAAAAAATCTCTTGTGATAATATGCCTTTAAAAGTGCTCAAATTTATGTAATTGAAAAAGTGGAACTCTCCTTATCTCAAGTTAAATGACCACAGAACAGGATTTTCAACGAAAATTCGTCTCAAAATTGTCAACCAGATTTTCCAGCGCTAAAGCGAAAGTTGTAGGAAATCTGGGATAACTGACGACATACAAATCGATATTCGTAGGCCTACCCTGAATCCGGAAATTGCGGTTGCCGTGGTGAGTGGTGATGCTGTGGCTGTGTTCGAGCTGTCAGTAACGCGCCAATACAGTGTCGACAGCTACACACGAATCCGTCAAACAACACTCAGAAACTTATTCAAACAAAGGACAAACATAGTAAATAGGTCTAATGTCCGACTTACTTCTCAACATCTGGCAGGTAAGCATCCCCTATCCACGCATAAGAATAAAAAGATTAGTGGGTGTAACCCTAGAAGAATCAAACGCCAAACAAAATATGTTCCACCATGTTATTTAGATCGAGAGACAATTTATAATTATTATATGCGGACAAACCCAATTGTGAGTTTCATCTTTATCTATAGGCATGATAAATATATTCACCCGTTCTTCATGCAGACTACAAAACTCTTGATATGCGATACGACTATATAAAACACTCTCGTATTTCGTTTTATTTATTTTCACTGGGCGAGCAAAGCACAGCACAAGATAACTAGATTCGATTCCGTTGAGACTTCTGCAAATATTCGAATGTCAAAGAAGTTACATGGGTGGCCAATCATGCATACTTTCAAGGGCTTATATTCGAAATATAGGATTTTACATTCACCGCTTTAAAGGGGAAAATATATACAATTTTAGCGGTCCTTTGAAAAGTCACGTTCGTAGAAGTCAACAAACAAATCAAATACACTCAGTTTTTGATAACTTCGAACAAAACGTGACGGTAAAAATACATCTTTCTTAAAAGACTTGATGAAAGTGCATGAATACATACATTTTATACATTTTGTTAATATTTAATACAATTCAGAAGGAGTCTCCCACATTTCAGGTAGGCGCCTTATAACCAACAAGACCACCGAGAGAGTAACTAATTTACTTCTGAATTGTAGTTGAATTATAGACCTGAATGGATGGAACAGTACTGCAACGAATATATGTTGCCTTTGAACTGTCCAAACAAACATTATTTATAATGTCATTACCTTACGCAGGTATAAGCGAGGGTTTATTTCTCGATTTCTTTGGTCGGAAAACAATTCCACATACGGGAGTGTTTCCCGACCAAATAAATCGAGAAATAGGCCTACATTTTGTATTTTGTAATAAAGCTCACAGTTATAATAACTTGATTATGGATTATTATCTGTACTACGCCTGGTTAGATATAAGTCATCATAACTAATTGTAACACTGCCATACATCACCATGCTTTCTTCTCTTTTCTTTTAATCGAATCTTCATGCTCTTAATATTGTCTGTATCAAAGTTCATATAAGTTGAGTTAGTGTTATGAATCTTGTGTCTTAATTATAGTTCTTAGTGTTATTATTGGTTGCAGAACGCACAACAGTGTGAATGAGCCTAGAGTTCGCTTTCTACAACCCTTTTATAATTGGAATGGAAATGTATATTTTGATTTTGATTATGAATAAAGAAATAATAATAATAATATATGTTACTGTTGATCATTATCATATCATTATTCGTGGTGTGTTGCAAGGATTGCTTCAAGTAACCGTTTACATATTTATGAAATATATTTATCAAAAAGTTAATATAAATCCTCTGCCAATATCACGATTTATTCTCGGAACCTTCGGCAACAAAAAGGCCCAACGAGCCATTTTAATAATTCAATTATGATATGAAAAATATATTTTTATCTGACTTCGATTTTTATATAAACCATTTCTCAAATTTCACGTCATACTTATTTATGACAACCGTAAAACAATAATTTAGTGAAATACATTTTTTTGTAGCCGTATAAAATTAACAACACGCTATATGATATTATTCAAGGACAATCAATTGTGCGATGCGAGAATATGTGTAGAGCAATAAGTTGTCTGTACATGTTTCAATTCGACATAATACATTCACTCAGAATATTCGCGGCTTTGAGAACTGGATACATTGCCTTGATATTTCACTCAATTTACATTGCTTTGACCAAAACCTGAATATTTCCAGTTTTATTGAAATGCCATTCTGCTCTATAGGTCTGTTATCTGAAATTCTTTTTTTCATCTAGAAATGAATTTTATTTCGTTGAAAGTTGGTGGTCCAAAAGAGAAAATCAGTTTAAGCCTAGTGGAAAGTCCGGAAAATTGGAAAATATCGTCTGTATCATAAAAACCATGAGTGGTTATCAAATCTATCGACAAATCGCGCAGAAGATTTGGAATCAAGTTATGATTCGAATTGTAAGAACTATAGACAGAGACGATGATTGGATTTTCATCCCAGACTTTATAGCACAGAAAAGCTGAAAAAGTACTAGCGAGTCATTTTATCGATACGTATTGCGTCGTCTAAATAGAATCGAGTCCAATCAAAAGTAACGAACACATTTTCAGGTTACATTTTGTTGTGTGTGTTGTGTATAAAATGCAGTAACTGCAATCATTCAAACTTGTATTTTTGTTTATATATAGATGGCGTAATAAGTACACAACACCTAATAATCATTAATTATTATTCAATAAGTATTTGTTTTGACATATCAAATTGATGACAAAAATGAATGGAAATATTGGCAATAACACAAAAAAAGTCTTGTTGACTCTGGCGTTGATCCGCGGGTGTTCGCACTGTCCATACCACTGATTGGTATATTTCCTATTAAAAATATCGATCTTTGGTTGGTTATCGCTCACTCGTCGATTGCGTCGGGGCATGCAGGGTTGGCTTGGTCACTTTGGTTTACTGTCCCCTACTGAAAATCAGTTACGTGACTGAGTGGGTAGACTCTAAATACGTATTAATTTATTTATTCAATCATACGATACAATACAAATTACGGCAAATACGAATCGAAAGCCAAGCAATGGTTGATGATATCTGAGATGCCGAAATCTTCCAACATCTCCTGGAAGACGAAACCTTTTTTTCCAATTGTGCTAAACATATTTCCAGAATACCTAAAAGTGATGTTTGCAACTCTGACCATACACACAACTAGAAAAAAAATTATTTCAATGTAACTATAAAAGTACAAGTATTTAAAAAAGAAGTATTTCGACTGTATTTCAGCTTTCTGGTTCAAGTTTAGTTTTCCTCGTAGTGTTGGTTTACGTCATGAAACTAATGTACAAAAAAACCACTTCATTTTATGAGTTTTTAAACGACTTTTTAACGTTTCTAGCATGGTTGGAGATTGAGGAGGAGGTTGAAGTTTCTCATGCTCATTGTTGCCAAAACTTAACACCGAATTGTACAGATCCACATGGATACGACATGTTAACATTTACCAATACTTTACCGCTAACTGTGTACTTTCCACTTCTACAAGTCAACACACACATTGTAACTATTATGTTTAGGTTTGCAAGTGTTCATCATTAGTGTACATGAAATACGAAAATATATTCCTATCTCTTGCTATAATAGACATGTATAATATTATTCTGGACAGCTGTACTTCAGCTTATACTAACTGCGTCTGTACACTTTACAGTGTCGGATTTTGTATAGCCCGTTCTATCTTAGCTGATGTCATTCTACAATGTACTTCATGTCTTATATTGCTCAGCTG